>ML994635.1:820788-1276062 GCA_010093925.1 Zopfia rhizophila CBS 207.26
TGGGAGATGAAAGAGTGATAAAACTTTTTTTGGTTGAGATAGAGTGTGGGATGGAGTACGAGTTGAGGAATATGTGCTTTGTAGATGGGGATTTTAGCGTGGAGTTTTGATTGCGATGAGAAGACTTAGTGGAGAGTGAGGAACGGCTAAGGACTGTTGTATTTGGTTGGTTGATGGTAAGGATGAGATGAGCTTTTCATACGAATTTATATAGTAATGGTGGATGAAAGTATGTAGGGCAATGATAGGGGAATGTGTGGATAAGGGGAAGTGTGGATAGGGAAAGTATAAATAAAAATCAATATAGATAATGGGTAACATAGATAGAAGGAAATATAAATAGGAGATATATAGATAAGAAAAAGTATAAATAAAAGGAAGTGGAGATAGGGAGGGGGTGTGGATAGGTGTGCGCAAATGTTTTCCATAGAATAAGACCACCTCACTGCCGCAATTCTCGTAATATCCCACTTTTTGGGCGCCGTACGCTCTATCCACGCCTGCTTATCTTTATCCCCCGACGGCTTTATCATATTCACATATTCCCAATACTCGGGACACCATCCAGCAGTCTCCCAATTCAGAGACCCCTTCACGTGACCATCTTCTGCCATCACGATATTCCGAGGTGCGATATCGCCGTGCATGAATACTGACTTTTCGAACCTGGGAAGCATACTAAGAACTTCTTCGGCATAGCGGTGGCCGTTGAAATGGTAGTGACGCTCGTAGATGCGACGGCGGAGTTCAAGGTCAGTAGGAAGAGGAATTGTATTATCCTTGTCCAAGGCTGCGATCTTTGGGTGCGGCGCCATCGGCGCAGCACTGGAAGTAGTTTGCGAATTCGAATAATTTAGATGTCTCGCGCTGTTTACATATTAACATCCGGATCTCACGGCAGATTCTCTCTCCAGATCCTCGTGGTCTTCGAGATCTTCCCAGCACGATTCGAATTCTCGGCCTAGCACGAGGCTCATAATGACGAAGCCATCGTCGGCGCTGTAGGCAGACTCGTTATATTGTGGGGACTAAAATTGTTGTGTGATGTTGGACTAAGCGGATGGCAGCTTCTTCTTTGGGCTTTACCTCTGTGGCCCTTCTTTTTGACGATATCACCGCGGCAGATGATGAATGCACAGCTCTGTTTATTGAAGTGAAGATAATCTTCTGAGGGAATGTTACTCTAAGTTCCAGAAGCCTCAGGTCTGTTTTCAATTAGAAGTGACCAAAACTAGACATGGAGAAAAAGATTAATAAGAGATACTTAGCTAGGGAATTAAGCGTCTAATGTATAGGCACCACAGAGAATACGGGGTAGGTAGTGAAGCAGCAGCTGGGCCGCAGCGTACAGTACTTTTACCCACAACGCTTCCGCGCGAGGCTTCCGTAGGTGGTGTGCATATTTCAAAAAAGCGCCCACTGGCTTTCCACAAATGTTAGGTAAACGCGGCAAGCACGTATCTAGCGGAACAGCGCAGACGGTTGGTAGGTGAATGCCTGAATACCTGAATCGGCATAGCTCGTAAGAGCTGATGCTTAGTCACTACCCCTTTCTAGTCCTCTCTTTTTACATCACCCTTAATTGTATTTCCCATGTTCTAATTCTACAGAATTCCTCCCAATAAAGTCCGTTCCATTCAATTTCATAATTCTCTGGCTTAACATGCCCATACAACATTCCCTAACTGCTTTCTTTCATCATACCCACAAAGCCGGCGATTGTTTCTTCAAACTTCCCAACTCTGGTATACTCAGTTGTCATTTATGGAAGGACATGATGATACTAAGGCGGTGATATAATCCTGCTTAGTGGTTTGTACGAGTTCTACTTGATTACATCTCTTGGTGTCTCTATATCTAACTCTTTGAGCATCGCGAAGCGTTATGCCCATGTACCTCAAAAAGTAGACAACCAAAATAAGCAACTGAGTTCATTGGAAAAGACCCTGAAAATGCTGGTGACGTCTAAATATCAACTTTGAGAGCTTCAAAGTCAAATTACGAAAGAGTAGCAAACAGCTGAGATCAAAATGCCAGAAACTCTCGGAAGACTAGTATGTTTATCTATGACGCACCTTTCAAATCTCAAAATCTTCTACAGCATTCTTTCGTCAAAGAAATCCCGTGGGGTAGCGTCGAAAAATCACGAGAATTTTTCGTTCACGCCAAGCGTTGCGAATTTGGTCAGCAACACAAACACTGCGGCATTATTTCCTACCCTACCCAGCCAATCACGACCCTGTACTCTTCATCTATACTCTGCATACGACTTCTTCGCTGGAGCTTCCTTTTTGGATGGAAAACATGGCTATCGTTCGCAAAATGCATTGCGGAACGGTAAGCTTCCCCTGAGACGTTCTGAATCTGATCCTGATGTATTTTCAAGCAGATTTTTTGTTCCTAGTCGCCTTCCCGCCGCATCCTTGTTGCAACTAAATGGTTTTGTTCCCAGAAATATGTTCAAAGCTGAAAAGACCTTGCGCAAGGCGGCGGAGAGCAAGCTGGCAGCTGTGGAGAAGCAGCTAGCTGACACTGAAGAAGCTCTGCGTCTAGCCACCGCTGACAATGAGATCATCGCTGTCAATGGATCTGTGAAATCTGCTAGTGAACCGGAGATCAAAGAGCAGTGCACAATCAAAGGCACTGCTGGCAGCAAGCCAGTCATCATCTCAGGCTTTGCTGAAAGCCTCTTCTAGCCAGTGTTGTTGACAGAATCAACACCGGCAAGCTCTATTCCATCGAGCCTCAAGGACACAATATTCGCGTCATATTTGTCGAGCCATCAGGTGCTGAAGAGCTTCTTTTCCAGCAATGGTCAGATCCATTGCAGCTGGACGGCAGCATCCTGGACGTCAGATACCACCCGACAGATCAAGAAGTGATCATTGACGAGAAGACTTCCGTCGAGATCTTCAGCCACAACGGCTCTCGAGTACTCCTGATGTCGCCGCCAAAATCTAACGCTAAAGGTGGCGTGACGCTTCCACTCGGTCCCAACCCGCCTGTGCAGATGGCATTCGGCGACGTCTCGCCCGCCGACATTCTCACGCTCTGCAACGGCCCTTTTGATATCGTGCGGATGTCAAAACTCCCCGAACGCTCCGCCTATGGCAAAGCTCAAATGGGTTTGAAAGTCGAATTCGCCTCGATTGAAGCTTGCCTCACTGCCCGACAGAACATAAAGCAGAACCCCAAATTCGTGGATTGGATCACTTCATACGGAAGCGACTCCTGTGCCGACATCAAAAGTATCAAAGTTCGTGACTATTGCAAGCAGACGGGCACGACGTCAAGTGCTCCCAAGAAGAGCTTCTTTCGATTTGATCCACAGATTACTGCTATCCTCAAAGCCCACACGAATACCGGATTCTCCGAAAGCTCTTCATCTCTCTTTACCAGTCCTTCGCGTGCTCATGCTGCAGCTTCGTCCGGACTGGTTGCCGACCTCTTGACTGAAGAGAATGGTGGTGTTTCGCTCAAATCTGTTGACGACGTCGCTGGGGGTTTGGAGAACTTAAAGGTCACGGGAAAAAGATCACTGTGAGAGCTCAGGAGCCACATGCTTCAGTATTCCTGTCTTCAATATTTCCGCCTCCGGATACAGGCCACGGCCTTGGGAGCAGCCGTTGGGTAGGCCGTCGATAGCTCCTCTTTACGCTCGATCGGTCTTCTGGAACTCTGTCATTTTGGGGCGCCTTGGAAGACAACATGGTTAAGTGCAGGCAGTTAATGTGTTTGGTGTTTATGGCGTCTCTATAGAACTTTCTTAGTTTCGTGGAGTGATGAAACATCACATGGATCATCAAAAAGTAGACAGTCATACAAATTTGAAATAGAAGCTCAGTAATAAAATGCGATATTGTGCCACTACCTGCTTGAACCATGAAAGTAGACAATTGATGAAAACATGTGGAGTTTCCCATGGGATCAGGAAAAGTTAAGCAAAGTTTGACCTAAATGATAAATAGGGAGGAGCGGGTGTGAGAATAAGAGACGTACCAAGTCAGCTTTCTGGTGCCAACGCTATGTTATCCATATATTTTCCCTTTCACAATCCATACCTGGCTGATATAAACTGACGCTCTCTCCCTTGAACCTTTGCAACCCCGAAAATAACACACACACTTACTCCATCATGTTTTATAATCCCGGTTGGGGTAAATCAGTTAATCTCAACTCAGTAAGTTCTGCCCGATACTTGCAGTCGCAGCTATCGTAGGCTATTCTCACTGATTCGATCGTCGCGACTAGAGCACATTTGCTGCTTCTCCAAAGCTCCCAAAGGCCCAAACCAGCACTTCCATGATTCCAAACAACCGGCCCAACCACCTGGTCTCTCATTTGAACCCAAAGTATGGCCACCACATCCAAATTCCATACAGCGGTAACACCATCCCAATCACTAAACCCTCGAAGAAGCTACTCTGCACGGACATCATCCCGAGGATCCACGCCAGTCGGCTCTTCTCTATTCAGTAATGTTCTATGGGAAGGGGCGGGATGAAACAAGATGTCATTGTTGCAGTGTTCGTTCAGGTTAGGGGCGCAGTACTACCTGCTACCGAGAAGATCCGAGGAAATCCCATGATCATAGACGGAGTCGACTTGCGCACAGATTACTACGACCCCAATAGAAGAGTTGTGGAAGGCGGCACGGATATCCTCCACCAACACAGGCTGAATATATAGATTCCAGCCAAACACATGTCCTCGAGATCACCATCCCAGAAGCTACTCGAGAGTCAATCATTGACAAGGGAAAGGGGCTCGAAGTAGCGACGACTCGACATAGTTTCGTTGGCTATTGGGCGTTCGGGAGTTCCTGTCTTTCCTAGTGGACTACAATCTCTTTAAGACCCCACCCTATGATAACCCGAAAGTCAGAGAATACGTCGAGAAGGGTATGAAGCAGGCAGTAAGTAATATCGACGACAGCCAACTCGGCAAAGCGAAATTCAATCCTGAAAAGCGTCCAGCGCTCTTCATACCGGACGAGTTGAAACTCATCTCCGGTCTAGGTCTAGCCAGCAATGCTAATATCTTGCAAATTTTCTGATTTACTGAGATCACAGATGCCCAAGCTTACCTTCAATTACGCATCGACTACGCATCAATTTCGGCCACCGCTGATTCTTTCAAGGAGACGACAAAAGATCGAAAGTTACGTCACTGCTCGATTGCCTTCGCTGAGAACTCTTGCGGCGGAGTCACCAATTTTGGCTCTCCACACGCTCCTGTCCCTTCACCCAAGCTCTCCCAAATTGACTCATACAGTTTGAAGAATGCATTGAAATCGCGTAATGGGGCTTTCTAGCACGATATCCTCGACGACCTCTCCGGTACAGCTTCAGATCGTGAAGATCTAATTCAGGAGTTATTAAGATATCTGTCCGACGACGATGGAGACTATAAAGTTAGACGCCGTCATTATCTGGAGTGACACCCAATTTGACCCATGGAAGGCTCAGGAGCTTGGCTGTTCTAAAAGCATATAACTCCCGTCCCCGGGCTATGCTTCATTGTCTATCAAAACTGTTCTTCCAAATTTGCGATTGCTTTCTCTCTCACCCACCTAATCTTATTCCCTGATGACGCACCTTTTTTACCCTCAATCGGCACATAGCTCTAGTTTATCGGTGTAGTCAGTGTCTGCGGTCCTATCCAAGGTACTCTACACAACGTCAGAGTTCTACGGCGCTGTTTGAGGAAGAAAATGCCTCACATACTTCGGAAGCAAATAGTAGAGTTGTATATCAAAAACATCGAATATGCGAAAGAATGGGAGTATATACGCTAAAGAAATTCGACAAACCTATTGCCCCTACCCCAGACCGATGAATATCGATTCGATTCTTGCAACGTTCGTCTCAAAAGTATGGTACCGTGCACAACATGGAATTCGACGGGATGTTGGAACCGACATTCTATACTTCCCCCTGGCCTGTCTCCTAGACTACCCACGTATGGTCGTCGAATTGTGGTCTTCGACCTTTTCCAAAAAATTCTTTCTGCTTCTAAAAGCGATGTGGTATTTAGCCATGGCTTTCCCACTCCCTGTCCTCAATAACACCTAGTCCCAGCCCCCTGGCTCCTCTTTCCTCTTTTGAATATTACCATCAAGGAGCTGCCTACCCCTTCTGCTCTCTTCTTCCTCTCTTTCCATAACCAGAGCAAGCCGACTGATATCTCTCCTCCACTCTCCACGAAATGTGCGAAGATTGAGAATGGCTCTTCCTTTCTCTTTCAGAACTCATCACCAGCATCGTTTATGTGCTTTCTTCTCTGCCCTTCTAAAACAGGAACAGGACAACTCATGCCTCCACTGCCTCCCTCTTTTTCTAGAAATGATACACTTTTCATACCATGATATCTCTGTTGTTCTTGGAAATTGCCCAGGGCGATAAATTTGCAAGGTATTCAGGACAGCATTAATTATCCGGGTCTGCGAACGAAGTAGTAGAGAAGCCTCCAACAGCGGCCGTGAGATCTTCCAACCTGACTCCTGAGGAACCGCAAGGAAAATCTGGTCTGGAGCCTACGCTCACTCTCTCGAAAGACGAGCTGGCTCAGCATGATGTTGAACACTTACAGGACAGTATGAGTAGAAGCATGCATATAGAAAGAGTTCAACCTCCATTACCCTGATAGAAAAGTGTAGTCTAGAAGTATCGAACGATTTTCCTTTGCCTGCAGCACCAATCCCCAAGACGTGCCCATGCTCTCTGAGAAACCCATATATTCCTAACCCATCCCATAGGTGCAAGTCTATCTCAATTTCTCCGAGATATTGAATCGTGGCTTGTTCCTAACGCTCGCTGCCTCCCCGTCCCCCATGCCCACAAAAGATTCTATATATAGTTGACTTGCATGACCTGATCATATCTCTAGCCCATGAGATGGTGACCGCAGTCATTCATGTCATGCTCACCGAGAAAAGCCGTAATTACCCCTGAACACAGGACTATATCAGTTTCCCAAGCTCACCGCTACAAGCCCCTGATGCGGATATATTAAAAACCGCCTCTGCAGCTCTTGAGAAGCCTCGAAGAAGTTCTAGAAAGTGAAATCAACATACCTTATTGATAGCCAAGCCAGCCAACCTTAGCTCTACCATCTGCTGCCGGTACGCGAGATATGCGTTGGGCATTCACTGCTCCCGTGTAGATTAGGTAAGCAACCAGCCTGCACAAGACCTCCAGTCTAACCCTGCCCTGCATTTATACCGTACCGCGCTCATCTCAACCCCTCCTCGCCAGCCCATTAGCTGCTTCTAATCAGAATCTCAATCAAACAACACCATGTACAGACGCGCAACAATCTCCCACTCTCACCGTGCACACCTCACAGCCCTCGCCGCCGAGCACCTCCTGCGCGAAAACCGACGCTTGAGAAGTCTGCTCAGTGCCCAGAACGCAGAACTCGCTGAAGCTCAGAAAGTGATTCGGATGTCGACTGAGGACTATGAAGAAGTCTCGGTTTTCTCCGAATCGGTATGCAATGCCAAAGCCCAGTAATTTGACCGTCTAGGTAACGTTTGTTCAGACACCGATTATCCCTATCAAGAGCCGCACCGTGACCCTGACTGGCTTCAAGAGCACGCCAAGGTACGCCGCGGTGCTCGCAAAGATCAAGACTGGTCGTGTGTTTTCGGTCGAGCGAACCGTACATTTTGGCGCCTACCAGATAAAAATCGTATTCGTCCAGCAGGTGGCAGCAGAAGCGCTGCTCACGCAGTGCCAATCCAGTCCTCTCATCATCCAGGGAGCGAATCTCCGCATCCTGCCTGTTACCGACGCTTCAGACGACACCACATTGCCCCCCATACGGCGAAAAAGCAACACGAGTCCTTTGTAATGTCGATTCCGATACCATCTCCCTCATATTCTGCACCCGCACAACAAATTTCACCCTCCGCCTCAGAGCTCAAACCAGTCACCATCGACATCGACGGCGACAGCCTCAGTCGGGAGAAGCTTCCAGCTTTGTGGAGTGACAAGGAAGTCAAGCAACTCTTCGCCCTTGGCTTTACTGATAAGATGGGAGATCGAGTGATCAGAGTGTCACGGATGCTGGGTGCAGTGGGTAGTAATGTTCGGCTTAGAATTGAGTTCTTGTCAATTGTGGATTGTATTAGGGTGATGGAAGAGATTGGTAAGGATGAGGGGTTTGCGGGGAGTATGTATCAGTTTGGGGCCGATGCGTGTGGTGGGCTCGAGCATGGTGGGCAAGATGGGCTAGCTAAAGGGAAGATGGAATGGGGCGTCGCGGTGTCAACCAACGATGCCTCAGTATTCGAGGACAGACCGGATATAGGATCGCCGCTCAGGAAAAACTTATCTCCGATGACAGGCTCGTCAACCCAACCAGCAACCAAACCTACCATCAAACTCGCAGCACGCTCCTCCACTATCGACGACCTAGCCAGCTCACTTCAAGGTGTCGATCTTGGTCCCATGCCGGCTGCTGGCAGCGCTGGGACCGCAATTTGATTGATTTCTCCTCACTAGGTTCGGTCTGTGCGTCGGTCAAACCTGAAGTTCCGCCAGCCTACCATCCCTTCGCTGGTCCATCAACATTCAGACGGAACAAACCTCGAACAATCGTTGAAACTATCCGCGACGGCCATATCCAGAAACCTGCCAGGACCGCCCAAGAGCAAAATGTCATCAGGAAGGCTGCCAGCGAGGATTCCAACGAAGAGAAGGGAGGTGTGCAGCTCACAGGTCAGGCTCGCGCTCCTCCTCCACCCCCCGCGGCTCCAACTTCCACACCAAAGGCCATGGGTTCTTCCAAGTGAGCAAGCTGAGCGGAACAGCATTGGGTTCCAGGGAGTTAGGTATGGCAACGAGACTGGTGGAATCAAATTGAAAGGTCAGCAAGTAATGATTGCGAGGGGTTTGAAGTATACATTACCTTACAAAATAGAATCATCCATGCTCACGAGCACAAATTCTCTTCTCCCGTCTTTTAAATGCCCCGTCAGGTTCTTCCTATTTGCAAAGATTATCTAAAATTATACCACAAGATCCGAAAACCGCACAAAAGAAGTGAAATCCAAGTATATCAGAATGGAGATGTTCAATTTTCGTAACTCCTACACATTCAGAGCCGAAACGAACGCAACCCAGAAAGCAAGGAAACAGCTATGACCGTGAGGCACCGAAGCCTGAGATATGATATAACACAGAAAAGTGAAGAGGTATGGAAAAGGGTAACCTTCCCGCCCATGTGCTGATCTTGTTCCTTATAATACCGTAATGCCGTGCCATCTCCCTTCCACAGCACCATTTTCGTAGCGATTGCGCAACCTAACTGTGCGGAGAAGGTGCAGGAAAATCACTTGCTACCCGCATAGGCCCCCCTCTTCAAGTTAAACGCTCGCTGATCCTTCAACCACCGCCTGTAATCCGCCACACTGCCGATCTTCTCTCCATAGTAGTCGGGCACAGGGTTTGCCATCGAGGAATTGGAAGGATCGACGCGGTGGCGCTTGATACGTGTGAAAAATTGGCGCTCTTTCTTTGCAATCCAATTATGTCAGCATATCCATATCTTACACCTCCTTGCACCAGTATTCGGAAACAAAACCGAGGTACAGGGAACGGAGGTTGACGAGGGGTCAGACTTACAGATTCAATCTCCCCCCGTATCCTCCGATAATAAGCATTGAACACCGCATTTCCAAAGAACGGCCCCACGAGCCATCCAACCGCCATCAAGCCCACCGAACTCAACACCGTCACCGCAAGCGGATCCAAGCCGAAGTTGGCCGCCCAGATAGAATCATAGTTCCCCTCTATGAAAACCCTTAATCCTGTCACCGTGGTTGCAAGTGCAGACATAGAAGATGCGGCGACGCTGATCTTGCGTCGGGTCTTGCGGAGCGCTAGGAATCGATTCCAGGTTAGCTGTGTAGGCGGGTTTGTGCTGGTAGCTGTAGAGCCAGCAGTAGTGCTAGATGAGGTGGCGGAAGTTGATGGAGCGGTCGAGGCATGTCGGATTGGGAACTTTACGGATGGTTTCTTGACAATGGGGGCGGGGTGTTGCGTCGTTTGTTGTATCTTCGTAGGTCGTGTAGTTGTTGTGAAAGATGCCGCGGCACAGCATGGAGCAATGTACGCAGCGGGGGAGCGCAAAGTGAACACCCGGGTAGGTCGGATTGTGTTTGTTAAGAGCATTTTGGAGGCTGTGAGGCACTAGGGGTGGAGTGGAGATGGGGGAGTGGTGGAGAGGTTGGAGATTTGGAGGTTTGACGTGAAATCGAGCGCCAAGCGAAATCTTGGCGAACTGGAGTTTCTCCGAATGGAGAGTGGGTAGGACTTCTCGATCAACATCAGAGGTATCAACCCTCATCAAATGAGGGTCATCGCGATTATTTGAGGCTAATTTAATTCAACTACCATCCTACCCACAGATCAATTCGATGGAAATGCTTTTTCGCCCAGATCCAGTGGTAGGCTCTAACGACGTCACTCATGTCATCCTGATGCTCCGACTACCTGTTCACTCACAACCTTCGGGAACCAAGAGATCAGTTACTTTTGCAATGTTTGTTTGTAGGATTTATTGGTTCATAGATACGTGTAGGAAGTCACTCTATTCCTTGGATGCTTCCAGCTAGACTACCCAATGCTACCTAGAGGAATGAAAAAGTAGCATGCGAAAACCCAGCATCACCTCCGGCGACCTTTTAAACCGAAGTTCAAAGATATGAGCAAAACACAAGTAACAGAAGAGGAGATCTCATTTTCAAATGCTCATTCGAGTCTACTCCTGTATGGATGGATCAGAACATTTCTCCTTACGAAAACATCCGTGGCACAACAATGGACCTGAGTCACCGCACCTAGCATTGCCCTGTGTGTATAACCAAATTTATAATTAATTTCTTCAGATTTGCAAACTTTTAGAGGGTGTAGTTTAGTGGTTAAATTCCATGAGCGGTATCCTAGATTTCTCTAAACTAATGTTAACAATATTTCGCAGTGCTGCCTCTGTAGAAGTCCCCAGGTTCAATTCCGGGCGCTCTCCTTATTTGAATTTTTCATCTTGCACTTGATTACTTATTGTTATTTGAGATCTTCCATGTCTTAGATCTTCGAGAGCGAATCAAGTATTGAGCTCAGTCATTTCCTGTTTTGCTCATACCTTGTTAAGAATGTTGCGAGGGAGTCACTACGTAAGGACCAGTCTGGTTATAGGTAAGTTTACTTTCTATTCATTTCAAATACCCACAGTGTAGAGGATGTTGTTTAGTGACTATAATATCGTGAGTCATATACCGCATTCTCTTACCATTGCAACTAGAAACCTAACTGAATAGCAACTTAGTGTGACTTCATTCGGAAGACCCCATGTTCGATTCTCAGCGCCCTCCATTTTTTTAGACTCTGGTGAATACGCTAATTCAATAATCAGCGAGCAAAGAAACTAAGTGGAATTAGTGTACCCAAAAAGCCAGATCATTACAATTTTCAAGCTAAGTCCCTCATATATGACGCAACAGATTCGATCACTCTACAGTCACAAAAGCGCCCGCGGACAATGCCCTAAAGCTCAAGCAAACCTCTACCAGCACCACCATCTGCGCACCAAAATGCAATAACCCTGGTACCAAAAACAACAAGTTAGTCGGCCAACGCAATTTACAGCCATTCAAATTCGTTAGACTCGCCGTGGTATAATTGGTCTTTATAATAGCGAAAGCCTCGTTAGCACATCCCGTCGCCAAAATTATCGTCATGGAAGCTGTGGTCCACCGCCACGTCTGCTCGAATCTTATCGGATAAAGTTCCAGGCCATGAGACGGAATGTGCCGAATGCGGCTGTGGGTATCACCGTTATGAGGAGCACGTTGAGGTTGTGGAGACGTGTATCTCGATCGTTCGGTATGCGGGGTAATGGACGTTGCTGGACGCCTCAGAAACGATTCAGGGGCATATGGCTTGATGTGTAGCTCAATGGCTCGAGGAAGTCGAGTGGAGTGTCTCGGAAGGAGTTTGCACTTCTTCACCCTCTTCCTTTTAGAATTTGAGAGATGAGGATGCTGAGGGTGAGGGTGAGGGTGGTGGGAGTCAAGATGTTGAGCGGTTTGTCGAACCAGAGGAAGAATGTCGAGACTGACCAGGTTATTATGGTTATAGTAGATAGTTCGAGGGGAGCAATGGGAAGGTTCTGGATGGCGCGGGTGACCATTTCGGTAAAGAACCAGATTGTTTGGAGGACGGCGATGGTTTTGGCTAGTTTGTCGGCTGCCAGGCGTTTAGATGGTGAGCCTTCGTGAATGGGACGAGGTGAGGCACATACCCTTACTCTTATCCAAGATCCCCTTCCTTGTAAGGTTTGGGGGATCTAAGTACTCCTTCCTGATTAAGTTCTGCAACTGCTTCGCAGTGATTGGAAATGTTGATAATCCGGAGCATGTACCATGAAGCCTCCACTATCAGCATAGAAAGTGTAGACAATGGGCCAATTCTCAATTCCCGGTTCAGCCATTTTAGCTACTGAGCGCTTCGCAGATGCTCACTGTCCACTTGCAAAAAGGCATCACAAGTTCCGGGGACAAGAAACCCTAAGACGAACCATTTGAGTGGTCGAATGTAGGGTTTCATCTCAGTGTCATCGGCACCAGGGATATTGAGGTGCAGCATCACCCACACGCAAATGAAGAGTGTGGACGAGCAGCTCCAGAAGATGTCTATCGTTCCGCGTCCGCTTGGTTGTGTGATCCAGCCATTGGATGACTATATTGTAGTTTGCCAGACAGGTTCCATTGGGGCGAGGGTGGAACAGCTCATTGTATAATAAATGCGTAGATGAAATAAAAGAGTGGATATGATAACGCTGTAATTCCAACGAATTCAACTCGGAGGAGGCTGATAAGGACATCATGAACAGGGGTTGTTGCATGTTGTTATACGGCGTAGTTGCAAAAGTAACTTTGGGGCTTGCACTTCCTACGAATGCTGTTTGGGGTAGGGCACAGTGGCGTACACTGTAAGGTTTCGACATCTGTATTGGTGAGAGTTGTAGGTTTCATTGGCACGGAGGGGGGGGAAGAACATTTAGGCGCTTCGATGGTGCTAGCAGCCGTCCCAAGGGATCTCATTGGTTGGCGTGGAGTAGTGGTGGGAAAAAAGTGACCAGGTTGAACTTATCACATCTGAATTACTGTAGCCTTACCAATGCCAAATTAATTCTTTAGTGTAATATTAACAATTAGGTCTTGGGCAAAGGGCCACATGGTCCTCCACAACATACCTTATGCCGCCGACACATGATTTCGGCAGTTCAAAATGGGAACTATTTACTTCCTCCCATTGCTCCTAGCTTATCTTGGGCTTGTCAAACTTCTTCGATACGCGAGGTCGAAGTCATTCGCTCAGAGATTTGGCATGTTAGATCGAGCGTCGTACGCAAGGCTGTCAGCGCCAGAGGCCCAGATCATCCTCAAGGACCTAAAGGAGCTAGAGTTTCCCAAATTTATGGGGTTCTCCATTATCTTCGTCTTGTTCAAGGTAAATAAAGGCTCCAAACGCTTTCCTCATTTCCTAGTTGTGTTTGTGTGACAAAATCCCAGACCTATGGGATCCCATCTATTTCTTCCCTCCTGGTCTCAACAGGCCAGCTCTCAGATACCAAAACAGTCTCAAAACGAACTGCAGATACGTGAGTCCTGATTTTAGAATTTGCTCTCAACACATGTTCATCCCAACGTACTATTAGGGCTCTTTCTCGAATGAATTACCTCCACTCCAAATATCAGAAGGCTGGCAAGATATCAAACGATGACATGCTCTACACGCTATCCCTTTTCGCCCTTGAGCCTATCCGCTGGATTTACCTCTACGAATGGCGCCGCCTGACTGACCTCGAAAGATGCGCTTGTGGAACCTTTTGGAAGACAATGGGCAACGACATGCACGTTTCATTTAAGCCCTTCCCTTCCTATCGAAGTGGGTGGACCGATGGATTACATTAGTTGTCTGAACTCGAAGCTTGGAGCCTGGATTATGAGAGAGCGGCTATGAGATATGCGAAATCAAATGAAAAACTCGCAAAATCCCACATGGATGTTTTTTGCCTCAATCTACCCCAATATTTCGAGCCTGGAGCCAGAAACTCATGAGTGTGCTCAAGGGCGAGAACTTCGTCTCGCTATGGGCTTTCCACCGGCACCGAGATCTTACCACGTCGTCATTCATGCACTTCTCCAGCTGAGGACGTATGCTATTAGATACTTCTTTTTTCCGCGCCCTGAGCTCCTGCGCAAGGTGTACACTGCAAGTGGTCCTAACCCGAAATCAGGCCGCTACATGCAGTTCTAAAGAATATCTTTCTTACCCTCGGTATGTGAGACCCACATTTGGGAGAAGATGGGGACCGCAGTCATGGATTCCACGGCTTTTTGGGAGGAAGTTGCCAGGCCATGGTGGGAATTCGTATCAGCCGGAGGGTTTCTTGTTTGAGGAGATAGGTCCGGAGGACTTTTTGGGGAAGGGGTTTAAGGAGATGGAATGGGAGAGGCATAGAATGCTAGAGAAGAAGAGGGACGGATGTCCTTTACATACATGACTAGGATAATAGAATGGGATCTTAGAAGCATAGAAGATATGGTGAAACTAAGAGGAGGGTGATGGTGTCTGTTCATCTTGCTTTGTAAGATACGGTTCATTTCCATCTCCGGCAGGACACATTCGATAAGTAAAAATCAGGCTTCAACCTTCAGCACTCCCCATATTCCCAGCCGAATCCAGAATTCGCTAGTCCGGATACCTACATCTAGCCTTACAAATCTTCCTGTGGTTACAGTTACAGATTATGCAGAGCTAAAGCAAAGGTATTGGCGATGTTAGTTTTAATGTCCACCGGGTTTGAAATGAGTCAATCTCCATAATTACCTTGTTGATACTCAATATGTACTTACGATTGACAGAGTGCTCGAGAGTGAGCCGATAGGTTGATATCGGCTCAATTATAAGGCACAGACGCCTTCGAGATGATGCAGAATTTCGTAAGGAAGGGGATTAAAAGGAGAAAAAAAATGAACACGAACGGGAAAGGGTCGATGTCCTTTTAATATATGACAGGAGTAACGGGATGCAGTCAACTGGGCATTGGAATACAAACTATGATGTGTCTCATCATTTCATCGTGATCTCGGACATTTCCTTCGTCAATTACTTCAGCGTTAATAGATCCAAATGGTTTCTTGCAATGCCCTTCATAGCCTTTTCTGGCCCAACACCAAAGTAGTGGATTCCAACGTTCAGTCGACAAACTCATAATACATTTTCAGCATATGCGTCCCAGGCGTAAATATACATACCAGCGTCTTTGATTACCCCCGATTAGAAAGCTCATCCTCCAAAAGCCAGGCGGCCCAAAGTCTCCATCTCGTTGGCCCACTCATCGGGCTCGGCTTGAAGCTCCAAATGCAAATGATGATAATGTTTTTGGAACCATTCCGTAAGTCTTCTCATGGCATCCTCATTAACTTCGGATCCATTATAACCAAGTTGCCCGGGTAAACTCGTCTCTGGAGCAGTTGTCAATGTCCAATTTCCAGCTTGCAATTCAGTTTGTGTGTTATCCCCGGGGAAATATGCTGAAGATAACCAAATGCTCGTTTGGAGACTCCGGCGTTTTTTGTACTGAGAGCAAATTCGGGGTCGTTATCTGACATTATCATGTCAGGTACAGAAACTTCAAAATATTGATAAATCGAACTTATTTGCTCCTTTCCGCACACCACTCAGCCGATTTCTTATTCTAAATATGTTTAAAAGGCTCTTTTGGAACGGAATGAAATTGGCACTGAGTGCTTAGTAGCTTGCGACAACGCCTCACTACAAGGACACTAATCGTAGCTAGAGCTACAATGGCGCCGGGCACCGTAATCATAAGAGCTATTAGCTCGATGTCTTCTTTGCTCCAGTGGCCGGAAGCCGTATTTGTAGCTTGGATCATCATCTTTGTTGTTCCTTCTCATTAGCATTGGCCATTGACATATCTTGCCAAGATATATGAATAGACAGAGTTTGGGTTACAAGTGAAACTTTCTATGCCGATATGAGACCTCAGTACTGATGATAGGTAGCTTTATTGGTATTCAAGTTCCCATATAGCGATCCGAGATTGTGTTTAGGGTCTTGGAACCTCCGTTACGTGGCTCAGTCCTTCACGTCTATTATCATCGGCGAAGGGAGAAAGTTGCAGTCCTCGGTTTCGAGCATGAATGTAGTAGATCTTTATGATGTGTTAGATTATGTCTGCCAAACTCATTCACGAGGCAAAATATGTGGGGTTTGCTAGTTTGGACTTTAAAAGAAGTTTTCCAATTAAATATTTTTTATGTCATGTTACTGAAGTAAAGTCGTTCTCCGAGTAGAGCTGTATTGAAATGGAAGGTATATAAAGGAGTTAGCTGTAAGTAGATCCTAAGCTTGTGAGTAATGTTTAGATGGGTCAAAAACCTCGTAATGAAAGGGACGTCCCGCGCCACAAGCCCGGGGTAGAAGTCTTCTGGTTAGTGTGCACGGCCGGTTAGCGTGCACGCTTAGTCATCCACATCACCACCTCAAAAATTGAGGTTATTCGCAATCAAAGAATCGTCAGAATCGCTTCAATTATGGTGTAATAGGAAATCGAGATCGGTGAGTTAGCCTATCTCAATTATATCGTCTCTAAAGCGAGCAGGAAGCTTCTTCACGCGGCCTAGACAAGATAAAGGGAGATCCACCTCTAGAGGACTATCTTTCTCACCCACATCCAAAAGAAATTCTGTAATAGCAGTAATTGCGGTAGATTTCCTCTTCCCCTTACCCTGCATCAATTTCAGGTCATTTTTAAGTTACTTTTTAGCTTCCTTAGTGTACAGAGCTTTTTTATGCGTAAGCCTTTTCTTCTCCTATTCTATCTCACACTAGATCTCCTTTTAGATCTTCGCAGTCTTATGTTCTCACTTTCTCTACTTAATAGCAAGTCTCTCTTGCTCCTTAGCTATCACCTTAAGTTGTTTTTCTTCTTCCTTTCTTACCTGTTCTTAAAGAATAGCCTGTTCCCTCTTAGTTTAAAGGTCACATGCAAGGGACACCTTTTAGAGGCTAAGAAAAAAGTAATTACCTTTATCTACTACTTAAAGCTCTTTAAATAAGCTCTTCTTGCGTACATGCTTCTTCTTTTTACTTTTTAGAGCAAGCTTAAGCCCTTCTACTTCATTTCTTAGCAAGTTCTTTATATCTACTAGTTTCTATATTATTAATTGGAGCTACTTCCCTTTCTAACTAGTCTTTAAGATTATAGTATTAAATAGCTTCTGAATTTTCTTTCTATCTCTTACTGATAAAGGCACAATCAGTTCCTGCTATAGAGAAGGTATAGGGACCCATTTTATATACTTTCTTAGCTAAGGGTTAAGAATTACCTTAGGAGTGAAGAGATATAAGCCAGTTCTCTACTATCTACTAAATACATTATCTTTTATAAAGGCCTTATTAAAGGTAACCTAAAAGAACCTAAAGAAGTCCTATTTAGTAATACTAATAAGTCCTTACGTCTAATATACGTACTGTATTACTTCTTAAGTGTAATAATCTAATAGTAGTTAGAATAACCCTATATCAAGTAACTAAAGCGTATGAGTTAAGTGAGAAAAGAAAATAAGAATTATAATACAATAAGCAATCTCCTAATTAATGAATTATATATTAATATAAGATTTATAGCTGTTAATAATTAGTAAGCGCTAGTCTCTTCTATTTCTTGTTTTTAGCTTTAAGTAATAATTAAACACCTTTATTAGTTACTTAAATCCTAGGTTGTTATTTATCTAGCTAGTAGGAAATACAGTAAAAAAGACCTCTTAGAATAAAGATTTATAATCCTGGAGCTATAAGTTCTGTATATTTTCTAATTAGCCCTTATAAATAAGCGCTGGTAGAAGATAAGACTTATTTATATAAATTAAGACTAATACTATAATCTAATCTCTATTCTTATCTTACCTAGTATCCCTAAGCTTTCCTAACTTATAATCTGACCTATAGTAGATTCTTTTTAGCTTATTTAGTACCCCAATAAGAAAGCCTTTCTTATCTATATTATATATATTATGTGGCTGGATGTCGTATTTAGCGATCTTTTTCTTTATAAAATTAAAGTATTAACTGTATAGAAAGTTATTGTTAGCTTTTATACGCTGTAAGTCAATTAGCGTGAGATAAAAAGACCTTAAGACATCTAAGTATTTCTTTCACTAATTAGTAACAAAATCCTTGTGAACCCAATGTCCTGTAAGGTCGTGGATGAAGTTCACCACCATTGTATTCATCAGTGGAAGGCTCATCGCTGTCAGCTTCTATATGTAAGAGATGAGATTGTTTTCTTGCTTCTTAGTAAGAATACTAATGGATTCAATATAGGCCTCGTGGGAGACGGTAACACCTTGGTGGCAGCGCAACAGCGTAGATCGATCGACATTATACTTTTTTGCAGTTATAGAATAATTTGGATAATCTTGCAATTCTAAATCAGCAAGCGCGGCCTCAATAGCGTTCATTTTGGTGGCAGGAGGTTGATTTGAAGATAGACGAATTTTGATGTTTTGTGTGCACGCTGGCGGGCCGTGCACGCTAACCAGAAGACTTCTACGGTTTGCAAAAACGTCAACATCTGAAGATTGCTGTGTTTGGCAGTACGATTCGACAGGAGTTGACCAATAGTAAGCGTCTACGAAGCGCGGTGGAATACTTGACTGGCCAAAGAAATTTGATATTGCTATCGGAAGACAGCCCTGCCACATCTTTACACCAGAATACATCCCAAAGCAAATTGAGAATCCCATAAGGCTTGGTAAATTATAAGACTGTGGCACACAGGTTTGAGGTTATATGCAAGTACAGGGATGCGGCTGGCACTATGACCGTTTCCGGAAAACTTGCCATCCTGCCTAACCTTCTTTCAGGCTTCGACTGACCTCATTCTGGTGAATAAAGCAGATGAAGACAGATAAAGCTCTCAAAGGCATGCTCGGCTTAATGTGCTGCTTGAGAATTAACATCTTTCGGTTTCCGACAGCGAATACGGTCCTCGGCGACGGTATGAACCGTGGCAAAGTTCTTCTAGCAACTTTGCCTTATCACGCCCTCGCTTTGTGCCACCGTAATCCCCTTTCTGTGTGGGCACATTTGGCAGCCACAAGGTTGTACCTAAGGACTGCCTAGTTCTGTAGCCCTAACGTGATCAGAATACGAAGAACCGAAAATTTAGCAACACCACAGGCTGTTTAAATTAATGTTCATCTTCATCGCCTCAGGAATGTACGAAGGTTGTACCATTTTTCTCTTTCTTTACCTCATCCTTAGAAGAGAAGCAAGTTGTTTTATGCGTTGCGGTGCTTCAGATCAAAAGAACAAGTGCATTTCTCGCGGTGTCCGTATGTATGAGTCGCTGCCTTTCGGTTCCCATATTTTCGAAGCCCGTTCTGATTGTCGAGAAAGAGGGAGAGTCTACTACCCTTGAGGCCATTGCAGACCCGCCCAACCCCCCTCCCCAAGCTACATTTTAGAGATAGAGAGATGCGATGTGGTGCAGTTGTATGAGAAGGTTAGCTACTGAAAGGAACTAAAATTCTTTAAATAGAAATTATATTTCTGTAGAAAGGTAAATATTAGCGCGGGTGGAGGTACTCATGAAGAGATGTGGCTACTTGCTAGAAACGCGAGATGAAGCACAAGCCAAGGTATCGTCTTCTTTCGTTTCACTATACTTGGATTTCCGTCTAATTCAATATCAGATCAATGAGGGAGAAGAAAGGCGAATATGTGAGGATATTTCCAGCCACCATGGGCTTCTCGGAGGAACACTCAACGATTTTTGGTAGCACCCACGCGACGGAAGCATGTAAGCTCTCAGATCATCGCATCTATCGCGTTGTGATATCCTAGCTTTCGGAATAATAGACTGGGCCTGGCACTGGGATAGCAGTAATATTCAGGGAAATGTGTACCCACACGATCTTTCGGCGCTGGATATACGGAATATTAGTATCAGAGTTTTTGAAGGAGATTAGGATGGAAACCCTAAGTGTTTGAATGAAAGAGTAATAGGAAGGTGCCTGGAATCACATCGGGGTTCTTCCTGCGCCAGATTTAGCCATCAAGCCAGCCTTTCATGTCCCAGAGTTAGGGAATACGGATAAGACTTACGCTATTATACCACCAGGCCCCACCCTCTAAATTTTTAGAATTGGAAAGGAATGTTGGAATAGGTTTTTTGATACAGATAATGATGCTGACCAGAGTGATTCCTATGTACGGAGGTTCCTATGCAGCAAAAGCTTGCTACGCTGTTTTTATCATGCAGTACTCCTTGCATCTCTTTCCGCTCTTTCTGTATTTAGATTGTGTATGTAGTTAAAGTTGGCTTATTCCAGACTGTAAAGTGTAAGAGCAAAATTGAGTGCAAAAAGGGAGGGCGCCGGGAGTCGAACCTCGGGTCTTCCGGTCAATACGCTGCAACATTCGCTGTTGGGTCAGCCGTTCAAATGAAAGTAGGGGAATGCGTATGCACTTACGAGATTATACCTGCTAAACTACACCCTCTTTAATGTAGTATTGGATGGAATGAAAATTAAGATGGTAGATATGTATAGGTGGAAAGGATATGTTGCTATCACGCAGTTATTCGTGTGGGTGAGATTCAGGCGAGGCATAAATAGTAATATGTAACTGAACAGGATTGGTTTTGCATTGAAAATTAAAAGAAAAAGAAAAAAAAATAATGGACATTCGGGTCTTGTACTACAAAGAAAAGATCGCACATAAGAAGTAGCTTGCTACTGAAAGATAATGCATGGGGGCTTTAGAAGTAGAATCAAAAATGAGAGGGCCCTGGAGTCGAATCTATGTCTTTTAGGGAATTATAAGATCGCCACTGCGAAAGCGGTTTAGCTTTATTCTGGGGGATTTGAGTGAGAAGGCTTACTAAATTGTTAACCGCTACAACTATGCCTTTTGACCTCTCGATATTTTATGGAAATCGAAATTAAATAAGTGATATATTAAAGATGTGATGCGTTGATTCGTGGTATTCCGGCCCACTTCTGATTCATGCCAAGAGCTGTGCAAAGATAGAATGGGAGAAGCATGTTGACAAATCTTCGACGTAATGTGAACACTCTTAAGGCATTCAATTCCAGGAGTAAAAATTTCAAGGAACTAAGTTCTAGAAACAAAAAAATTAAGGAGGGCGCCGGGAATTGAACCACGAGTCTCGGATAATTAAGGCTCTACAAGATCTCTATTAGCAATTATTTCTATAAGTTTTAGGCAGATGTAACATACGACGTTCTACCACTGAACTACACCCTCAGTTATATTTTTCAAATATAATAATATATATTCTCGACTTGAGTTCAATCAGTGAGTCAATGAGGTCCAGAGCCAAGCCATTTGAGAACTGGGGATGGTAGAAGGGTGCGGCACAACATGACGAGTCAAGTCCGAAGTAAGAATCCGAGCCAAAAAATTATATATGTGCATTGATGTAGGATAAAATATGGAAAGTGTCGAGGAATCGAAGCCGGGGTCCTCCGGCTGTTGGTTTTGGTGCAAGTCTACGGGAATAGAGTCAAGGGGCATCTACGATATTTTACACCCCTAAACTACACCCTCAAGTGCTCTTTGTAAATAAAAGCGCTTAAATATTCCGCGCTTGAAGTTTGATACTTAGATGTGTCCTGAGTCACTGAGGTCTTTGCCAAGCATCCTGAGTGTTGAGGTAATATTAATAAAAGTAGCACAACAAACTCAACTCCAGGTATTTTCAAGATCGTCATGGAAGCATCTGCAATAATCTAGGTCAAAATACAAAAAAGGACGGCACCCGGAGTCGAAACTGGGGTCTTCCGAGGTACAGTTCGCTAATAGTCGCCGTCAGCAGCTTTTAGCATGAATATCGAAGTACAGTAGAAACTCTTTTGCACGATATAATTTTTCCAGGTGATTTCTACCGTACTATCGAATTATCGCACAAAGAGAAGCTGACTAAGAACTATCTAAAGAGCCTTCAGCGCCAGTTATCCACCTATCTAGAGTGCTCTGCTTGCAAGTCCTGCTTGCTGAAGGTCCAATTGCCGCTCCAAACGGTGGAGTAGTGTAGTATCCTCGATAGAGGCGTCCTTTTGGTGCTCCACAAAGTGTTGCACAATTGTGAGAGCCTTAAGAGCCTCTCCCAGAGACGGCGTAGGCTCTGGATCATCATCTTCAGGAGCAGCCAATTTCGTCCATATTGTACATGTAGGGTGCGAGGAAAAGCAGGCAGGTCTGCCGTACAAGAGCCATCTCAGCGTGAGCAGCCACAGGGATAGAGGCAAGCTCGCCATGCTAAGTGTATTGCTTTATGCCAAATCGCTTCTTGAACCCGCCCAGCCAGCCGGGTGAGAACTCAGGTATTGGTTTGCCAGCGTATTCAGGGAGGATAACCCATAGATCTTTCGCCTTCGCCTGCAGAACTTCACCAGAGACAAGCTGCCCGCGGGCCTCAAGCTGCTGCTGCCATGAGAAGAGTATCTTTTCAAGTAGTTCCCACTTGCCAGAGCGCTGACGGAAGCTTATAGAGCTGGCGGCAGGCGCATTATCAAGATGTTTATAGCAATCCTTAAGCGAGTCAGAGATAGTAGCCTGCCCAAGTTTACGGCCATATTGCTGCTCAAACCAAGCGATAATATCCTTCTGCTTTGGCTGCGGCTTCTGGGAGAAGTAATAAGCGCGTAGGGCCTGCCTTTCTACGTCGGATATAGCCTTTGGCGGCATAAGTGTTGACTCGATTGTGCGATAATTGAGGTAAGGCAGCCGATTTATCGTAAATCGGCGTAAGTAAAAATTTTGCAGGTGTGACAATTCTGCCATGGCACTAGTATCGGCTAATCAGAAATATCGCCCAAAAGAGTATCGCGCAAAGGAGTTTCTACTGTATGTGAGAGGTAAGACATACGATGTTATAGCCACTAAACCACACCCTTTCAAGTACTTAAGTATCCATCGAAGACTGAAGCAGACTATACGTCGAGTTGGATGCATTGGTCTGCGTTGGTCCGCATTGCCAAGCTTGCGCGGGAAACTTGGAAGTGCCACCAAAAGACGCAACTAGAAACCACAAATTCCATCGCCGTGACATAGTTATTTAAGTACCGTATGCAGGACGGATATTAAAACGCCAAAAAGGAGGGCGCCGGGAATCGAACCTCGGGTCTTCCGATATAAGCACCACTGTACACTTCGCT
The DNA here is from genome assembly GCA_010093925.1 of Zopfia rhizophila CBS 207.26. Taxonomy (NCBI): domain Eukaryota; kingdom Fungi; phylum Ascomycota; class Dothideomycetes; family Zopfiaceae; genus Zopfia; species Zopfia rhizophila. The sequence goes on from ML994635.1 coordinate 844,073, forward strand.
TTTAACATCGGTAAGCCGTTGAGAGTCGAAGTGATGGGGAGACACATACGAATATTATAACCACTAAACCACACCCTCTGGATGAGTCTTGGCAAAATGAATTGATTTTTATACTCATATTCTGCTGTTTCAGCTCTCTTTGCAGGGCTGCTTGGCGGGCGTAGATACGAAGCGAGAATCAGCTGGAATGAGTACGGGATGGTTCCGAGAGTGATAAGTAATGGGAGGTCTTGTGTGGCTGCGAAGTTCAACACCACAGCCCCAGCCACGTCGGGTGGACTCGTCTCCATCCAGATATATCGTATATATAGCGCAGATACGTACGATGGGATTGCATCACCAGATTTGGCAAGCGCAGGACGGCCCGTTCTCAATGAGGCTGAAGATATTTTTGACAATTGAGATTCAGCTGGCGCCGCTGAGTAATGGATGACAGGGCTGAGGTCGAGCACCCGGTGTAACATGGCGTCGAGATGGAAAACGGCTGGTCGGGTATCTGCAGTCCGTCGTATCCGATGCCGAGTATATGGGTTAACGGGAGACTGGTTGAATGAGACAGCAAGCGAATTATACATGGATGCTGGTGTCGGTGCGTGCTCTGGGATGGCGGCATGGCGTAGGCTGCCAATGGATGGGATTATGCGAGGCAATTGATTCCTGTAAGCGTTTAGTATGGAAGGATGGAAGAATTCCCGCCTTTGTCGGATAGACATCTCCAAAAAAAAATTTATGTGGATATGTCGCTGATAGAAGAGTTCATCGTTGACAGACCCACTTGAACCTGCTTAACAAGATGCGACTAGAGTTTGAGACTGGTCTAGAACAGGGATTGCGGAGGAGCCTTGTCAACACCGACTCCCCCACACTTGTTGAAGCATGATGGGTGAAATGCTCCCCTCTCGTACAGCTCTTACGGCTCATACAGCAGCACGTAGTCGACAGTGAAACCGCAGCACTCCGCCTTCTAGCAAACCGTGCGCCAAGTGCAGTAGGCGCAACACATGCCTGTGTCTCGTCCCAGCCCAGTAGACCGGCAGAAAGCCTCGTTTGACTCCCCCGCTTTGCATCGAGAATACTCAGCTTTGCAAAGCCAGCTCTACAAGCCTTAACTTAACCACCTCCCATAAAAGCCTCGCCGCCGATCCCTCCTGTGTTAGTGTCGTTATCAAGAAGAGGAGCTGTTCGTGTTGGTTCTATGACAGTGAGCGAACGAGAATGCCGCGACCTAAGAAACCCGGAGCTACTGAACCAAAGAAGAGGTCCCGCAATGGATGCTGGTATGCCTAGGCCCTACGTTGCTGAGGAAGATCTAATCTGATATAATGACAGGCCCTGCAAAGCGCGCAAAGTGAAATGGTAAACCTCCGCGTGTGCATGCCCCCGCACGACCGTTGTGATAACTGTAGTGTAGTGGAGAAGAGAAGCCGCGATGCTCGAATTGCGAGCGACAGGGAGAGACATGCGACTACAGCATCAGACTCAATTGGGGCGGGCGTACAAAGAGGACCACCGACAAGCCAGAATCGGCAACCTCAAGTGCCACAAACAGTCCCCATGCGTCAACCTTTTCGTTCGTGGGCACCAATTCACCCACGTTCCCTCCTGAGACGCCCGACACGCCAGTACCACCTCTTAGTGGTATACATCATGCGAGATCTCGTTCTGCCACCTCCGCCCCTACCTCCGATCCTTCCATGATCGACCCGGAGTTGATGAGGATGTCGCAGGCTCAGACGCAGCCAATAATGGCCGTAGGAGGACCATTTGATCAGAATCAGTTCTTCTCGCAGAGCATGCCCCTAGACTCTTCCAGGAGAACCATGACACAACCGACATCTACTCCCTTTGATCCCAGAATCCAGAATACCCAGTATCGCGGAAGCCTGGACTATCCCTCTCCGTCGGCATCCAGCTTCGACGGTCTCAGCTACAGTAATGCAGCGTACGCACCGAACTCTGCTATGGATTCACCCCTATCCTCTCCCTCTATGCTCCCACCGATGCGTGGCATGAGTTCATACAATTCTCCAAGCAGTCGTCCATTCGGGGAGATCATGGATGCAACAGGACACGGCTACTCACGTCACAAACGTAGTCATTCTGCCGAATCTCCTGCTCCTTCTGGGTCTGACAACTGGAATGTCTCAGAAGCATACTCTCCCAACCCAGGTTCGCCTACTCCTTACAGCCCATTCATGACTACTCCATTGACGCCGAATTCTTCAGTGGGCTCAGAAGACATCACCATGCGGAACGCACCGAGACCTGCAAATGTTGCGTATCCTCCACCGGATCTTCGACGCTTATCAGTGCAGTCATTGCTCACTGGACCTCCTGGTGATAATCCCTATGGTCATAGTCCTGAGACAACCCAAGCTCGACAGTACCCAATCACGGATTCAAGCACCACAACGTATGGATACGATCTCGGTAATCCGGATCTAGACACCCCCAAGAATGACGATGTAAATGCCATTGCCATCTTCAGTCCTCCCAGCGGAACCATGGGCTTTCCCGGAGAGGAGTCATACGGTGGCACACCTGCTGTGCGAGGGAAAGACATGGCTTTCGAGAAGGGAGGTTATTACGCAAAGCCTGTTCCCATCCAAATCTCAAAATCTCTGGAACCATTACCGCCCCTACTCCTAGAGAATCCCATGAACCTTCTCTACTTTCACCACTTCCTCAATCACACAGCCCGCATCCTCGTCCCCCACGACTGCGAACAAAATCCCTTCCGCCAAATCCTGCCAGAAAGTAAGTTGACCACTCCTATCAGAAGTAGGTGTAACTAACAACACTAGTGGCCGTCCAAGACGAAAACATCCTAAACCTACTTCTCGCCTTCAGCGCCTCACACCGCGCCCGTCTCCTCAATCACCCCGAACCCGTAAACCGCATCGCCGTCTGGGTCCAGGATGTCTTTCCCAAACTTCGTCAATCCCTAGCAAATAACAACAACGAGATCACAAACGCCACCCTCGCCCCCGCAATCATGCTCGCCTCCCTCGAAATCATCTCTCCTAACACTTTCGAGGTGCCGATATCCTGGCAGAATCATCTGACGGTTGCAAGACAGATGATCATCGCACGAGGTGGTCCGAAGAGTATGGATAGACATGATAGAGTGGCGTATTTCCTATCGACTTGGTTCGCGTACCTAGATGTACTAGGCTCGCTTTCCGGAAATAAAAACGACGTACCACTGGAATCGTGCTACTGGACCTCTGAAACAGCGTCCGCGGATGAAGATAACCAGATCGATTGCTTACTCGGATTCACGACTCGCTGTGTGGGCATCTTGGCACGGATTGCAGAGCTAGCAAAACAGTGCGAGCCCAAACGAATCGACGAGGATGGAAATGTACGAGAAGACTGGCGTCCGGATCAAGATATTATTGCACAAGCATATGTCATCCGCACTGAACTCGAAGCCGGTCTCTCCCACGAGATCGTCTACAAGGGGTGCAACCACCGCTCCTCATCCTCGTCGGAATCCGAAGGCGCATGGGACGCTACCGAAATCTACGCCACGAACGAAATGTTCCACTGGGCGGGTCTTATTCACCTCTTCCGCCGTGTCCTAGGCAAGCCGGCGACGGATCCCGAGGTACAGAATGCGGTGAGTCAAATTGTGGGGTTGTTGTATAAAGTTAGGAGAGGGAGTACGGCGGAGGCGTGTTTACTGTTTCCGATGTTTACGGCGGGTTGTGATGCGACGGATAGCGGGCAGAGGGAGAAGATTATGGAGAGGTTGAGGTGTGTGGAGGGGTTTGGGATGACGCAGGTACGTTCTACCAATCCACATACTTGATTGAGGCATGAACCTGACGAAATGTGTGCAGGTACATAAAGCGAGATCTCTGATGCAGAGAGTATGGGATACAGGGAAGCCTTGGGAAGCGCTCGTTTCTGGGGAGTTCTTTGGTTGACTTTTTTGGTTTGTCCCTCCACTTCTACGGCGCTTTCTGGGTTTCATTTTCGTTTCTTCGGTGAATACTTATTCCCACTTGATTTAATTTTGGTCAAGCGTGGTTTACAACGGTCATACTTCTTGAATTGTCTTCATAGATTTGGTTGTTGGTTTTGGGGTTCGGCTGGCGAAAAAGTTGGCTGGGGGTTACATTGTCCAGGTTACGATACATACGGGCGTATCAGTTACGATTTTCTTGGGTCTCTAGGCGGTATACGCGATAGGTTTATATCGATGTCTGTGGTTCATGTAGATACCCGACTGGAATACTCGGAAACGCACTTGTACGAATACTCTTTAAATTTGATAAAAGTTGTGTAAGTTTTCGGGAGTAGTACTTATTAGATCTAGAAGTCTGTGCACATACTTAGAAAATTATCATCTTCCTTAAATCCATGCTCCCATTCAGTGTATATTCCCGCCTTTCAGACAGCCATGTCGAGATTTTCAAAATCGGTCATACGTAACTGATCCGGCACCAGAGTCGCTATGCCCCAGAAACCAGGGCTAAAATTTGCAATTTTGGGATTTCTACTGTTAGATCGTGAATCACTGTTCAAACGGTGTACAGCGAGCCGGATGTAGCGAGTCTATTGAAAGGCCGCCCTCGTTCAGCACGGACTGTCTCATTGTAGGGAGGCAGCAGATGGAAACGAGGAGGAAAGTAGCAACCTGGACCGCGAAGTCTGAATTGGCTAATGTAGCGGCCTCGAGCCGTCACATCGAGACAAGTCAGGCCCACGTTTTAGTGTAGAGGTGCTTCCTCAAGCAGGCAATAGTGATTTAGGAAGGTAAGTCCGCCTGGAGGGCGATGCATGACCCCTTGGCAGCTGCCTCGAAAGATTGTACGCGAACTGGCGGCACTCACTTCGAAATTGTGTGCTTGGGAGCGGTCGTATAGTACAGAGAGGTTTCGATAAGGAGACCAGTAACGTTGTCATCTTCGTCGTCCTACAGAGTACCGTAGGTTTAGCGTACTCTGTGTCAAATGTCAACTTGCCCACCCACCGCCGACGCCCAACCTAAGCAACATCAACGACTCCCTAGCTTTCGGACCTACTTGGTCACGTAAATACATCCAAACAGCTGCAGATTTATTGTCTTGCAATGATACATTGATTTCAAACGGGCAATCTGGTGTGGTGCCGTGCCTCCGGTTCCGCAAGCTAGCCCTAGAGCACGCCCAACAACACCCCCCGGCCCAGAGAAACGAGCAAACACCATATACAAAGCGCGATATCTGGTACATATCTTTGAACGGATTTCCCACTCTTGACCGGCTTGGGGGCTGGCTTCCACGCACAACGCTGCACTGTGGTCTTGGCCATTACACCTTCCCCTCGGCGGACGAGGTAAATGATGACGACTCATGACAAGTCGAAGCTTGGTCTTCAAGATCCTCCTAGGTAAATGGAAGGCCTTGTGACCCGCCTCAGAAAGCTCGGGGTAGCTTGGTTGTATGAGGCTTTTAGCCCCTCGACTAGGTTACCTTCATCAGCGGCTACCCGAACAAAGAAAAGGTAATGCGAGATTATAGACAAAAGCTTACTAGCTCTACGCAAAATATTCCCAGAAGGCTTTTTCCTCAGACTCTTAAGGCGCCCTTCGCACAACGGAACCAGCTCGCCACCCAATATCATCAGACTTCTTCCTCGCCTGCCACATTACGCGACCAAACACCTGGGCACTTCCAAGCTCTTACGGCACAACGCGCCAGCACGGAATCTACCATAGCCACACTACCTGATCTTTTAGGTCATTCCAGGTGCAGATTCAGTCTCCATCTCTTAAGCGCCTCGCCCCAGTCCGTAACTCTTTCGGCCCCGGGAGACAATCTCCGCTTGTAAAGACCACCGCTGAGAACTTTAGAACGTCAAGTATACCTGGAAAGCTTTACTCCCTTTCCGCGACGCATTGTTCAAAATGACAAGCCTAGAAGCAGAATCTAACTCTTCCTGACCTGGTTTCTCAACCCGATCACGAGAAACTGTAAACGAACGCTCAAGGAGTGAGACATTTCCCACGAAGGAAGCTGGCTGGACTGGTCCTTATGTAGGTACCCTTCCAGGAAATGTAAGCCAAGTCATCCTCATCTATCCTTTTCCCAATCTTCTCCACTTTCCTCTTCCTCTTCCTCTTCTCTACACCCAGGTCTTCGGAGCAGGGTGTCCGGTTCCTATAGCTCTACTCCCTTCCAGTCCTCAGGACGTGGCCGGGATGAAGGCAACCTCGTTGACACAGAGAGAGGCTTGCACTCCGTCGGGAGGATGGGGCAGCATTGTAGTATAGTTCGCCCGCTACTGGGGTAGAGGTAGCACATTTTTTTCAGTCCCCAGCGCAAGCATCTTTACCTCTTAGACGAACGACGCCTTAATAAGACCCCGCTGGCTTAGGCTCTATCCGGCTTATTATACAGTTTGGGAGAATTTTTGGGCTTGTACACTTTATATATTACATTTTTTCTTCTTCTTTCGCGTCGAGTTAAGTCACAAGTTCTAGGCGACTGTTATGGATAATGGTTGATTGCTAACCGTGCTCTGCTTCGAAGGTCAGCTTGTTTAAAGTTGAGGCGAAGAGAAAAATTTACTTAAGGCTTCTCTGTGAGCGCCGAGGTGGTGAGAAAACTTGAATCCAGAAGTTGGAGAAGCACTGACAAGCGAACAGGTCTGCGCGTTACGATGAGCCAACTCGTCTACATTAACGTGTCATTGAAATTCGCCTTTTAGAACAAATGACTGAGGCTCGCCTACTTTCTCAACATCGATCCACTTTTTAAAGATATTCTCTCTGCTCTTGCCCATCAACAGCCTGCTCATATCGTGGGCACAGCTTGCTCTGTTCAATTGTCATACGTTGCTATCAACCTCTATCTCATCTCCAGAGTACTGCATCTGTACAGGAATCAAGTGATTTGGCGGCTCTGCAACGACTTCCATTAATCTTACAATCCCCCAAAACCGAGCCATATCTTCTAATTATAGAAAAGAATGCAGCATCTTAGCGAGAATTGTATCTTGATGCGCATGCTGACGAATCCGCCAGTCTCTCATAGAATCCTTTTCTCTTTGCTACTACCTATTACAGAAAATTCGGCTCGTAATGCAGTCATACCGTTTGCGGATATTGGCAGAAACGAATTGTTTCAACACCTTGATGGGGCGGAAGCCTATTCCCCCCAAAAAGATATATGCTCCCAAGAACAGATATTAAGACAATTTTTAGCCCCACGAAGAATCAGCGAGGAGAAAAGGATCCCCTTGCCCCCGTACCACCCCTCATCACCTCTCTCTCTACAATTCTGCTTTTAGATGCCTTGGACGAGCTGAAGCGCTCCTGGACCTGCGAGTATATCGAACCTAGACCCTGATATCCACTTTGTAATATCCCATAACCCTAACCTACCCCCAAAACTTCCATCTAAAACGGAGAGAGGGAAGATGTCCTTTTGGAGGGGTATGTGAGACCAAGAACGAAGCAAAACGACCAAGTGACACTGAAATAAAATGGGAGCATACGTACCTTGATCCGGGGACCGAATTACCTACAGACCACTCTACGAAGGCTTCCAGGCCTACTTTCTCATGATATAGGTATTCTTTTGGAGGGTATCTGATTTTAAGTACGAGGAGAGAAAAGGCAGTGTACAGGAAAGTAAGGGGAGAGAAGATGGACACTCAAAGGTTACTGATAGACATCAAGGAACATACACACCCTCATACCTCAGTAAACTAGGCTACTCATCCATATCCGGCGCCTCTCAGGCCCAGATTACTGGTTTTCACCGGATCCCATTGTCTTAGACCCAGATTACAATACATGGGCAGGTATCATAATTCATCACCCTCATCTCACCCCTAATCCTCATTCTCACTTCTTCCCAGCAGAAAACACGACTTCCATGAAATCATCAGCCCCTAGCACCGGAAACCGGTTACCTCCAAACACATTCTCATTCACACCCGGTTTACCAATCACCCTAAGAACCTCTTCGACCCCACCCGAATATAGTTTGCCCTCCAAGATGATCAGAATTCCCACCGCTACACGTGGGGGAATCTTGTCCCCTTCAACCACATAGACGTCCATCACCCTAGCAGCATGCTCCAATGGCAACCTATCGCAGAATAGACTCCGAAACATAGGATCGAGATACTCGCGCGGCTCGACGCGAAGGGCTTGAAGTTTGTTTGCAAGGGTAGGACATTTTTTGGATAGCGCGGCCAGGGTGGCGCCATAGGCGTTTGTCATGGCCGTGGGGTCGTTCAGGAGGAAGCTGATTGGCAGCGAACGGTTCAGAAGGTTACAGAGACAGGTGAAACTCTCAACGGGCGACATGTTGAGCAGGAACAGGGCGGCGATATGCTAAAAGGACGTTAACATGCTGAGTTGGTGCTTAAATTAGGATTTACTTACATGGATACCAGCGAGAGTGTCGACATCTGGCCTGTAGGCGGTGTAGGCGAGGCAGATATCCACGAGAGACTGATGTAGAGGTTGACCTGGCGCGAAGAGCTTGAGATCGGGGAACACGAACTTTGTATTCGCTTCGATAAGAGGGAGGTATGAGAGTTCGAGGGAGCCACGACGATTCATGTCACCGAAGCCTTTGAAACGGAAGGATTCTTCGGTAGGATAAGAGTACTCCTTGATACCGGCCTTTGCCTTCTCAAGAGCAACATTAAAGGTTGTCTCATTGATACTGAGATCGTTGCCGATTGCGAGCTGCCAGACCCGACCGCGGAGCTTTGGCGGAATTCCGTGCCACCACAACTCTCGATACTTCTGCTTGCCTTCATCGGTGGTGACCTCCGATTCCCATTTCGGAAGAAGCAGATCCCAGAGCTTGCCTTTAACGACCTCCTGTTCCTCGCGAGCTTGACGCTGCTTCTCCGCGCGCGCCTTCTCAATGGCTTCTATTAGATAGTCAATGTATGTGCCACAGAGCCAATGCCGCAATGAGGGATACTTACCAGCTTCTTGGATACGCACCAACATCTTCTGAACCTCCTTCAAGTGCTTCTTCTCTTCCTTTGGATCCTTCGGTGGCAGCCACGACGGTCGGGTCCGCGAAAGATACTTCTCCTTTTCCTTCGAAGGTTGGAAGGGATCTATTAGCGGATCGTTCTTGCGTAGCGGCGGGAGGGAATTGGTCGAAGGCTTTGTCTTCGGCTTGTGTTGGTCGACCGACGTTGAGCGCGCGAGGCCGGGTTGCTGAAGCTTTACCTCCTGTTGCTTCTCGTACTCCACCTGCAGCTGCTCAAGGGCCTCCGTCAGCTGTTTTGCCTCAGGATCAAGCGTGGTATATGTGCACTCCCAGGTGTTGGTCCGTTGCCTCGTGAGAGGTTGTGATTCTGAGCTGTTGTTGACTTGGGAGGGGTTGGGTGAGGGAGTTCGAGAGCAAAACTTTCTTGGCGCGGTCGCTGGGGACGGCTTTGACGATGAGGATGGCTCATGCGCAGGCTGCCCTCGCCGCGAAACTGGCCGACTTGTTGCAGGGCTCGGAGATGTCTGCGGAGGGCTATTGCATGCAGAGGGAGACGCAGAAGGAGCCGGGGAGCGCTCCTGAGGTGGCCGAGGGGAAATTGGGACATTCCAGATTATGGCGTCGTCAGGGAGCTCGTCGTCCTCATCGTCACACTCCGCCTCTCGCTCCTTAGCGGTTTTGCGGGCACCGTGCTGCAACGATTGCCGCCGCGCGCTCAATGACGAAGAGGGAGAGACTTCGAGATTGCGCGAACTCCTGCGAGACAGCGTACGCGGTGCAGAAGAAAAGACTTGAGGGTGCGAGGGAGAAGGTGACCGTGAGCGTCGGCCGCTGGGAGAGATGCCGGTGATGTTTTGGAGAGAAGGCGCGGAAGGTGACGTAAATCCGCGCCGAACAGACCGTCGTGGTGCATTCAACCCAGACTGCTGCGGTACCGCACCATTGATCTGGCCCTTCAGACCCAGATATTTGGGTTTCGCGGAGCCTGTCAAATCGCGAAAGGAATGTGTTGAGGCATGCGGATGCGGAGTACTTCGACTGCTGGAGACGGATGATATCGACGTTCGGGGGGCTTCAAAAAGCACATGATTAGACGGGGATACAGGCATTGGGAACGAAGCGGGGGCTAAAGCACCTTGCAAATCATCTAAATTTATATCCTCGAAGTGCGAGAGGTCGCTTGGGCCCATGATATCTGAAAGAGTGGAGGAATGGAAGGACGAGGATTTGGAGGATTTGGAGTTTGTGAGATCGGGCGGTGAGCCGGGAGGGCCCTCGATGCCCATATTCGATGCGGTGGTGAACGCCATGGTCGCCATGAGCGGTCGTGGTGCTTTTTTGTTGCTCAATCGTCGAAAAGGCGGCGAATGGGCTCGGTCGGGTGGTGTTTTCACGCGAGGCTCGCGCTGGGCAGCCGTCGGGATCAATGAGTGGACATATTCATGTTCGGATATTACATAGAGGGCGGTCGAATGATGAATATAGTGCACGTCGCAGTCGTCTCTAGCATCGAGTGGTGGGTGTTGTAGTTGTGCGAAGAGAGTTGTTGGCATGTCAAGGGTTGGGAGAGGTGCAATCTCGGGGAGTAAGCTAAGCCCCTGATCTGATCGCAAGGCGTGTGCTACCCCTGCCAACGGTGCACGGGAAGGCGCGAACGGCTGGGAACGTCGAAAGCCAATTTGACAGTACGGGCGAGGTTGTTGTTGTGTGTCGAGTGGAGCAATATCAATTGCAGAGTGTGGAGAGGAGTATATAGCGGAGTCGGTATAAAAGAGGCAAGACATGCCCGGGATGAAGGGAGGAGATGTTGCAGGCGTCTTCAGAAGCCGATCGTGCAAGAGAGTGGGCGGAAGTGAAACCTGGGGGTCGGTGTGGCTGGTACCAGCCCAGTACCAACCATTGTTGTCATTATTGTTGACATCACCAAGTACGCACCACGCAAGATAAAGAGCTGGCTGGCCCAATTGAAATGCGAATTATGGATTTACGCAAGCAGCTACTTCTGCTTGTATGGCTGACTACCAACTTTGATTACGATTTGAGGTTCAGGTGGAGAGGGGAAAGCAGGTTTAAATGCACGGTCAACCGGCCTCGATTTGAAGGCCGGTGGTTCCGCCTCCTCTATGCATGCCGAGAGATGGCGCTGTCTAACATGCACCTTTCCGCACTGCTCTTCGGCGGGACAGCCACCAAAGTACTACCTAACCACGCCAGCAGCGCGGCGTGCTGCGTCTGCCTTCGCCGAAACACTGCTTCGAAGGCCTTACATGCCAGCCTACAGTCCGATTAGCTCTCGCGGCGGACTGAGGTAAACTCTGAGACAGACGAATCAAGCCACACTTACCACTGAATTTGCCTGCGACTGATGGCACTCCTTACTTTCTCTACGTTCTGATTCGCCTTGCCACGCGTACGTCGCTGCAGCATCACATACGCAAGTGCTATTATATTATCCACCGTTTCTGTCATGATAGCGGTCAGTGATGGGAGGCAGGGTAGGGTCGTGGCTTGATCGACAGTACACATGCTATTGCGCTTTGCCGATTGGAAGCTATATACTATGCCGTATTGGTCGAGAGACTTACTGATAAGCAAGCGCGAATGCGTTGTCCTGACTTTGGACAGTGTGCGTATGTATTCAAAGCATCTCACCGCCGATTCAAGAAAACTCTGGTAAAGGTTGGCGAACACAGTTGGCACCGTGTTGAATGAGGTGTCAATGAACATGGCTTGAAGCTGGATTTTGAATGCACTTTTCAAGTTAGTCTTTTCTGCAAGATCTTATTGCTCTTCGTATCGACTGCGCGAGTATTGGCTTGGAAAAATGTGCCGATGAGGAGAACTTACTTGAGAGCTTTGCGATGGAAGGTTTGCCCTGGCACCTTGGATAGATCAACTGTCAAAGAATCCACGGTATCTGCAAGAGTCAGTTTATAGCAAAGATAACGTCGCAGTTCGATTCGGACTTACTTCCTCGCCCAGCTCGGTCAGAGTTCTTGCTAACTTCCAGGGTTCGCGTGTTGATGAGAACGCCACAGTATGGGAACCTGGGATCCGAGACGCGTTTGGTAATACGGACTCCATCCTCGGTCACAACGTCGAAATTTGTTAACGACTTTGTAGGTTTCACAGAGACACCATAATCGGCGTTGCCGCGGTGCATGACCCGTATAAACTGCTCAGCAGCCTCACGCTTTGTTGAGATGAGCAGGAAATCATCAAGTAACCTCAGCAACAAAGACTCGGGGCCAAGAGCGAATGCCAGGACATCCCGTTCAAGCTCGGCGTAGAAGAAATTACACAGGATACTGGAAAGAACCGAGCCTTGGGGAATGCCAGTCCTCTGCCGATAAAACTTCTTTCCGATCTTAACGAGATTGCGTTCAACATGCTCTCGCAGAAGCTGCATCAGATCATCCTTGGTCTCAAATTGTTGTACAGCCGTATCAACGAAAACTGTGTTAGATTTACTCCCTGCAAATTTGTCTCGAACAAGTCGGTCGAACGATGCAACTTCTCCAGCGGCCCTGCTATGTGGAACATAACGTTTCACAGGCAAAAGATCCACTTGCGCCCCTTCTAGACGTTGCAGTTGACCCAACGAACTGACCTCGACGTGCTTGCCTGTCTGGTACTCTTCGATAGACAGAAGACTCTCGGCCATGCTGAGCAAGCGTTGCTGAGGAATCGTATCAAAACAGGATTGGACATCAACCTTAGCAAAGTACAGCGGCGCATTAGCTAGACCTTGCTTGGTCAAGGAAGCTCTAAAGGAGGACAATTTGGGAAACATGTCTCCGATGGAGAAGAGTGAGCAACCAAATTTGTCAGGTCGAAGTGACTGTCCAAAGGTTAATGTTTAGGCTCTTAACTACTTTGATAACTGCTCACCTTTTCGTATGTTATGGCATTGAAAACTGGAGCCATAACACCGTTAATACTTCGTCCAAGTACCATGGCCCCATTGCGCATCGTTTGCTGCCTCCTTTTAAGGTTGGTGATCAATCTTACTCCGGTACTTTTCGGAAGCAAGCGAATTTTGCTAAAACCGAGCGGCCTCGCAGACAGCAGCTTAGTGACACGATCAGAAGGCATCTCTTCGAACATGTTGACCTTCAAGTTTGCTATTGATGGCTCTGTGAGCATGCGCCACACATCATGCCGGAAGTAGAAAAGACGGTTCCTGTAGACATTTGACTCGGTCACGTGGAAATTTGATCGGATCAAGGGAATCAAAAAGGAGTCGAACACCCAGTACACGAATTCCATAAAAATCTCTTGTCGTTTGTCAAAATCAGTCTTGCCCATTTTGGTAGTGGTGTCCTGACCAGGCCGTCGGAGCCAGGATAAAGTCGAAATCTGCAATACTAATAAACACCCAATGTGCTAAGATGTCAGGAACAGACCTTACCTGGAGCTTCTGAGTCACCTGGTGTAAGGTGAGGCTCTCAAACCTTCGAATACATACAAACTGATCTATCCAGTACATGATGATGCGGTTGTTGTTTTCATTGCCCCAAAAGCCATTGGGGATGACTTTAGCTACGACGGCACGACAAAATGCTGATACATGCGCGGCTGGGCTTGCCATATCTGTGAAACAAGTTTGTTCCACAGTTTGGCTTTTGGATTTGGAGGTACCGTTCCCTTTATCGCGTTCTGCTGACTTTACAGTAGCCGTCCGACCATCGGCACTCGGTTGCAGCGCATTTTTCCTCCAGTCCGGTTTGGCGGATAAAGGTAACCCCTATCATTATTAGCTATAGCATCAACCACAGGAAACAAATGCTTCACCTCGATTGGACAGTAGTGGCGCAGGAGTTCCATGTAGGCACATTTCTGATTCAGTTTACGAAGCTTCTCAACAAGTGTGACAGTTTCGTCTCGCAATCTTTTTGGTATATGGAACTTCTTCTTTGCGATTTGTTCTTCTGAGGCTAGTTTTGATGTTTCCCGGTGCATGGCTTGTTGAATCTCCTTTTCGCGTAATGTATAATCCTTGAATGGCAGGGCAGTTTCTCGACCGTCCACCTTGGATGTAAAGACATTATGCAGGCCAAATTGGCGAGGAAAGATGTACTTCATAATGTGAACGGTTTGGTGCTGGTCGTTTCGATTGGGGAAGCGATTCAACACGTCTAAACCATACATTAGCGTCCAGCGCTTGTGCAATTAATCTCTGAGCCCTACGTATATGGCGCATTCCGAATCGTACACCTCCTTTAGCATTCAAAGCTGCTCGTGCATACAACATTCGACTCCGAACAAATGTTATAGCACTGGTCTTTCTCTGTTCATGAGCGACAGTGCCCATGGAGACCTTCGTGGCGGAGTCCGTTCGGTCGTTGACTTCTAGCACAGGTTTTATTTCCGAAATGGGAAAGCCTGCTACTGTTAGCTGCTTGTGACTATATCCGTATGGTATACAAACCGCTGAGCTGGTAGTAGTTCCCAGACTGCTCCTCGACACAGTTGAAGATGCCGCAGTCAAGAAGTAAGTCCATCATGATCCTGTCTCCTCCAGGTCCCAAAATGGAATGAAGACGACACCATAGCGGGCCTTTCAGGGTATCCACGTAAGTATTGGGCCAGTGGGACACAATTCCGGGAATGCATTGAGCAGCACTGAGGTTGAGTCCATTCTGTCCTCTCGGACAGGCTCGCTGGAACCCGTGACAGAGAAGATGCGGGGGTCTGTGAGAGGCGTAATTTCGCTTGAAGAGAAGCCATATCACAAAATCGACAGTCTAGCAACTTTTTAGAATTGAAGCAGAACATAGACATAATGGTTTGATTTTCTTGGCAAAAGAGAATGATAATGAGGCAGAAGTGGACAGAATCACGTCACCTACCTCTGACTGTAGAAAATAACCAGGCTTGAAGGTGCTCCCGCTCAATTGCTGAGAGAAGCTTTCTAATTCTCGTGTTCTTGCGCTTTCGTCTCGGCTCGCCGCAATGGTTTTGTGGGATACTCCAACCAAGGTCGAATCCAGCAGGCGGCCGAGCTCAACATCAACACTTTGCGTCGTGGTGGCATCACGACAGGGCTCGGACAGGCCCAATTGAGATATTTTCCGACGTCTGTTCTTAGAACAGCTGGAAAGCCGTGACAGCAAATAGTGGCGCAACGAGACGACCTCGGGGTAGAGACGCCGTAAGACGGGATGGTCGACGCCTGGAGTTGTGGCGAGGGCAGATTGGCTGAATGCCTCCCTGGACCTTTTGAAGGGTTTATCTCCGACAGTTGCTGTGCGTTTTCTTTTCATGCTGGCAGAGTGCGGGAGAGGCATAGATGGGACGCGTTGTGCCTCATACAGTCGCAGAGAGGTCGAATAGTAAAAGCGAGGTGTTAATTGAGTTCAATTGCTAAGGTGTCTGGTGTTGTGTTCTTGCCCAATGCAGCGCGCCAGAGGGCAGGGATTCGAGATTGATCGGCCGTCAATAAATCCCGTGAGAGCCCTCTATCCGCGCCACACACTGTAACACCAGCAAATCTAAACCCCCATTGCCAGACTCCTACTGCCAGCAACCGGGAATGAAAAGGGGCAGCTCAGGTTTTGGACTCTACGATACCTCTGCCAGCTATTCGACCCGGCACACTATTTTTCCGCGCACTGAGGTGTCAATATTATTGGCAACGGCCGCGGGGCTGTGCAAGGCTAGAGCACGTATGGCCAGCAAGTAGAGAGAATACCGGGGTGCCAATAGCATAGTTGAGGAGCAATCGCAGAGTCGAGATAGCATCTTCTTATCCATCTCCTGCAGAAGACACAGCGCCTTTTCGGCTGGGAGACTCTCATTTAAATATACGTTGGTGGTGTTCTTTTCGGGAAACCCTCTGCAGCCAATCAGTCATCGGCGCGGGCGGTAGCAACGGTCAGCGGAGGAGCTTGGCCACACTCTCGTTCACCCTCCCACGCTGCCCGTCGACGATCAGTAGCGCGAAGACCACCACCCACAACCCAACTTCAACCTCGACCAGAGGCGCTCACGCTCACTCCCTCCCCTACCTCCCCCCGCGCGCTACCTGCACTCCCTCTTCTGCTCTACCTCCCTTCTCTTGCAGCCTCCTAGCTGCCCTACGGCCTCACTATTTCTGGGCGCGCGAGTTAGTTCAGCCTGAAACACATCACTGGGTTGCAAACTTGGACCACTACCCACCTCCCCACGTTCATTGGCCCGCCCTCTGATAGATTGAGGTCGACACGGTGTGAGTTGTCTCTTTGCTACCCTTGCCGCCTCGATTTGAGTGCGCCAGAGCTCTCCAGGCCCCTCCTCACCGCCACAGGCTGATTGGTGCAGCTCGTCCGTCCAGAACTTCTTCGCTGCCTTGATTTGCGCCAAAGCACCCCAACCTCTTGCAATTAGGACGATGAACCGGTAGCGGACAGAATGGGGGAGCCAGAGAATAAGATGCATAATTATGCATTTGCCCCCAGCGTGGCTAACTGGGTACACTCAACTTCGCTGGCCCAGCTTGACGGCTCTACAGATGAACCCTCCGACCACGACCCAGATGACTTTTATCGACCCCCTCTCCACCGTCCAGACGAGTCCGAATCATTGTCATACTCGAACGACATGACCACCTCAAGGCAGCGCCAACAGACGACCAACGGAGCTGTGCGCTCAACCCCGAAACCTGCCTTCAGGTCTGCCTCTGGTCCTGCGACCTCGTCTCTGTCCGCGACGCGATCCACGCCTCACCTTCCTGGTGATCGACCAACCGTCAAGAGTCTTGCCCAGAAATTCAATCAAACTCCTCCTACAGACTCGGCTTCGGCTGTTTCCCGTGTTCACGGTGCGTCGCGGCCAGCACTGTCTTCCAGATCTACAACATCGCCTCCCGCACAACCGACATCCTCATCATCTTCCCCCGCTCGACCGACGAAAGAAGCGTCGTATGGGAGCTATAAATTCAATAATCTTAAACCTCGAGATCGACCGCAGGCGGCGCCCGCCTCTCCTGCAACTATTCGTCGCACGAAAGGTAGTAGGACGAATTTGGAACAAACTTCGCCGTCGAGGACAAAACCGTCCTCCCCAGCCCGCTCTCATAAACAGCAAGCGGGATCTGTACGGCAGCCGTTCTTCGGAGAAGTGATAGGAGATCATCAAGGTGCCATAGCTCCAGGTTATGGAATCCCCAATTATGAATCAGCCCGGCGTGACTCAGATCCCACTGTGTCTCCGACAGCTGATAATTCGACCATCATGTCTAATGATTCACACCTAGCGCCTCCTGCGCTCTTCTCAGGAGCGTCCCCGGTTCGTCACAGGAGATCTCCTAGTACCATGACTGAATCTTCCGCCGGAGGAAGCCAACCAGCAAATGCTGTGGAATCCTCTCGTCTAAGAGAACAGCGCCGAAACTCTCCGCCATCAAGAATACCTGTGGCTACTCGGCGTAGAAGCACAGCGTCGGATTCTAGTTCATCAAGTCGGTCATTGAAGACGGGCGCCTCGCTGACATATGGTGGATATAATAAGAATTCTCCAGTTCGTCCGAACAGAACGCTTGGAGGCAAAGAAAACAATATTCGAGGGCAGTCGAAGACAGCAGCTCAAACAACGCTCCCGGCCGTTAGCTATCGCCAATATCGAGAACACGGAAAAACGCCGAAGGGTGCTAGCAATAGCAAAAGTCTAACAGCTGTAATCACAGCTCCGCCTCAGCAGATGTCACCTCGACTTCGTAATTCGAGAGAGAGGCAACTCCTCCCACAGGGCTCGCCTGACCTGAGGTCTAGGAGTGCTGATAGACATGCTGGAACCATCCATGAGGACAACATGGATGAGTCAAGAGCATATACCGACTTGGGAGTGACGCATCCAGGAGAAACAGATGAGCACTCTGCCTTTCAGATCGTGCCGGATGACAAGACGAGGCTCCTGGATCAAATGGAAGCTGTCGTGAGTAAGGTCACAGAGACATCCGTTGATAACCCAACAGCAGGTTCCCCTAATCCTGGGCAATTGGCCCATGAGCAAGGACTTGCCCTGTCCACCGATAATCACCCTCCTTTGTTGCTTCAGACATCGAGCTTACAGGTACCACAAGTACCGGAACCATTGTCGTCGACCACCGATTTCGAATATGAAGAGTCTCCAGTGCTGGGCATGCCTGGGAGTTTCATGATGACCCCCCCAATAGCGCAAAAAACCCCTCCCTTAGAATCTGCAAAGATAGAAGAACACCGCCCACCACCAGAGTCGACCAGTGTACCGGAAGTGGAGTTACTTCAAGCGTGTACATTCAGTCCGCCAAGCAAAGGTCCCACACAGGAGACATCTATTTCCGCCGACATCCCTCAAAATACTACCTCTGAATTTGGTATTAGAGAATCAATACCTATTATGCTCGGTTCCGACGAGCCACCATTGGGTTGGGCCACATCTGCTGCGCGATCAAGGCAATCTCCCCGTGTCAACATCGGGGCGCATAAGTGGCGCGCGCAACCTCTCGACGCTTCCGGCACAATCTCTTACCTTGATGATGATTCGCCCATTGATCCGTTTGCCAATCGGGAAACTTTACGGCCAGATGACTCCGCGAGTGTGGCCGCCTTTTACCGCAATCCCGACAGACGATCCCCTGAATGGACCCCAAGGATACCAGCCGTGGCTGAAGATGGCCGTCTAACGTTGGATAGCGAAGCGTACAGTGTTATCAATAAGGTATTGAATCTCTACCACCAGTCATCTATAGTTACACCTGAGATGGCATTCGATTTCCAGCAACAAGTGCAGTCAGTATCCCCGGTCATAGCACAGCATAAAGACTGGGACTCGAAAGAAGCAACTGAGACATACCTGGCGAGACTTCTTAGTGACGCAAATGTCTCTACAGAGCGAGATTCTGAGCAACCCGTTTCTGCTCCCCGGGAGGACGCCCATCATAGACTACCATCTGTCAGCGTTGATGAACTGGACGACTCTGAAGTGCCTGAGGCGGGAGGCACAGCTATCATATTCCCTTCAGAGTCACGACGATACTCACGCGGTTCTCGAGGTTCCTCAACGACGACGATATGGGAAGATGGCAGCCGGGCCGACAGTTCTTCCGCACATCAAGCACGTGATCAGAGTGGTGAGCTTGACGATTTCGCTGCCCCATATGACAATCACCAGCCCGCGTATCCTCCCAACCCTCCTCCCAACCCTCCGCCCAAAGACTGGCGATACTCTCCTTCACAAGAGCTCTCTTATCCGACCGGAGACCATCCTCGCCGCAGCAATGAGCGCCTGGGACAGCCTTTCAACTCTCTCTTACCGGAGATCGAGAGCGCTGGTGAAGGGTTGGGTCTGTCACTGCAAGCCAGTCAACAAGCGCGACGAGAGCAACACGACCCACCACCTCCGCCTTCTTATTCACCGCCTCCGCCTCCAGCTCCACCATCGATCGACCAAGCAACAGGGCCCTTGCAAGCGCCTTATACCCCGAGCGTTTACGGCCAACAACCGCCATCTAGCATCTTTCCGTCAGCTCCTTTGCCATCCCAACAGGCAGACATGTGCTTACCCGTCGTGCATCACCGACGACGAGGTGGCGGGTACGCCACGATCCCAGATCAAGTGCCGGATAGCGATGTCCTCGACTCGGGTGGGGGTTTCCCGTCTGCAACAGCCTCATCTACCGCCGTAGATAGCAACATGGACGGCTTAGCAATGAATGAGAGCGTCTTACAGCGCTCAGACCTTACTGAAACTACTCGGACCACGAGCATCGACGAGCCACCTCTTGACGAAGCAATCTTGCTTTTGCGGCGACGATACAATGTTGTGAAAGAATTGGTGGAGACTGAGCACGGCTTTGCGTGTGATATGATGGTCGTTGATCAAATTTTTCAGCAAACTTCGGACTCTGTGATGACCGAGCGCGAGAGACGGACACTATTTTCCAACTCTCACGATGTTCAGAAGTTCGCGAACAGTCTTTATCGGGCATTGAAAAAGTCAGCAAAACCGATCGTCAATCCTTTACCTCCTCCAAAAGCCCCATCAGCCTCCCAAGAGATTGGAGCCAAAAACCACGAGAGCGACGATGTGTCCACCGAGGCGAGTACATCAACTGAGACCTTAGCTAAGGAGCCCACACCCGACGAACAGAACGGTCCGCCAGTAGAACCCTACAATGAGTATGGGATGGTAACCGCAGAACATGATCGCGAGACGAACATCGGCGCCGTTATGAATGAAAACATGGCCAAACTGGAACGCGTCTTTACGACGTATCTTCTCAATCATGAAGACGCGAACCAGTTTCTAAAGGTTGCCATTAAGCGGGAGAACATCCTCGGTTGGCAAATGGCTTGTATCAAAGGTTCCGAAGGACTTACCAAAGCTTGGGACCTGGACTCTTTGCTAGTGAAACCGACCCAGCGTCTGATGAAGTACCCTCTCCTTTTAGAAGAGCTTGAGAAGGTAACCCCTCAAGAGCACCCGGACTTCGCCGCTATCAAGGCAGCCCGTCAGGAACTCATTCAGATCAGCGTCCGCATTAATCAGGCAAAGACGCGACAAGAGACGCTCCGAGAAGCCACCAAGGAGGGCAAGAAGGAGAAAAAGAGTGGATTCCTCGAGAACCGTCTTGGAAAGAACTTCGTCAAGGCCCTGACTAGCAAGACGGACAAAGTGAAGCAGGGAGCCGGTGTTGGCGTCTCCGAAATTTTCGATGACAAGGACTATAATTTTTTGGCGCAACGCTTTGGCGGCCACTTTTTCCAGCTTCAGATTGTCTTAAGGGATGTGGAAAAGTACCTTGAGGATGTGACGAATTTTATGATCACTACGAACTGCTTGATTGTCGGCTTTATCGGTATGCTGGACAATGGTCCATCCTCGAGCCCTGAAATCGAGAGCACATGGCGGCGGCAGGCGATGGCTCTTTTCGAGCTACAGAACGTCGCTCTCGAAGATCATGTAAGTTTGTTTGTTCTCTTATGAAACGCCAGATCTAACTGTCTGCACAGAAAAATGCAGTTCGCCTGCGCATCCTCAAACCCATCCTGGAGTTATGGAGTCTTCACGGTAGGCCGCAGAAGCTCATGGATCAGCGCAAGAAAGGCCTGCAACAGTACGCGAAGTACAAACAAGCTCTTGAGAGGAAAGAAAAGATCGATTCGAAGCTCCAAGATGCTGCGGATCAGTTCGAGACCGTTAACAATGCCCTGAAAGCTGAGCTGCCGTTGTTGTACTCCAAGACAAAAAAGTGTGTTATTGCATGTCTTCAATCTTTCATCCTCTACCAGAAGGAGTGGTGGAAGAACTGCCAGAAGAAGATTCTTCCTCTTCTCGAGTATGAACCGGAGCATACGACGTCGATGCCGCATGACCTGAGAGCCTACGTTGACCGTTTCCACTCCGACTCCGCTACTGTCAACACCACTGTCAACCGTCTCGCAATCATCAATCATAGTCTTCTTGCGGATGTTGCGAACTTCATGTCTCCAGTCCCGACGCTCTATTCGGACGACACATCTTCGCGCAAGTCTTCGTCTCGTCGCACCGAGTCTATAAGCAGCGACATGTCTTATCCTGAGGGTAGGCAACGCCGTAGCGGCGGGTACAGCATCCACCGGGAAGACCCATATATCAATCCGCGTGCGGCTATGCCTTCATTCGAAGGCCCGCCACGTGCCTCACCTCAGGCTCGATACTTTACACCTACAACCGCCCCAACTCTCGCCAGTCGCGCAATTAGTCCCAGTTCAGATCGAAGCGACATCACTGTTACCCAGCGTACCCACTCTTCTCCGTCTCCATTCTCGAACCTTGACGGCGCCTTTGATAGCTACAATACCCGTATGGAGAGCGCCTTCCTGTCTCCAACCTCTTATCCCGGTAGCTCCCGTACCTCCGGTGTTTTCAACTCTGCTCTCCCGATGTCCGATTCTCCTACCCAAACTAGGGCCGACGAGCCAAGCCCGTCGATCGACCAGGACGAACCAGAGGTCCTCTTCTTGGCTGCGAGCTTGTTCGAATTCAATATCGCGCATGACCGCAAGGAAGGAGGGATTCCTTATCTGGTGTACGTTCCAGGCGAGATTTTCGATGTCATTGGCATGAAGGGTGAACTCTGGCTTGCGCGCAACCAGGACGATGCTTCTCGCACCGTTGGCTGGATCTGGGAGAAGCATTTTGCGCGCATCCTACCCGAGGATGCCTAGGCAAAAGGATCGTATTTTCTTTGTTGATTCAGGTTTCTTTGAATAGTGTTCGGTGCTTTTGGTGTTCACTAGGGGTGGCTAGGGAGGGTCCGTCACCGGGCATAGTGAACTACCCCAGAGGCTCGGCGTTAGGATTTCCTTTGTTCTATATCATGGTCAGGGTGCAAACCTGTTCTTGTTTTTCTCTTCTGGTTTGGCCTACTAGGGAATAGGGATCATGATGGAGCAGGATAATTTACGGTCGGCCTGCATATCTTGGTGTTTGTTAGCATAATTAGGGTTAGCATATTTAGGGTTTTGGCCTGCTTCGAATTGTAGGATAGGATAGGAGCAGGGAGAGGATGAAAATGGATCAAATTCACAAATTATGGCTTCTCTTTGTGAACCAAACTTTAACTAGAAATACATTTGCGGATAGGTGCATATATTGCTTTGCCTACTGAAGGCCTTCAGGCCCGGTGTGAGGTGCCTTAAAACACGACCACCAACCCCTCTACAACATCGCGTACAGAAGTCCCAACAATCCCAATGTCATTTCCCTAGATTTAAGTTGCATGACTTCTCTCTCCTTCTCCTTCTTATTACTCCTGCTTCATTTTGCCTCTCCTTCAGGCTGTATTCTAGAACAGAAACCGACTTCTAGATTCCCCTATTTTCACCTCTCCGAGCTGAAGGACGGCAAGCAAGGTCTAAGACATTCTAAATGACACAACATTACGCCAATTTGTCTGCAACATACGCTACATGCGTTTTGCAAGAGGACCACAAAGTTTCTAGCTACGCTTTCTTGCCCTTAAGATGTACGCCAACCTTCTACTGTTCTCCTCCACCTTTACTCACCTCCACTGGCGCCTTCCTCCGCACATGTCAAATCGAAATTCAGCTGCAGACTGCCAGTCACCCTAGATTTCTAGTTGTTGCACCTCGAGCATGGCCTGAATCGGCATCTCTCTAACTACTATTTCTAACACTATTGGGCGGACGTTTAAGATAGGGATTTTGTTAGTTTTATGTTATATATTTTGTTAATGGAAAATGCCCCTCAGGTTTACGAAGTGGTGGAGCCTCCTTCGGGCATGGTCGCCTCGCTTGGCCACCCGCTTCTGACCTGTCTATACGCACGGCTCCCGTGCCCGTTCCTGGGGTAAGTGGGGCTATCTGTAAGTTAAGGGTGGATTTCCGAGGTCCTAGCGCCTCTATTTGGACAAATCGCATTCGACATCGCTTCGCGGCAACGACTGTGGCTCGGAGACGCCAGCACAACTCTTCAACCTGCCATGGCAGAAGCAACTTCCAACTCCACTCGACAAACGCCTTCTCCATGCAGCCCCTTCCTATCCCACAAGGCTCCAGCTCACGAAGTAGCCCTCGATGGCATCCGGCTAGTGGCCCCTCTGCCTCGTATCGCTCGACGGGGTGGGATTCGCGGTCTCTCCAGCTTAATTGTCCTGGAGAGACTGATGTATGTCCTGGGTAAAGAGCTCAATTTAGACCCGAGAAAGCCGTTACGACCCTGCGAGTGCTTCGATATGATCGCTGGCACGTCCACTGGCGGCTTAATCGCAATTATGCTAGGCATGCTTCGTATGACCATTAAGGAGTACATAGATCCATACTTGGGCTCGGCTCCAAAGATATTCCCTAAAGAGGGCTTCGTGTCAGGAAATAGGCATCACCAAGCTCATCAAAAAGGTCTCTGGGACGGCAAGGTTTGATGCTAAAGCTATGGAAGAGGAGGTGAAGAAACTCGTCGCAGGTCATTTTGACCAAGATCCCAATGTTGTGTTCGAATAGATCGGAGTAAGTGACGAAGGGTGTCGTGTGTATGTGTGATTGCACGGTCCAAATTGGTAGACCGCTGACATGACCAGTGTTGTTTGCGCTACTCGTGCAAACGTTAACACACCTGTCCGCCTTCGAAGTCCTCTCAGTGGTCAGGCCCCTCACGTTGAAAGAAATGAACATAGCTCTGGCCATTGAAGATGAAAGTAGGTTGTACAAGAGCCTAGATCTCGAGAACGAGGTGACTTTCGAATCCACTATTAGAAATCTTTGTGGTCTCTTCATAACTGTCGTTGATCTCAAGTCATAACTGATTCATCAGACGGCAAAAGAATTTATCCTTGCTAAGAGTGGTGTGGCCGCCATGGGATGGAAACGTTTCGTTGGGCCGGCGGAATCGGAGCTGGTCATCACGAAGATCTGCATCATCTATATCCTCTTTTCAGAATTCAGCACACACCAAAGACAGGGTTAAACAGTACGAAAAGAGGCATGGCTTTCTGAATTACGCAGAAAATCACTGGGCCGTCCACTATCACCAAGGTCAAACAAGGATAGAAAGTGCAATGTTGGACAATGTTCTTGTCATATGCGACACTCAGCCACTTCGATTCCAAACCTGGTTCCAGGTGTACTGGGTGTTTTCTCGTCCTTTCGAATCATATCCTCGAGTATGGAACAGTGTAACGGTTGCATCTTATTTTGGGCACCACATTGTAGTGAACTTGCTGTTAGACGTGCGCAAAACAAAGGCTGACTTGAAGGACGAGAATGGACGGATGCCGCTATGGTGGGGTGCGGCTGGAGGACACGAGGCGGTGGTCAAGCTGCTGCTAGGCAAGGCCAAGGCCGATGCGGACTTAAAGGATGAGCGGGAGCAGACACCACTATGGATAGTGGCAGAAGGAGGACACAAGGCGGCGATCAAACTGCTGCTAGACACAGGCAAGGTCGACGCGGATTTGAAAGATAAGTGGGACGGACGCCGCTATGGATAGCGGCAAAGGGGGGACATGATACAGTGGTCAAGCTGCTGTTAGACATTGGCGAGGTTGATGCAAACTCGGTAAGTGAGTTGGGGATGCCGCTGCTATGGATGGCAGCATTAAAAGGACATGAGGCGGTGGTTAAGCTTCTACTAGACATTGGTAAGGCCAGTCTAGATTTAGAGAATGAGTTGGTGCTGCTATGGATGACGGTTTTAGGAGGACATGAGGCGGTAGTCAAGCTACTGCTAGACACTGTTAATGCTAATACGGGCTGGAAGGATAAGTGGGGGCAGATGATGCTACATGTAGCAGCAAAGGGAGAGCATAAGATTTTTTTTCAAGTTATTCCTAGACACTGGCAAGGCTGATGCGGACTTCAAGGGTAAGTGGGAACAGGGGGTGCTATTGATGGCGGCAAAGGGAGGATAAGAGGCGCTTGTTAAACTGCCGCTAGACACGTACAGGGTTGACGCGGACTCGAAGGATGAGGATGGACAGACACCGCTATGGATAGCGGCCGAGAGAGGACACGAGGCGGTGGTGAACCTGCTACAATCTTATTGAACCCTTTTAATATTTTATAGAAAAGCCTTCCGTAGACGTACAGCTTCCGACCCGTCACCAACCTAATATATATGGCGTGCGGAGATGGCTTGGAGATGAACCTTATGTGCGAAGACACTCATGCCGGATAAGAGACTAGAGCCCCATAGTCCACGTGATGACTATTAGCACGTGTTAATATTACAGGTCTCTGGGGATGGCAAAATTTTGCAAGAGCCATTGTCTTGTGTAACGAGCCAAACCCTCTTGTGCTCAGACTCTCTTAGTGCTCAGAGAGCGCCCTGTGTGGTGGTCACTGGCGCTCAAGATTGCAAGATAAAGGGTAGAGTCCCACCTTCTAGCCGAACAGAATTCAGCTTTGTTCACCCCATACAGGTTGCTCGCTACTATACTATTTATTTTCATTGCACTAAAGCGTAGAATCAGGGGTGTAGAAAGTTTCTAAGATCGGAACAAGCGATTTTGATTTTATAACTAACCCTCAGGCAATCTGCGGTTCTACTTCGTATTCATCCAGAGAAATCCAAGAACGGGCAGAGACGAACCGCAGCCCGTCTTAACGGATATCAAACCGCGGCAGATACGATGGCTTCAAGAATATCGAATTCTGTAGCATCGAGGTATATTTTGTAATGGGAATAAATATATAACAGCAAGCAACACTGTATGGGATGAAACAAAGCTGAATTCTGCTGAACTAAAAGGTGGGGACTCAGTCCTTTATCCTTCAACCTTCAGCGTCAGCGAGGCGCCGGTTGGTGCTTGGGCCTCGCAGATGCCATGTGTAGAGGTCACGTGCAGAGGTATTCACCCCTAAGCCTTATATCGTTACATATTTATACTCGGATTTCTAAAGTTGGGGGGTGGGGAAAAGGCTGAACGAGAGGTGAATATATGTACTAGTTACAACTCAATTCAAGAAACGTAATCTGGCCAGAACCATAGCCTAGGACAATGAGTTCACCCGGTATAGCAGCTTGCTCGATAGTCAACCGGAAGCCAAAAGAGGTATTCCGTATCCACTGCCAACCGGCTATCCTTAACGAAGACATGCCTTGAAAGGCTACGCTGAGAAGGTATGCCAAAAAGGAAAGGAGAGGGGCATGTAGTGGTATATGTAAGCGAGCAGCAAAAGGTCAACCCTTCTGCTGTCGCAGTTCTGAAGGCTTATATAAATGTTGTTCGGTAACAGTATAGTTTCCTTATCGGTCTCTAGACATGAGCCATCCCGAAAAAAAGACATCTGAGATATCTCCACGATATGCGTCTGCAATACCTGGCCTGTCCTTACGTCCTACAGCCGGACTCTACTACCGTGTGCAGGGAAAAGATGTAGCAGCAACCTGATCATTAATTGATTGGTAAAGCTACTCTACATAAGCCATAAAGAGTGACTACGGATGTAAAAGAACCCGTACAAGGTATAAGAAATGGATCTGAAATAAACCAAAACATGAGTGGAGACAGTACATAAACGATGTGATTGTATCACCATTGAGTGCGATATCTGAGTAGCTTGCAGCCTGTGACAGACTGTCTTGTCCCCTGAAGCCGACGCCGCCAAAAGCGGATGCATTTACACCACAACATATATTTGAGTATTAATTTTGCTAGCTTAGTATGTCTATCCATTTCCTGCTCCTTTTGTACAAAAATACATATCTACTACATACTCTATCACCCAGACAGCAAACAATTCATAAGCATCATAATGAATAGGCCCTGCCTTTCGTTCTAGACGTCACGTATGGACCTTTTCCCTTTCCTTCTGAATTCTAATGCTCCCTTCCTGAACACAGATAGGAGAAAGTTTAGATAACCGGAGTTGGATTGTTTAGGACTGTTTAGTCTGTGGATTGGCATAAGTTAGGGCTTTGGCCGGCTTTCGAATTGTATGACAGGAGCAAAGGCAACATGCAAAACTTCACGCAAGGATCCTACTGGAGATGACATCCATACCGGGCGCCAGATATGATCCGCTTTAAAATTGTAGGATAGGACTAGAGAGGAGGGAGCAGAGAGGGAGGGAGCCGAAAGGCCAGGAGGCAGAGAGAACAAGACAGAGAGGATAGGAGGCAGAGTAATGACCAAAGGTGAAGATATGTGCCTTGCTCTTACAATATACTCCTGTCCTCTCCGTTACCGAGCAACGTCTATATAATCCTTCATAACTGCGTCAGCAGGAGGGTTGACCTTTTTGCTGCTCACTTACACTCTCCTTTCCTTAGTTTTCTTTGCCAGTTGCTATCAGGGAGCTTCTGATAGAAGATGTGGAACTGCTATTGATGGACGTCCGAGATTCTACCCAGATAGGCAATGGTTATGGCAGCCCGTGATCACAACTACCCTATCCATGCATTGCTGAAATGGCTGATTGCGTGCACGGGCGGCGAAAGCCATTTCGGCAATGCATGGGTTATTTTCACCTCACTGCTCAACCTCACTATCAGCGGACATTGAGTGAGTAGAGTATCTCGAAATTTCATTTATCCAATTTGGTAGACTACTTTACAAGATTTTGTTTTCATGTATTAGGGCTGCACAGAGCAGCTAGAAAGCCCCCCCTTACTTTCAAGAAAGCGAAATAAAGTCCTTGACGGTCCAAAATCGAGACATCTCGAACTGAAACCCAAAAGGAACCCGGACGTGCACCTTACAAGGTGTAGATGAAATCCGGCCTCTTATCACCCAGTATCTCAACCTCCTTCGCGTCCTTGCCCTCGACCCAGGCATCTCTGTCACCCCTCTTCCTCCTCTTGTTTTCAAGAGCCAGAAGCAACCTAGTCGTGACGCTGCCTCCTAGCAGGAACAATACGAGATATGCAAGGACAACTGCGTGCCCCGGGGTATACCTCGGCTTATCTTGTCCCCTATAAATATTACTCGCAACAACGCCATTCAGATTGCCCCATCCAATCACGAATCCCAGCGTAACACCTCTCTTATACACTCCCTCCACATTATTCGAGGCCCAGGAAATTGTATTTGCAATACAAGGATAGATGCCGAGGGCGCCGAGGAAGGTACCTGCATACTGAACGGGAGCGTGGCCAGACCCAAGAAGCATGCTGAATCCCACGATACCCAGGAAGGAGATTAAGATGTTGCAGACACCACGCTGGCGGGTGCGGTCCGCGACGTAGCCAATTGCGACTGTCATGACTGCGGCGGCTGCGTAGGGAGGCACACTCAACAGATTCGCTTTCGTACTCGTATATCCCAATTGGTTAATAATTGACGGGAGGAATAAGCTGAACGCATATAAGGAGCCGTCACAGCCCATGTAGATAATCGCAAAAGCCCAAGTCTTCCAGTCTTTAACAGACGCCCAGAAATAGTCCATTTTGAACGCCTCATGCTCGGCGGAGGATTGCTTGTCTGCTTTGAGGCGACGGATTACGCGGGCACGGTCATCTGAAGTTAGAAACCTGGCTTCGTCGGGGAAGTCGTGAACCATCCAGTACGATATTATGCCTACGATTATCGTTGCAAGGCCCTCGAGAATCTACTCTTAATTAGCTTCTCTTGAAGTGATTAGCTGGTTGGAATCTTACGAAAATCCACGCCCAACCCCTTTTCCCGCCAATGCCATCCATCTGCGCGATTGCGGCTGCGAGAAGTCCGCCAAAGGACCCGGCGAGCGCCGCTGCGGAGAAGAAGATAGCGGCTCGGATACCGAATTCGGTGCGCTTGTACCAGCAGGAGAGGTAGTAGTTTACGCCTGGGAACAGACCAGCTTCGGCGACACCGAGCCACCATCGCTATTGCGCAATTAGCTCTTTTCATTTCATC
Source organism: Zopfia rhizophila CBS 207.26 (assembly GCA_010093925.1). Lineage (NCBI taxonomy): Eukaryota > Fungi > Ascomycota > Dothideomycetes > Zopfiaceae > Zopfia > Zopfia rhizophila. The sequence goes on from ML994635.1 coordinate 873,326, forward strand.
ATATTCTCACAGGAATGGACTTCTTACAGCAGCCATCAACCCAGAGAAATCATGCACCAGTCCCATCGTCGTCATGCAGATTCCCCACCACACCATGATAATCGGCAGAAAGATGCTAGGACGAAGCCGCTTGAGCAGAATGTTTGTCAAGGGCTCGAAGAGCGAGTAGGACACGAAGAAGATGGAGAGCGTGGCGTTGTATTGGCCGTTTGTCATGTGCAGATCTTCCTGGAGGCCATCGATTTTGGCGTTGCCAATGTTTGTGCGGTCCAGGAAGGAGATGAGGTAGAGGAAGGAGAGCTATTCAAAATCAGCCACTATATGAAAGGCATGAATATAGAGTAAGGGACGACGTACCCATGGGATCAACTTGAGGTCGAGCTTCCAGAGGAGTTTGCGATCCTGTTGATGTTAGAACCGGACTGAGAGGGAGATGGTTAAGAACATACGTGAGCAGCACGCTCCTCATCGCTCAATCCAGCATCAGGATCAGGCACATCCCGCATGTCGTCCTCGATGGGCGCAAACTCCTTGCCCTCACTCTCCCCGCCAATCCTCTCGTCATCAGACGGCCGCATACTGCCACTATCCGGTCCTTTCTCAAGCGCGGACGCCATCGCGTTTCCGTTCCACGACTTGCTCTTGAAAGCACTCGCGTAGTGTTGCGAGCGAATGTTGTTTCCCAAACCGAAGCGCTTAAAAACCCTGACGGATTGTCGTGTCGCGACAAAAAATTGGAATTCACAGCTACCCAAAAGGCCAAAAACCGGTCGATAAAACCTTCACTGCCCCCTCACCCAGACCACCGGACACTACAAATAGTTGACCCAGGAAATGTCCTAATCCCGAGGCACTACCCCCCAATCACTACTAAGCAACCCGCTCTTCTCCCCGTCAACTCCCTCCCACACGGTGCCCCGATTTCCGATCCTTTCGCCCATCCTCGCGCTTTCTTTATCCCAGGCTCCACACAACCCTGTCCATTCTTCAGCATGCGCAGGGGATGATAAGCCTATCGCGTCAGAAGAATCCCGGATTTAAGAGATTCACTGGCATGAGGTGGTGCCGTTGACGTGCACCAAGAAGGAGGGCGTTAGCCTAGCGTTGCTTGGGGCGGGGAACCACGCGGAGAAGCTGGGGTGAGAGGCCAATGAGGGGAGTGGCGGGTGCGGGATCCTTGTTCAAAGCTTCGGTAGTTTGATGCGGGAGGAATGAAAGAGTGATTAAGAGGTGGTCATGGCTGACGCCTCATGACGCTTTTTCTGACGGTGATGCTGATGGTGCGTTGTTTTATTTGGGAGGAGATAGAGGACTGAAAGCAATGGGTTAATGGATGAGAAGGTTTTAGCTCTTTGGGAATGCACGTTTCTTGTCAGATCTATTTGTATTGTAAGATCGTACCTGCGGGTGCTGCGTAAGGAACGTCTAGGTCTATGCTGCGAGGTACCCTGCAAAGTATGAAAGTGGTTGCCTTCCGCATAATGAAAATGCCCCAAGGAATGAGGAATGATGAGCGATTAAAGGTTCGAAATTCAACATTTTCCAACCGTGCATGAATCTAGCAGTCATGAACTCCACGTGATCTATGCCATATCCCGTCCATATGTGCTAGAAAATGGTCGCCCGTGCGATCACAGGGAATTTTGCCAATAAAACCGTGAAGATGTGTCCCACGGCCACTGAAATTCTGTGGCTTGTGAATGATGTAATATCAACAAAATTCGCAAAATACCCCGATCGAGCTAGATTGATCAGTATTAATCCATTCTTCGCACGGGCCACCATTCTCTGACACATATTGACAGGATATGGGATACTAGTTCCCTGGATTAAAGGACTTCATGACTAGCAAAGGGTATCAACAAACCATATTCCATTGTGGAACAACTGCATCTCTTCTCGCCCTCTCTCAGTTCCTCCATATCCTCACCTGTTTGTCCGCACCTCCACTTCCCACCCTCTCACCATCCGGACTCCAATCCAGAGCAAACACTTGATCCTTGTGTCCCGGCAAATCCTCTTTCAACTTGCCCGTCCTCAAATCCCACACTTTGATGGTCGTATCTTTACTGCAACTCGCCAGTAATCTACTGTCGGCGGAAAAGCTTGTCATATAGACCGGCCCTACATGCGCTCGCAGGCTGAACAAAAACTTGCCATCTCTTGCTGACCAAATCTTGACGTGGTTGTCAAAAGCACATGAGGCGAGGATGGTCCCGTCAGGAGAAAAGCTGACTTGATTGACCTGCTTTTGGTGGCCTGTCATGCGGGTGACGGGCTTGGTGCTCGTATGAGGCGTCCAGAGAAATAGGGTGCAATCTTCGCTAGCAGTTGCAAGACGTTCGACGATTTCGCCGCCAATGGTCGAAGCCTTTTCAAAGCGTGATTTAGCTTTGGCAAGCTTCTCTTCCTGAGTTGGAGGAATGGTGCGGGTGTGATCATGAAAAGAGGTTCGTAGGACGGAGTCGGTTGATAGAGCGAGATGGTTTACCCAGTGTGCGTGACCAGAAAGGGTATGCAGCAGACTGCCAGAGGACGCGCTCCAGACTTTGATGGTCTTGTCGTGAGATGAGGTGTAGATCTAGAAATGTACTGTCAGTGACACCCTTGCAAAGTAGACGTAAGGCTGCATACCTTCCCTGTACCTCCCCATTTCACACATGTCACGTTCCCTTTGTGACCTGTGAGCGCGAAATCCACCTTCCCGCCTATCGCATCCCATATCCGCACTGTACCATCCTTGGAAGATGAAGCTACTCTAGGACGACCATGTACTTGTAAATGATATGGTTCCCATGAAAGAGAAGTAATGAAATCTGTGTGGCCTTTCAAAGGACCGCCAATGGGTTTCCCGGTTGTTGAATCCCAAATCCGAACTATGCGATCGTATCCCCCTGAAGCTATTATGGTGCCGTCAGGGGCATAGCTGACCGCGAGAACCCATCCCGTATGACCCTTCAACGTGTGTACCGGTGTACCAGTATCACAGTCCCATATCCGCAGAGTTTTGTCTCCACTCCCGCTCGCCATTCTACTTGAATTGACAGGGGAGTATTGTATCGCCAATATATTATCTCCGTGGCCTGATATCGCCGCTGCACATCTCGACACTGCTTTCACCCTGAAAACAGCTTGCGGCGCATACTGCAGTGTGATCTCGCTTTCCGCAGACACCTTTCCCGGCTTAACCAAAGCATTATATAGATCTTCCTTATCTCCCAAAGCTTCAGCACCTCCATCTGGAAAGAATCGATATGGTATTCTATCGTCCGCTTGGTCTTTCAATTCATTGAGTAAGATCTCGAGGTTCTTGGTCGAGGCTTGGGAGAGAGGGACTGTCAGGACAGGCAGACTGCCTGTCTCACCTGTAGCTTGATCTACGAATCGCACTCGAACGCTTCCATCTGGTATCGTCTGTTCGACATCTTGTTGCTGTCGAGCAATCTCTGCCTGCTCGCGCTTCTGTCTTTTGGACGGCGGTGGGTATTGGGTCGCCATTTCGAGACGAAAAGAAGGTCGAAGACAAGGGATTTGGCCACTATCAGTCAGAGAGCTGAGCTATTGCGCAGAGAATCTTCGCCAAAATGCTGGCGAAGATTGAACATTCACGGTCTTGGCCGGAGAAAATGTTCAAAAATTCAAGCCCATATCGGTGCCAAGATTACTGGCGCTAGCAGGGATTCCCGGCGGAAATAACTCCGACTCACCACACGTCAGGTGTGAAGAGCACTCTCATCATTCGCATCTTCTCACCACTCTCCCCTCAATCTGAGGGAAACAACCTCAATTGATCCTAAATTAATCGAGCAGCTGCACTAATCATCATGGTTCAACGAAGGCGGCCATCGACTTCCTTCAGCACTTCAGCGTCTACGTCATATCCGTCGTACGCTTATGGTGAGTACGGTATAACAACATCTCGTCCCAGGACGCACAGAAGCACTGGGAGACCTGGAACAGGACGACCAAGGACTGGTGCATCGACCATCGCCAGGATCGACGCCCAGCAAGTCGTCTGTGCTGTCACTGAGTCACGAGGTATCTCTCCAACTGTTGGTCTTGCATTCGTCAATCTCGACACAGGAGAGGCAGTTCTTTGCCAGATATGCGATAGCCAAACTTATGTTCGAACTATTCATAAACTGAGAGTCTATGGCCCGTCGGAGATTCTGATTGTGTCAACTGCTGCCAGTCCCAAGTCGAAGCTCTTCTCCATTATTGAGGAGAATCTGGAAGTCATTGAAAGCAGGCTCACTTTGCTTGATCGTCGTTACTGGGTGGAGTCAACAGGTCTGGAGTACATCCAGTCATTGGCATTCACTGAGGACGTCGAAGCGTTGAAAATTCAAGTCTCGGGCAGCTACTTTGCAGTGTGCTGTATCGCAGCTGTAAGTATAGTGAACTGTGGCCTGAACTCTTATTGACCAAATCTTCTCAGGTACTCAAATATGTTCAACTCGGTTTGTCAAAGACTTTTCCATTTCATTCGCTCAGAGTCAAATACGAACCTTCGGAAGGTTCAATGATGATTGACATATCCACGATCTATTCTCTTGAACTCATACAGAATCTTCAGAATCCAAAATCAAAGGACTGCTTGTTCGGACTGCTCAATGAAACACTGACACCGATGGGATCACGACTTCTACGCAGCAACATTCTTCAGCCACTCACTGATCGAGAAACCCTCAACACTCGATATGATGCCTTGGAAGAGTTGACCACCAAGGAAGAAATGTTCTTCGCGACCCGTGCAGGTCTGTCATGCGGGAGCGCATCGACAAGCGAGCTGCTGACTTGTTTCAGCGTTGAAGAGTTTCCTGGATGTTGATCGAACCCTCACATCTGTAAGATAAACCCATCTTCATCGACACATAGGTGCTCATATTACCGCATCTTATCATCATTCCGACGAAGCCTACCATTCAAACCACTGAGCAGAGCATCAATAACGTCATCATGCTAAAGCAATTTGTCAATTCTGTCAATCCCATTTACGAAGCTCTCACTGGCGCTCGGAGCTCTATGCTCAACAACATTCGAGAAGTACGTTCTCGAGCATTCATCTTGATTTACATGTTAATTTTGTTATCAGCTCTGTGCGCCTGAAAATGTTGTTCCTATCCAGGATCTGATTGATAATGTGATCAATGGAGACACCACTTATGCAAAACAGCCCCTGGAGTTGAGGAACCAACGTACCTATGCAGTCAAGTCTGGGGTTAACGGTCTCCTCGATGTTGCTCGAACAACCTACAAGGAAGCAATGGAAGATGCCTATCATCATTCCACTGAGCTTAACCGTTTGGCAGCCTTTCGCTCTTGCACAAATACATATAACTGACGAATTGACAGAGGAATACAATCTTCCGCTTGACCTCAAGTACGATAGCATGCGCCAGTTCTATATCCGCATCGCAGCCTCAGAGCTTGAGGGCCGACCGTTACCTCCTGTTTTCACCAATGTTTTCCGCAAAAAGAACATGGTTGAATGTCAGACTCTCGAGCTCATGAAACGGAATCAGAAGGTAAGAATTCCAAGGTTATGTTTCGACGTTGCTGACCGGTTTCAGATAATGGTATCGCACCAAGAAGTAATATTGATGAGTGAGTCCTCTAAAACATGCAAAAACTACGTAGGTATTGTGAGAGCTTACCCGTGCAGGTAATAAGGCTGTCCAAGCGCTTATCGAAGAGATCCGCACTCAAATGTCAATTTTGTTCAAAATATGTGAGGGTATCGCGATGCTGGATATGGTACTTTTCCCTCACAGGGAAGTTCACACATTCAATTGACTATTGTCGCTAGATCTCTGCCTTCGCACAACTAGTCACAACTCAGGACTACGGTAAGTCCATCCCTTTTAATACTGCCTCACTAACACAAATTCAGTTCGTCCTCAGATTACAGACACGCTTGCAATCAAAGCCGGCCGTCATCCTATCCGCGAGAAGGTCATGCATAGCAAATTTGTTCCCAACGATGTCTATGCTACGCAACACATGAGGTTTCAGATCATCACTGGCTGCAATATGAGCGGTATGCCGAGCCTAATATTGCAGGATATCGTGATGCCTAACTATTGTTCAGGCAAGAGCACCTATATTCGCTCCGTTGCGCTCATGGTTGTTATGAGTCAAATTGGAAGTTTGTAAGATTCAATTCCAAGGCCTTGGGATGCGTCAAATTTCTAACAACAGGAAGTGTTCCGGCTTCCTACGCATCCTTTCCAATCTTCCACCAGCTCTTCGCCAGAGTAAATATGGACGATAGCATCGAGCCCAATGTCTCTACCTTTGCAATGGAAATGAGAGATACTGCTTTCATCTTGCGCAACATTGACAGGCGGAGCATGTAGGGCCTCCAAGAAGCACGCAATCCAATTTCATCATTGACAGCTTTTAGGGCTATTATCGATGAACTAGGTAGAGGCACAAGTACTCGCGACGGGCTAGCTATTGCCCTTGCCCTTGCGGAAGCTCTTGTTCAGAGCAGAGTAAGATGGAAACTAAATCCTCCAGAACTGATTGCTGATGATCACACACAGGCTCTCGTATGGTTTGCCACTCATTTCCGGGATCTGGCCAACATCTTGGCGGAACGAAATGGAGTCATAAGCTTGCACTTGGCTGTTGAGGTATGTGCAGCCTGTTGGAGTCCCACTTGGAATGTTATTGACGTCCCACTAGTTGGGCGACAATGACACGATGACTATGCTCTACAAAATCGCAGAAGGTGCCATCAAAGAATCTCATTACGGGCTTGCACTTGCCCGGGTTATTCCACTTCCTCCCGGTCTCGTTGAACACGCTACATACATCGCTCAGAAACTCGAACACCAAGTCCTCAAGCGGAGAAAGACCTCTACTAGAGTAATTCACGAACGTCGCCGCAAATTGATTCTCAATCTCAAAGAGCATCTCGTTCAAGCTCAGAATGGAGTAATGGAAGGCGAGGTTTTGGCTGCGTGGCTGAAAGCGCTTCAGAAAGAATTCGTTCTTCGGATGACGGCTATTGATAAGGAAGTGGCACGTGCTGAACAGGAAAGTGAAGATGAGGAGATGGTGGATGGGACTGAGCATACCGAGAGCGATCATGAGGAGGAGCGGCCAACCAGATCTGCTAGACAGCCCTCTGTGATCACCGTGAACTCAGGCACAGCCACTACTGAGTCAGGGTCGACTGTTCGCGCAGTTTCTGAGAACGAACAGTGAAGGATTGAACGGAGGAATATCTGCAGATGTACATGTCATGATAAGGATCTCGCAGGAAACAATCTTCAAAATGCCAGGCAGGGAAGGGAGTCACCTTGATAGACATGCAAGCATATTTACAATGCAGCATACATTAGCGGAAATCAAATAGAAAGTAGTTCTATGTATTTTTCTCCCACCGCTATTAACTTCATCACAACCTCACCAACCTCACCAACCTCTCAACCACCCCCTCAATCCCCTCCCTGACTTCCTCCATGATCTCGCGTGCACTCTTCACCTCCCTCACTAAACCAACCCCGGTACCTGCATATGTTGTCATCCGTCCGTCAACGCCCCAGCCAGCATCTCCCTTCTTCATCTCCTGCTCATATAACTCCTTGTTCTCCTCATCAGTCATACCCGCAACAGCGTCATGATAGCTCTTGTTCACAACCCCTCGGGCGTTATAAGCATCACTCCAGCCCGTCGTACCCCGAACGGTATCATACACCTTCGTCCTAACAGTACTCTGTCCTCCATCACTCGCTCTTAACACTTCGTCTTGATATCCCTTCGCTATACTCGCTTCTTTTGATGCTAAGAATCTCGTTCCCATGACAACACCGCATGCTCCTAAACTCGAGGCCGCTGCGGCTCCCCTCGCCTCAACAATTCCGCCAGCTGCTAGTAAAATCGGTTCCTTAACATCTTCGCTCTTCACCAACTCATTCATCGCATCATGAACCTCAGGGAACAAGCTCACAATCCCCGCACCTTTGACAAGGCCGTGACCGCCCGCATCCGCTCCTTGCACAACTAAAACATCTGGTTGAATGATTTTGACGGCGGATAGAGCGTCGACGACACTGCCGATTTGGACCCATACCTTGGTTTCAGGGGAAACGCGACGGATTTCTGTGGACCATTCCAGGAGCGAGGATATAGATTTTGGAGCGAAGAGCCATACGGCCGCTGGTTTGAAGGTTTGGAGGAGAGGAAGGGAGGCTGAGAGGGAGGCGCCCCAATTGATGAAGCCGACTCCAATCGGGAGAGTATCGGAAGAGGAGGGGAGGGGAGAAGGTAGGTTGGAGAGGAGATCCTGGGCGTATTGGAGATGGGAGGATAGGGAGGAGACGTCGGTTCCTGCGCCTATGAAGCCGATACCACCTTGGAACTATTAGCTAGGAAGTTGTGGATGGAAGGATAAGGGAAACCGGAACTGATACGGAGAGACTGGGGGAGAAAGGGTTTGGATAAAGATGATGCCGGTAGGTTGGGCCACTTTGGTTTGACTTTTCTTGATACTTTTGGGAAATAAAGGAAATAAATTGAAGGCTGAAGACTTAGAGGGTTGAGAGGAAATGGAACTAGGAAATAGTCATACCAGCTCTTGATATTTCAACGGCAAGAGGAGCGAGGGCAATGAGTCTCATAGGTGCTCCGACTATCAATGGTGTTTGGATCCAGGGGTAGTCTTTCTTTAATTTTTCAATGTCTGACATGCTGAATTCCCTTACAAGGTTACTAAGATTAGGAAGTTTGAGGTACTTTGGCGACTTTTACGGTCCTACGAATTCAGAGGGAGCTTTGAAGTGATGTGGGATGACTCTTGTATTCGCGTAGAGATTGTGATGAAGGAAGCGAGCATTAGTGAGCAGTCCCCGATTACCCAATTGATGTTGCATCTCCTCGGCTCAGAGTCGGGCTTGCCGAGAATGAGGTCACAAGGCGTAGACCTAAGTTTAGTGACTAGTTGCTGGTATGAAATAATTAGGGAATCGTGTTGGGGAGTTTCGAGATGACCATTCCTATGCATGTGTCGGAAAGACAAATTGTTAATGAAAACCAATCCTGAAGAGGACAGGCATTGGATATGCCATTCATTGGAATTCTTATAATCATTCTGCAAATACAGACCATCTGATGTTTCACCTTGACAATGCTACCCAAAAACTACAACTTGGCCTCACCTCCCCAGACGGGAGTAAGTTTTTCAGATAAAATCCATGCCGGCGCCCTACGGGGGGTTAAGATACACAAATGTTCGCCTTGGAGATCCGGATATTGCTGGTGTCGAAAAACCATTGAACTCTATTCCATCATGAGTCGTCGATCAGCCTTTTACCCTCAACATTCAACTCCATCATCCCTTCAACCATTCTTTCGAGCATTCCGTTCGTTGGCCCGCTGCTTCCTCTCATTCCTACGAGCCCTCTCCTTCCTCTCCCTCCTATTCTCACTTCTACTATCTCCCGGCTCCCCAGTTTCCCTCTCTTTCTTCTCATCAACCTCAACCAACCACTCACCCTCCCCCTCCTTATTCCTCCCCTTATAACCCCACTTCGGAACCCACTCCCCACTCGCCTCATCATAGACCATCTTCCCGTCTCGCTTCTTATCCTTAATGCCCTTCTTCTTGGCGAAAATCTCCCACTTAGTTGGCGGCTTCTCTGCCGGGATGGGCTTTTCGCGGGGGAGTGGGGTTGAATGGGGTGGGAGGGAGAGGAGGACGCCATCTGAGGTGGATTTTATTTCGCAGGTAGTTAGGAGCTGGTTTATGAGGACCTGGGCGGCATCACGGGCTGTGGAGGCGAGGGTTTCTTCGTCGGCATCCCGGGGAAGAGGGTTCGGGTCGTTGGCGAGGAGATTGCCTAGGTCGAAGGTGTAGGGTATGGGCTTATTGACTGTGATGGGTCTGGTTGTTTCGATTAGCCGGGGTTGAGGAGGGGAGGGAGCGAACTATGGATGTGGAACCCACAATCGGGAGGAGCTAGACTCTGCTGTCGAGGCTGCTACATTCGGAGATGTGACGTCCATTGCACCGGCTTCGATGCTGTCGGCGAGCTTGATGGCGGTTGGCGGTGAGTTTGTGGTTTCTATTGTGATGGTTTCGGTCATTACTGTGTCAGTCATTGTTGGGTGTAAAGGAATTTATGTATAGTGAATAGGAGGGTTCAGGGTGAATGCAGCGTTGAGCGCAGCTCAAAATTTCTGGAGATTTTTTGGTTCTGCAGGCGGTGCTAAACCCAATCCGTCAAAACTTTCATCTGGTATCTAGACTTGACGCCTGTATTATGAGACTATGATAGATTAATTATGAATAGTAATTGGATGCAAAGGCGAGATTTGCGTAGTTACAAACTTTATTCTACTGCAGAAATGCGACTTCTGTTCTCTGCAATTCGAGCTTTGCCCAGTTCGCTTACATAAGCCACTAGAGCTTCGAAAAGGTTCGGAAGTCCGCATCCAACCTCACAACTCAATCATTGCATCCAATCGACCATTGCAGGAGCCAAGCGCTCTCTTTGTCTCCCTCAAAATGCCATCCTCAACATGCCTCCGCCGATTCTCCCAATTGTCTCTCGACAATGCCTCCTACGCCCCAATTGCATCCCGCAACCTCCTAACCACTCCGCAAGCATCATGCTTCTCCACCTCCAGAGCGCGTTATGCAAACCCAACAGCTAGGAAAGGCATGGTTGCACCTCCGAAACGAGGAACAAAAACATTGAACGTGAAGAAGGGAAAGTCAGCACCTGGTCGTGATACGGGCAAGCGCCCGGCCCCAGGAGAACGCAAGGCGATGCGGAAGCGAATTGTCCTAAGTAATATCAATGCATTGGAGGTTCGCACATTGAAAGATTTGGATAAGGCAAATGTGCTGAGCAAGAACAATGAGGGACAAGTGCTAGGGCTTCCGAACGAGGTTGTCGATGCATTGAGAGCAGTGGAGGCATTTAAGACGACACAAGGATGGAGCTTATTCCGACGGCCGGCGACGCTGTACAGGAAGGAGACGACGGAGGTTGCGGAACTGATCAAGCAAGTCGAAGAGGCAGGAGAGGGACAGAAGAAGACAATACGGAGAGTGTTGATTGGGGATCGGATGAGTGGGAAGAGTACGCTTTTACTGCAGGCGCTGATGATGGCGTTTATGAGGGATTGGGTTGTTGTTAATTTGCCTGACGGTATGTCTTCTCTTTCCCTTCTACAACCCATTGACCAAAATCTTCATACTAACTCTTCTATTTCTATAGCTAAGGATATCGTAATTGCACACACGGAATACGCACCTCTCCCCAACTCCAACCCCACGCAATACACCCAAGACGCCTATACAGCAGCCCTTCTCTCGCAGATCTCGAAAGCGAATGAAGCCGTTCTCCAGAACCTACCCGTCATAACAAATCCCACCCTCCCCATCGCGCTGCCATCTAAAAGCAATTTGAAGCAATTAGCCGACATTGGCGCCGCCAACCCGGAAGCTTCCTGGCCTATCTTTAACGCCCTCTGGGCCGAGCTTACAAAACCTGGCCGGCCCCCTCTCATCCTCGCCATCGACAACCTTTCCCACATAATGCGGCACTCGGCCTATCTCTCTGCAGACGTAAAACCCATCCATGCCTTCGACTTAACCCTAATCTCGCACTTTATATCCCACCTCTCCGGTCAAACCTCCCTCCCCAACGGTGGTCTCGTCCTCGCCGCCACCACCAACTCAAACTCCCCTTCATCCCCCGCTATGGAGTTTTCACTTGAGGTGGCGGAAAAGAAGAGGTATGGGGGTGAGGTGCCTAGGTGGAATCCGTACAAGCATGTTGATGAGAGGGTGACGAGTGTTTTGAGGGATGTGGAAGTTTTGAAGGTAGGGGGGTTGAGCAAGGAGGAGGCGAGGTGTTTGTTGGAGTATTATGCAGCGTCTGGTATGGTGAGGGGGAGGGTTGATGAGGGATACGTGGGGGAGAAGTGGAGTCTGGCGGGGATGGGTAATTGCGGAGAGTTGGAGAGGGTAGCTATTAGGATGAGAGTATAGGTGTATGAAGTGATTTGACCAGAGTTGTTTTGTGGAAACGAGGGAGGTGTAAGATAAATGGCTAAGGAGATCTAGCAAAGTGGGCGAATTGTAAAATAAACTTTGTCTGTAAAATATTGAGAATTGTGCTCTGAATCACCAGGGGTTGGTAGCCCAGTCTTGACCTCCATTTTCGCGGTAATGCATATACAACGACTTCCGATCGATATATGATTAGATTCACTGGGTGGGATAAAAATGTAAATATGAACGATGGTGAGTACCTCAAATACCAATCTTCAACATTCTTCTACACATCATCACATCACATGTTCTCATTTCCACCCTTCGCCGCATTCCATCACTATCCCACCACTCCTATCCTCTCTACCCGTCTATATAAACCCCATCTCCCCTTTCTTAGCTTCTCCTTCTCTGTACTAACCCCTCCATGGATTCCAGCAATCCACAAAAAGCATTCCAAACGCTATCTGTATGGGCTCGGTCTGTTTAAAAATTCGCATGGACGACTTTAATGTCCTCGGACGCTAAAAATACGGGCCCCGCGATGCTATGCTGGCATAAAAATCCACCTTCTGTTGCTGACGTGAGGATGCTTGGGATTCCGGGAATTAAAAAAATGCCACAAAAAGACTGAATGGGCGCCAGGTCTGGGAGTTCAAAGAACTTACGATGGGCTTGATCTAATGTGCCCATGATATTCATAGTTATGGTAAGCATCACCAATTCTCAACTTCAAAATCCTATTCTTCTTTAATACCTCCACGATTTGGATGCCTGGGATCCTGGGAGTTGAAAAGAAGAGGGAAACGGGTCTGTGTCTGTGTCCAGATCCGGGTTTCAAAAAGATCCAACCAAAAAGATCCCATGTGTGGATTTTGGGGGATTCAAAACCCTCAACAAAGTGAGCTATGGGTGAGGCTCTGGAGTCCGAGTTACCAAAAACAGACTCTTCGAAGGTTCGATGAGTGCTAGAGGAGTGGGGAGGGGTGAGTGCATTGAAATTTGCGATCTGTGGAAACTCGTGATTATCATTGTTTCTTAATACTTACCGCCTTAGCGTTCTAATACCGTCCCGCTCTTTTCGGACTCAAAGTCTATAACCCTCCTTCCTCCTTCCTTTCTCCACACACTGCTTTCATAGACTCTCAAAGTCCACTAAAACAGGAGGCGACAACTTTTATAGAACCCCCGTCCGCTCTCCAAAAATACTCGGCCAATATGTTGATAACTAGGTGACTAAAAAATGTAACCCTTATCATGCCATGCTTGGTCAAATACCGGAAGGTGATTGATATAGGTGTGGATCTGGGGCTTAAAAAAGATTTGCGAACGATCCGATGGGCCTTGAAATCCTGGGTTTTGAATGACACCGAAGGAAGGAACAACGGGCGCCGAAGTTGTGGTGTTCAAAAACAGACCTTCAAACGTTCGATGAGTTCAGGACTATGGAGCTCCTAAAATCTCGGCACCGTGCCCCATGAGCGCTGGGAAGAGAGCGAGAACGCGATTTGATACGACAGTTGCGCTATGGAAGTAGTGGCGGTTATATATATATATATAACAATTTTTTTTCTTGATATTCAATGCTTTAAGCTTTACTGTTACATCCCTCTTTTCACTCCCCGAACCGGACTCGCCGGTCGACATCTGTATAAACTCCACTCCCCGTTCCACTATCTCTTCTCTCTATACGCTTTCTCGCTATCAAATTTGCTAGGTCCATCGAAATGGAGATAGAGTGACTCTATGGGCTCCGCTTCTTATTCCTAAAATGCTACCACGACTATATCATGCATGGAAAACTAAAAAAGAATCCGGACCAATGCTTGGATCAAAAAATGCCCGAGAGAGAGCTTTGGGGTTTGCTGGTTCTGGAGTTCAAAACTTGCTAGAGAAAAGAGACTGGGTTTGGGGCTGGGATTCCAAAATTTGCTTGGATTTTCCAAATAAGTGCGGCGAGGAGTGAGAGTCGTGCGTTTACTTGAGCGCAGAGGAAAGCGGTGAGCAAGAACGAGACTTGATGCTTCTACACTTTATTATCATTCCCTCGGCCCTCATTCCACCTCCTATCCCCATCTCCGTATCTAAATAAATTCCCCCCCCCCCCCCCCCCCCCCCCCCCAAAAAAAAAAAAAGAAAAAAAAAAAACAAAACTCTTCAACTCTTCTTCTTCTCTCCACAGACATTCTAACTATAGCCTTTGAAGTCACCAAAATTAGCCTACTCCCAGGATAATGACTTCCTCTGTGCCGTCTAAAGGGTTCACCCCTATCTATATATACGTTTAGTGACCTAAATATTCTATCAAGAGCTATTTCATGCTCGGAGGGAAAATTGCCTCAACATCCTCGATATGTGGGTGTTTGAGAATCTTGGGCCGATAGAATCGGTTCGTCCTGACAAAGAGATGGGAGGACTGGTAGCTAGCACTAACTCCGGAGGTCTACGTATATATCTTTCAATCATCGTTTTCACTTCCTTTCACTACCTTGAAATCACTGTGGCTATTCTCCATTCCCGTCCCAACATCTATATAAACCCAATTCCTCTCTCCCTTCCTACTTTCTTCTTTCCATACTACATCCATGGACTCTGTCAGTTCATTCAAAATGGACGCTTTATGCTCCGTGGACTCCAGTACTCCACCAAACTATAAGCCTCCCCAACTCTCTCAATTCTCACTTTACTTCTTCGCATCAACAATACTTTCTCTTTTCCAAAAGAACTTGAGCGCCCTAGCTCATCTTTACTCAGATACATAGGAGCATCTAACAACTCAAGAATATCTAATACGGTGTGTGAAGTCTGGACTCCTGCTTGATGTGTCCTGCCAATTCTGCTCTTCGAAATTCAAATATCGCAAAAATGATGCTCTCTGTGAGAGAACAAGGTAATGCCTGCACTATGTATGGACCTTTTCCCGGAATACAGGATTGAAAATGCTACTAGGCCTTCACATGAAATACAAAACCAACTTTCGACAAGACGATGGAAAAGCACTATGGATTCCGGACAATGAATCCAGAGCCTTTAAATAAAAGTAGAACGGTGTGAGTCCTGGAGCTGTGTTCTCCAAAACATTGGATTGCTTTCACGATGTCTCTTCCGGTCTCCCTCTCCGAAAGTCTAATGCCCGCAACCGACGTGGAGCTAGTTCTTTTCCAAAATTCGAAAACAATTGATTGTATGGATTCTGAAACCAACTCCAAAGGACCATGAAATAGAACCTAATGCGACCAGTCGGCCTCAAAATGCCATAGAACAAGGGATATTACACCGGGAATGGAGATAGCGCTCCTGATACGATCGCTCTGCTCAGAAAGATCTGAGAAATTATTGAAAAGAGCGGATATAGAAGAATGATGGAGTGCTAGACTTCATGTTCTCTAAATGCCTGCAGTAGTTGGGCGAATGTGCCCCTCAGTCTTCTTCCAAAAGCACTGGAAAGCATATCATGCAGCAAAAGCCCTTCGCATTAACACTTACGTCTGGGGCCGAGAGCTAGTCCTTTTCCAAAATCCACGACCGAAGCTTCCATGGTTTCTAGAACCGACTTCAAAGAATCCCGATATAGGACTTGATTAAAGCTGTCGGTATCGAAATAGTCAATGCAGAACCAAAAGGCAACATGCCACCACTTTATGTTTGCTCTTAGTCTTCCAAAATGTCGAGGCATAGGATGCCACGTCTTTAGTGTTCCTCTCAAAATTCTATGAAGCAAAGACTATTGGCCCTGTCTTGAAATCTAGTCAGCTCGTCCGGATGAAATGCCTGGACTAGAACAAATTGACGATTGCTTAACACGTCTTCTTCCAGTCTTCCTCTCCAAACTCCTTAAAGCCCGCTTTATGGTCTTGCCTTCAAAGCCTTGTCCGTTCGTCTTCATTGAGTACCCGAGACCCGAAATCAACGACCTATGGTCGTATGTCTTCTTCCAGGCGTTCCTCTCAAAATTCTGACCAGACCATAAGATGGTGGTAACTGTAAAGTCTATTTTCTAGCCTTTTCAGAAATGTATCTTCCAGTTTTCCTCCCAAAAATCCAACCAATACGCACTACGGTGCCTTTTCAAATCCAACCCCTCAGAACCTATGACATCCACAGGATGAAAAATCAAGACAACTCTTCCACAAGTCGGTCTCAGTCTTCCTCTCATATGGTCTTGTCTCACGAAATCGAGCTAGAAAGTCAGCATGAACCTTTGGGCCCAATAATCAACGTAAACGACCTGATGTCTGCTCTCAGTTTCCCTCTCGAAAACAGGAGTACCGCAAGCCACACGGTGCATACAAAGCCAGTCTGTTACTCTGCGTAGACAGTGCCCAGGGGCAAGGAAGTTGAAGCATTCCGCAATGGCTGCTCCCAGTGTTCCCTTCAAAAAATTGCTCGTGGAAAAGCCATGGTGCTGCCTAGAAAAGGGTTGAGGTAAAAAGCATGCGTTCCTGAGCCCGGCTTCCCGATCCAAATCAAAGCTCCTTTTTTCTAGAACCATGAAATCCCGCAAACCTATCCAAACAACTCTCTATGTTCATTTTTCAAGACCATTCATCCGCAGGCACAGTTAAAGCCTCCTCAATGATTAAAAAGCAGAAAGATCAGATCAATGGTGTGGGAATCCTCTGGAGGAATCGAGATCACAACACGATAACTGGCATGGTGTTAGAGCTTGTATTCATGGATCCCTAGTGCATACAGGCTATGTGGAAGCCCCAAAAGGATCGATCCAGGCCATGTATGTGTTCCGGTATTCCCTTCAAATAAGTTGGTCGACAGTGAAATGGTGTTGTTTTGAAAGGTTCACGCAGATACCACAAATGGCGTTTCGAGCTTGTTGTATGAACGTGGAATTGAAAACGCTATATTTGCAAACTATGACGCTTACTAAAACTCTCCTTGCGGAGTTGTATGTGGCGATTTGGGAATTGAAATTCAAAATATGGAGGAAGAACGTCATGGACCCCAAAACTCATCAGGACGTAGCCATGGCATGCGAGTCATCGGAGCGGCTGAAATCCGGAAAAGTAGCTAGAACTTGAGAATGGTGCTGGAACTGGTTTCGTAGGTCCGGAGTACATCCCAGTTAGAGACTACAAAACAGCAGACAGCGAACATAATGCCTGGTTCCCGTGTTCTTCTCGAAAGCCCATACGAAATTGAAGCCCAATTCCGCCTTAAAATGATCCTTATTACGGTATATGGTGTGACAGGGTCTGTTTTGGGAAATCCAACTTCAAAGACGCGGCATTTGCTCGTCATGATTTTAGAAAGACGTTGTATGAAGACTCCATATGTCTGGTTTGAAAATTGAGATTTAGAATATGGAGGAAGAACTCCATGGATACCAAATCACATTACACAACAAGAGCATGGGAGTGGGTCGCCAGAGCCACTAAATTCAAAATTCAAAAAAAAGGACGCAAACGGGAAGGTCGCTGGAGATAGCATCCGTGGATCCTTCGTCCAGGCCAGCCATAGACTTCGAACGGGCTAAAAATGTTAGCGTATGTCTGGTTCCAGCGTTCCCTCCAAAAAGTTTCGAACGTCAAGACGATGGAGCTGTCTCCAAAATCCTAAAACATTCAGAGACTTGCTGTGGCGGGGACCTGTCCAGGGAATATGAATTCAAATACCGTGCATCATGGAACGTAAAACAGTACTCCTTCAAGTAGTTCCATGTTGGCCGAGAAACGGGAATCCGGATTCACAGACAGTGGAAAAAAAGCATGGACCCCAAACATAGAGAACAAGTCCCTATGATGTGTGAGTCCCTGGAGCTCTGAATTCAAACTCTAAAAAAGCTGACGAAACAGAAATGGTGCCGGAGCCGGTGTCGGTGGATCCGTTGAACAGGCCAGAGGTTTTTTTTAAAAAAAATGGGAACAAAGCAGTATATGTCGGGTTCTTATGTTCCTCTCAAATGTCAAGGTGCATAGTCAAATGATGCTGTCTCGAAAAAAGCATAGCCAGTAGAATGATATGGTGTATGGAGTCAGTTGGGGGTATGATATCGAAAAGGTAGTAGTTGCGTAGTATGATCCAAGCGGAACACGCCGTAAAACTTTTCATAATATTTTTGGGTAAAAGGCCGGTTGAAATTCAAAACGGATAGTGAGAGAAGACCACCGACTCTAAAACCGAACGTAATAACGAACATGGCGTGAGAATTCGTTGGAGTAACCGGTATGAAGAAAAAGATGGATCAAGAAGAATGGCGCTGGAAGTTCGTGTCCGTTCATCCATCTCAATGCCTAAGGAGGAGTGATTGACAGCATCCCTCAATCATACTCACAAGTTTTCCTTCTGAGCCGGACGACTCTGAAGTTAGAGATGCACGTCATCACCACCTCATTATCCTAGTCTTTTTTGATACCCTCAACATTCAAACTCCCAAACCTCCCATTCATTCTCCTCAAAGCTGCTTTTTGAATCCCTTCCCATCAGAAGCCGACTGACTAGTTTTAAGTCTCCTTGCCCTCCTCTAACCCCAACGTGCGGAGCACGTGGTTCAGCGAACTTGTGTCGAAAATAAGAGCAAGAAAGGAATAGTACATCTTACTAACTCCCTTTTCTCTGTTTCATGCACTCACAAAGTCCGAATCCGAGACCGAATCACATGATCCCCCTCCAAACCCCTGTCCCATTTTATTTAACAGCGGAACCCGAAACATCATGCGCCGGGCAGATCCTTACCCAATGAAGATCCACAAATTTCTACAACATTTCCTCCTTCAGACGACGTTTTGGCTCCTTGTCATGTGCTGATCCGAGTCCATTTCCAGTTGAACGGTTCTTACGGCTTGCGCAGACGGTTGCGTGGAAAGTGGCGCGAGAGGCGAAATGAAGGGAGGCGCGGCGGTGTAGAATTGCTGCTTTGGTGAGGTTTGAGACTCTTGGTCGACTAGATTAGTGGCCGTGCAGAGCTTGGAAAGGGAAAGTTGTTAAAAATAATCCCACTAGATATTCCAAGGGGATAAGACTTGAATACGAAAGTGACAGTGGAGACTGAGAGTTGAAATTTTCCAAGGAATTGATATTGTAATCATCCATGTATACCGTTGATGTATACACTCTCTATGCACAAGTGACAGTACCTAATATCCAGCTCTCTTCCCATCCATCCATCCATTCATGCGCCTCAGAAGCATTAAAGAAAAGAAATATGTACATTACAATCAAAAATACCCACCAAGGAAAATGGATATCAGCCAACGGAAAAAAGTCGCACTGGAACATTGTAAAAGTCGTGAGTCGAGTGGCAATGCTGGACGGAAAGGTGACGGAAAAAGGTGGATGTTTCATAACAAGAAAATGCCGCGGACCCTCTTTTGTTCCAATCGATTCGAAATTAATCAATGTCTGAGACATAAAGTGTGACGCCAAGAGGTGGTGATTGGTGCCTTTCATGTTGGGTGATGCGGTAGTTCGAGGAAGAATAGTCGATCGTTGGCAGAGGAGGGGCATCCTGGTATGTGTAGCGGTGAGGGAGGCAATGGGTGTTGTGTGTGATTCAGAGAGCTGTGATAGCCGGTCTATGCGAGAAGATGGCATGGTACTCATAACGAGGAGAACGGCGGCGAATGTATCGAGAGTCCAGGGATCCTGGGGAAGAGTTAGCAAGTGTTGATTCAAGGAAATATTAGGGAATGGATACGGACTTGAAGATATGTACGATACGTACGAAGATTCTAGTTGTTGGGAATCTGCTTGCTCTGGCCATCTCCAGCCCAGACACCTCCACCAACAGCTCTAGATATGCCCACACCCAAACCTACAGCAGCTGCCACGACAAATAGTGCAATGACGATCTTCGCCCACAGCCTCTGCTTGCTGTTCAAGTTCCTGAAGAGATTGCAATTCCGTGATCGCTTGCTCGCCTTTTTCTTGTCCAACATCGTCTGCCGTGACGGCCACATTGTGCACTCCTTCACTCTACCGTCGACCGAAACCTTGGGGTTTTGTGTAGTGGCAGCCGAGAGAGGCGTGCCGGCTTCGAGGTCGCGTTCGTAGGTACTGACGTCGAGATGTGTGTTGCTGTGCTGAGCACTCTCGTCCAGTGAGCGTCGCGCCTCGGGGTGCTTGTAGAAGGCAGAGAAGGGATTCGAGGAATCTATCGCCGTTTCCTTCTGTGCAGCATCGGCTGAAGTGGAGGTGAGGTTGCTCTCGTTCGAGGGAGGAGAACGCAGGGCTGATTGCGAGGCAGCCGTAGGCTCTACAATTGTAGCACCGAACGTGACGGGCTTCTCGTTGTTTGCCATTGCGGTGGCAAGCTGTTCGAAGACGAGGTTCGTAGGTCGCAATACGAGAATACGAGCGTTAATGGAAATGGCAGTGAAGAGAAGTAAAAGCTCGTTTAACCGTGACGGTGAAGCGCAGGACTGCGAAACTGTAAGTCGGCAGGTGTCGATTGACTTTTACAAGTCGAAGAGGACTGAAACGGTGAAAACCAGCCTCGCTCTCGCTCGTGATGTTAGTTGATGGCCCGTGGGTTATGCTCAACGAAATTGGCAGGCAGGCTCAACGGGGGGCGTGCTCGAATGATCGTCGCCAATAATGTAGCTAGTCGGCCAGCGTCAGCTACGACTTGCTTCGTGAAGAGGAAAAGGGAGCGACGGTGAATCGTGAATGCCCCGTACAATCGGGAGGAAAGAGCGCGGAGAAGGGGAAGGTTAGATATGAGGAGGTGCAATGAACGTGGACCTGGACCACCTCTGGTTCAATGCCTGGCAGGCGATGTGCAGGCGATGTGAATCATCCTTGTTTGCTTCGGCGCTTGACTCGATACGGGTTGTGAAAAGCGCTTGGGTGTTAGAGCTTTTCATTTGAGATAGAGCATATACAAAGCCTGAGCTATATGCCACCGATCTAGGTGCTTATCGTCAACACTCTTTGCGTTGACATCATGTCGCTCAAAGAATTCCTTGTTCAACATTCCTGATGGAAAATCTGCAAGAGGAGGGGCTGGAATCTCCTGGCCATGTGTCTCGCTGCATGAGCTGCACCCATGCACAATAGAGTTCTGAGCGGCTCTCGAGCCGTTCCTGGCACCTGGCCCATCCTGGGTAGCACCGCTGCAAATACGAGGCCGCTAGACACCAAAAAAGCTAAAAACAAAACCAGTTCGAGCACCAGAGGTAACGGCCGGCGGCCAGAGTGGCGGAACAAGCTCAACCAAGCTAGCATATCCCGATGTTTGCATAACTCTGGATTCTTGATTCGCCACCAATATTAACCACGCACCTGCTGGACACACGCTTGCTGACAATGGTTCAGGTGTCGCGACGTCGTTGGGTCATCCAGACGTTTACTGCTTCAATACGTGCACTGAGTATCTGATGAATTCCGAGGCTATGGTCCAATGCCTCGCTCAATCATGCCAAAAAAAGGTTGCCAGAGCTATCCTCAGTTGTCATCGTCGAAAGGAAAATATGAAAAGCGCCGGCTATCGATATGAACGCCATCAAAATGCAATTCCCAATCTCCGATCCCAACAAAAATGCTGAAACCCCAAGAATTACATAGCAAGTACGCAACTTTTGCTTTTTATATGCATCAACTCTTAAAGAAGTCTTCCCTCCGAATTCCACTGCGATCGCACATGCTCCTGAAAATGCCACCGGAATCGTAAAGGCGCACTGGTGTATCCAGCTGGGCAATACGGCCTGCATCCATGACGCAGATGCGGTCGTATCCAATAATTGTCCTCAGCCGATGCGCAATGCAGAGAAGTGTCTTGCCCTTGAATCCATCGACAATCGTCTTTTGAATCTTTTGGTCGGTCTCGAAATCGACAGAGGAAGTTGCTTCGTCGCAGACGATGATTTGCGATCCCCGCACTAAAGCGCGGGCCAGAGCCATCAACTGCCGTTGGCCGAGGGAGAAATTTAGGCCTTCCTCTTCAACCACGGAATCTAGATGGATGCGGCCCGACTTGTCATCCATCGTGGCGTCGTTAGATACTAGATCGGCTTGCCGGAGAGCAGACCACAGCTCCAGATCTGTATGTTCGTTGAATGGATCAAGATTTGACCGAACTGTTCCTTTGAAGAGGGTGGGATCTTGAGGGATAATGGCTAACTTGGAACGGAGATCGTGGAGACCAATGGTACTGATGTTAACTCCATCAATGGTGATAGAGCCTCCAGAAAGCTCCACCAGACGGAAAAGAGTGCTCATGATACTGGACTTGCCCGCGCCAGTACGGCCCACAATACCTATGCGCTCGCCTGCGCTGACGTGCATGTTGAGACCCTGAAGGACTAGCGGTAATCCATCTCGGTAGCGCATCTGAACGTTGTCGAAAACGATTTCTCCATGTTCCGGCCATGTTGGCCGGACTTCTCCCAGGTGCAGAGGTGCCTCCTCCTCCAGCTGGGTGCCATAGTGATGAACACGCTCGGTTGCGTTCATGTTGTTTTCGACTTCTGCAAGCTGCCGGACCGTGAACTGTATCATCTGGACAATAGTAAGGATGTACGAAAGAACTAAGCCGCCAATACTGGGGTTAACGGAGAAACGAGACGTGACGACCAAAATGCCGGTAGTAAAGACGAGTAAAATGCCGATAGCATCAAGACGGACGCTGAGCCAACGCTGATTTGCGAACGTCAAATAATATGCACTGTTCATATCGTCGATCGCGTCACGAACCGATCGAGAAAACTGGCCCTGTAGTCGATATGCTCGGATCGTGGCCGTGCCCATAACAGCCTCACTGAATCGAGCAAAAACGGTGCTCCGGAGTACAGATTCATGTCGCTTCACCTCTCGGGCAGAAGCCCTGTAGTAACCAGCGGAGAAGAGGAAGACGATGAAGAGCGGGCCAAGAGCAATGGCGAAATAGTGGAAGTAGACGATGATGAGAATGAAGACCGAGATAATCATGGCTAGTGTCAAGAAGTACATACGGATCGCATCGGTGAGGGTGTTGTCCATGACATCAATGTCCTTGGAGAACCGGTTGGTGATGCGACCTAATGGGGTGGTATCGAAGAAAGACATGGGGGCTCGAAGAACGCGGTTGATGGCTCGGTGGAGCATGACCTTGCCAGCCTCAGTCCCAAAGACAGAAACCGCGACCGAGAAAGCGAACATGAGCAAGGCTTGGGAGACACCGAGGCCTGAGTATATACCGATCTAGGAACATTAGCCACATGAATGATAATAAGAACATGCAGGGATAGGTACTCACATATGTGCCCGTAGAGAAGCCAAACTTGTTTGACGTCCACCAGGAAAGCCACAAGCTGGTAACGATATTTGCTCCCTGGGAGGCGATGAGCAGTATCAAGACAAGTGGTGCCACCCAAATGCCTGCTCCAGCTTTGATATAAGCAAGCCAGACACCCCAAGAAACGCTCTTGACCGCTCGATCTTCTTCTTGCATTAACGCTGCCGCAGGCTTCTTTCCTTTCCGTTTCTTTGTAGTCTTCTTTTCTCCCTCAACCTCATCTTCATTGCCACGTTCCTCTTCCTCTTTCTTCTCTTCGGTTGCTGTGGTCGCCATCAATTTCTGGAATGCCTCGTTGTTTGACATTAGGTTCTCAAATGTGTCGATAGCTTGAATGTGGCCCTCCTCAACCCAGATGATCCGGTCGCAACGATTGAGAACGTGAAGCTGGTGAGTCGCCAGTACACGGCACTTGTCCTTCAGCAGCCCACATATTGCATTGTCCATAATATGACGACCGACATGTGCGTCGACGGCGGATAGAGGATCATCCATAAGAACAATGTCGGCATCGAAGTAAATCGCGCGTGCAATGTTGAGTCGTTGTTTCTGACCACCAGAGATTGTAATTCCTCGCTCACCGATCTCCGTTCCATCACCATTGGGCAACATCTCCAAATCTGGGCGTAATGCGCATGCATCAATGACCTTGTTGTACCAGTCATGCTTGAATTCTTTTCCAAAGATAATATTCTCCTTGACAGTGGAGTTCTGGATCCAGGCGTATTGAGGGCAGAAAGCACGAGAGGCGCCAATCACCACCTCACCGTGGGTTTTTCTCATGTCGCCTGCCAAGGCTGCCAGTAACGAACTCTTGCCAGATCCAACAGTCCCGATCACCGCGACCAGTTCATTGCGACCGACGGTGAGATTCAGGTCCTTCATCTCGAAGGGATGCTCATCCTCTTTGGGCGAGCCCGGACCGGATGGGGGCTTGAGGCTTGATTCTTTCTCCGATTGTACGCTCGACCTCTTGTTCTCTTTCTTTGTCTTGTCTTTTCCTGGTTTCTTATCTGGTCCCTTCTCAGGGACATCATCGTCGTCCTGAGTTGGAGTACGTTCCCACGTGAAGTCTGCATTTTTCAAAACCAAAGCCTCTTTATTGTCATAATCCCAATGCGCATCTTCCTGTGCCTCTTCGGCCAGTAGGAATTCCTGAATACGGCCAACTGAAGCATTGGCGTCAATGATCTGGCCAATGACCAAAGGGAGAAAGTTTAGGGGGAGACGAAGCGAGTTGAACAAGGCGAGAGAGGAAAAGATGGGAGCCGGATTGAGGTCGTGATTAGACAGTGAGTAGGTGATGAAGGACAACATAGAGGCGAAGACCGGCATTGACATGCCGATTGCCAAAATGGCATTTCGAATAGCAAGGAGGATCTGGACACCATGAATCTCCTTTTTTCTGATCTTATCGATTCGGTCAAGGAAGCTCGTTTCCCATCCGAAGTATTTCACGAAACGTACGGCTTGTAGGATTTCTTGGGTAAGGCTGACTCTCTGATCGGTGATTTTGTTGATCGTCACCCTCCGACGAAATAAGACCCTGACGACTCGGCCAAGGAGGGGGAAGGTGATAACAAGGAGACCGAGACCGGAAAGAGCGCTATATGTCAGGTTGACAATAAGCAGAGCTACTGTAACGAGGATTGCGACAGGAGAGGTCCAGATCATGTGGAAGAAACCGCTCGCCTGATCAACACGGTATGTATCGGTGGACATCAGATTGATGATTCGCCCATTTCCCCAACCCTGACCATCTCCTGAGACGTCTGCTTTCCCTGCTGGCTTCTTCTCCTCCTTTTGCTTCTTCTTGAGCAATTTCTTGTACCATTTTTTCTCAGCCTTGCTTCCTGGTTTGATTTCTTGGGGGGGCGCTTCCATAACTGCTTTCCCGCCCGCTTTTGCTCTACCTGAAAGCCTCATGGCCTTGTCGAAGATGACAGCAATTAACACGGCTCTTGCCTGTCCTCCGACCATCATTCCACGGTACATAAAATGATTTGTCGCCATGCTCTGAGTGAACTGCATTGCCGTAATTCCAATGACCAAACCAATTCCTTCTCCGATGTGCGGCTCTGGCATATTACTTCGTTGCGCAATCCAAGCCTTGAGTGCGAAATTGATCAGGTACCGGAGAACGAATGGCGCCACGGATTGAATGATACTTGCAAGAAGTTGACATAGACCGCCGACAATGAATTCCACTTTGAAAGTATCGAAAAGAGCTCCGACTAGAGGTTTCTTGTCGCCTCGTTCCCTTCGCCTCTTGAAAGATGCTTCGAGTTTCCCGACCAGAACGTCGGCGCTTCTGTTAGGGTTCACCGTCCAAATGTCGTTGATCTCGAGAGGGCGTTGATATCCGACCTATAATGATCCCCGCATTAGCTGCAGCTCAACATCAACCACTAAGATCTCACTCACCGTCATAAGCGGAGCCATCCACTGAAATGTGACCAAACTCAACCATGATGCTTGATACTCTCTGGAGACATGCCTGGATTCCGGGACTGGGGGTTTTGCACCCCACTTGAGGGGGTTCATTCTCTTGTACCATTTCCTTTTTGCGCTCGCACTGCTCTTTGCATCGGAGACATCATCGCTGAATTCTGAGACCCGGCTGGTGCCCGATTGTATGCGTGAAAGGTCGCCTCGTGTGCTGCGCTTCTCGATATTGGCCTCCACTTCCTTCTCCGTGCCCACGGCATCCAAAGGTTCTGTTACGATTGGTTCATATACTCTTGTGCTCTCTACAGCCACTTCAGAATCATTCAGTCGCCAGTCCTTCTCCTTCTCGTCGAAGGAAGAAGTGGACATTCTCAAAGAGTGAAGAAAGTCAGGAGTGCTAGGGGCAAAGCTCACTGGACGTCATATTTTCATGCAGCAGGCAGACGGATTCATATACTTCCGAGAGCAAGTGGTGAGGCCAAAAAAACACTGAATGTCAAGCTAACGTCGGTGCGTAGACGGAGTTAAAGCTCGCCAATCAGAAGGTCCGCAATCCGAGTCATAATCTGGAGTTGCTAAGCCGTGAGGGAAAGTTGACGCCATACACTGCTCGGTCGGGGGTCCATCTGGCCCGATCCCCCGAGGGCCGCAATACTGCAGCCCCCGTGGTTTGCACCCCCAGTAGACGCAAAATGTTGGCCAAAATTGGGCGCTGAGCAGTGGTTTCCAGGAATCGTTAGATGAAGTTGCGACCTGAGCCCGGCCGGCGGGACACTGACATGTTTTTGACTTTTTGGCATTTTGAGAAGCTAAACATTTGACCGTCGTAGAAACCAGCACCAGGGGTCGAGAGATGTACTAACGCATGATCGCTTTGTTAGCGGCTGGTCGCATAGCTTGCCGATTACGATAGGGTTCGCGTGTGGCGAACCGTCCACTTTTTGTCCGCTGATATCTGGAAACCGCACATTTGAATCCTGCACCCGACGCAATATCGATACTTGTTGACCCATGCTCTCCTTCTGCCGGTGTGCAATCCGCTCACCTTTCAGGCTCCGACTGCCCGTTGTACCGATGGCTTGAACAGGAACAAATCGCAGCCAGGTCTTCTCCCGCAAGACATGCGAACCTAGTCGGAAGACCTTAATTGAATGATATTTCGTCCATCTCGGTGTAGAGATCCACCATGCCGCCTGGATCGGACCGGGGTGTAGACGGGAGCGTTTAAGATCCGATGGACTGGTGCCTGGAATGGATATGACGATTACACGGAGTTAGCTATGGGAATGAGTAATACCTAGGCACGAAGGTTTTGAGAGATGTGAGGGTTGTACGCAGGGCAGGGTAGAAAATAGCACACCAAGAAACAGACTAGTATCAACAGCCCTACTCTAGCACCTTACCCTTCACCTATCCCTATCAGGAAGCATTGTATGCTGGATCTAGGTAACACAACGGAAGTCTCTCGGACTTAGAACGCGAAGTAGAGTAGGATAGAGAGACTGAAACTCGTGCGTGCATTTTGGTTTGAGAGAGCTCATGAGATGAGGATTGATATGTCGTCAATTTAGCCATGCCACCCACCCAGAGGAGCGTCTCAGACCTGGCCAAAGTCATACAAAGCCTCACAGACATACATAAATACTAGTGGATGTGTTGTTTTGCCCCTATTAATGGTCCATCAGGCCTCTGAATGGATACAGCGAAGCAGTCGTCTCTGTCACCGCTAAGTTAGCGACACAATTAAATCAGCCATGACTTCTTGTATGTATTGATATTTAAAGCATATCAGTACACGCTGTCCAATAACGTTCTCATTCTTGAAATATGGCTTTCATACCGACCCCTATCGCTATGCGTGGAGACGTTGCCTAACTGAGAAGAAACCTTTCGGTCTAAGCCCATCTTCAATGTACCGAGATGTTACACCAAGCCAAGGTATATCTGCATGAACCATATTCAGATGATGCTCTATCATAATTTCTTATTCCAGTATTCAGTTTATCCACCGAAACTCCGAAGCATTAATTCCATTCAGGTGTGAACAGGGCCTTAGCCAAGAGAGGGGTATCAGCATCCTTAATTATCGACTCCAATGTGAACGTTCTTCTCTCCGGGAGGAATAATTTGTTCTTCACGCTGTCCTTGCAGCTTCGGCAGTTCCTCAATGGCCTCTTGAATTATGGCCAATGAGGTCTCGATTTCCTGCTCGGTGATCACGAGTGGTGGTGCAAGCCGGATAATATTTTGGTGAGTGGGTTTGGCCTGTGTTCCAAAATTAGTATTCTGTGCAACTTCTTCTCCATGCGCAATCTTGAGGGCTCTTCCTACCAGCAATCCCTTCTGTTTGAAGAGCATACAAAGATCCCAAGCGCTGTGACCGTTCGTCTTGCTCTCGTCAATGACAATAGCGTTCAATAGACCCTTCCCGCGGATAATCTGAATCATGGGATTATTGATCTTCTTCAACCCATCGCGGAACAGGTTGCCCAACTTCTCGGCGCGTTCGATCATGCTTTCTTCCTGGATGAGTTCCAGTGCTCGTATGGCGATAGCCGAGCCTAGTGGGTTACCGCCGTATGTGGAACCGTGAGTGCCAGGCTCGATAGTGAGCATGACTTCCTTAGATCCTAGAACACAGGAGACAGGATACATGCCACCTGAGATAGCCTTACCAAGTAGAACAAGATCAGGCTTGATTCCGCTCCACTCATGGCAGAGCATCTTTCCTGTTCGTGCAATACCAGTTTGGATCTCGTCGCAAATCAAAAGAACGTTGTGCTTCTCGCAGAGCGCCTTGACTTCTCGGAGGTAATTGTCATCTGGGACTACAATACCAGCCTCACCTTGAATGGGTTCAACTAGGAAGGCTGCAGTGTTCTCGCCATGTCGTTCAAGGACATTTCGCACATCGTCAACGTTGTTGTACCGAATTGGTTGCTTGGTGGAGGGGTCAATGCTGCCAATATTTGGCAAGTACGGACCGTAGTTGTCGCGTGATTCAGGATCAGTTGACATGGTAATTGCAGCGAACTACAAAACGTCGGATTAGCGCGCGTTCTCAACTCTCAGGGAGACGCTCTTACAGTTCGTCCGTGGAAGTTCTCCTGCACGGAGAACACCAATGCCTCGTTTTGTGGTATGCCCTTCACTTTGTAGCCCCACTTCCGTGCAATCTTCACTGCCGTCTCCACAGCTTCTGCACCTGTGTTCATCGGTAGAACCATGTCAAAACCGAACATGTTAGTAACGAATTCAGCAAATCGAGGGAACACATCATTATAAAATGCTCGACTGCTAAGAGTCAACCTCGAAGCTTGCTCAGTTAATGCCTTGACCAGCTCTGGGTGGCAGTGGCCCTGGTTTACAGCGCTGTAGGCAGAGAGGAAGTCGAGGTAGTGCTTGCCTTCCGGGTCCCAGACCGAACAACCGCTTGCGCGGGAGAATACTGGGTTTTGGATTAGCCCTATTCCCACTATGAACGGGAAGCCAGTAGTACATACCGATCGGAAGTGGGTGGTAGTTGTGAGCGGCGAACTTCGCTTCAGAACCGATTGCTGCGCTTGAAGACGAGGCATGGTAGCGTGAGGAGTCCGGAGTGCCTGTAGGGTGGAATGCTCGTGCCGTAGCCTTGAGACCAGTCCCATTGCCCACAGCGGTATTGCTGTTCTGAATTGCGCCTGGAGCCATGTTGTTGTGTTATGTAGATGTAATCGTAGATGGGAGTTTGTTGGTGGGGCAAAGTGGCCTTTGGTTGATAAAGAGGAATGAGGAGGACGAAAGGCCACGTTCGGGGAGGAAAATGAAGGATTTATGCTAGTGTTCAGGTTCCAAAGCCGCAGATAGCCAAATCCTGCGCATAGGGGAAGTTGAAGTTCAGCATCGCGACTACCTGCTCTTAGCGGTCATCCCACCAAAGAGCCGTTGCCGGCTTCGCTGACTTGCCCGAATTCGGAGCAGCGAGATTGGCTAGAGGCGGCGGGCCGCCTCTAGTAGGTTCTCGTGACTAGAGCATTGCGGTGAACGTTCAACAACGATCAGGGCACTGTCGGGGGGAGACGATGAAGAGGGGAGGTCGGAGATTTTAGATGGACGTTGCGCCGCGATCGAGATATTATTCTACAAGCCTCGTGTTCCGGCAAAAGTTGTCAAGTAGATTAGCTATCCTGTTTCTGAGTTCGCGTCGCACTGCGCGTCTTTTCTCACCCAATCCGCATCTGCATTCTGCCTATGACGACATGAGCGATGCATGAGGGGTTTCTCTCTACATGCATACCTAGCTTGGAAGGTACACTTCGTCATTGCGCCCGGAGAATCGATGAGGGAGCTGGAGCTCCAGGCAGCTGTTTAAGGGCCCCGCTCCTCAATAACATCCTATGTTTCAGAGTGGCACAGAATCATTCTAAACGCCTATCGATTCGTTGGACAATCCAATCAACGTTATACTCGCCAGCTTGTAACTCGACTATCGACGGTAGGTAGGACTAAACGGGAGGCCTAAGGCACGGCTCGAACCTCCATAAAGACGTTCCCAAACCAGCTCTGAACAGGTCTCTCCTACTCGAATCTCCTCCGCATCTAAAAGGACGCCATCTCATCCTCCGCCTTGTTACTTCATAGTGTTTCGGTTCCCTTAATAATTATCCTGCTATCTCGGGTATTCCATTGCTTCGATTGTATTCACCATGGATTCCCATGACGACTTCACTCTGATCGAGAACGAGAGCACCCGGGGCAGCAAGCCTCAGAAGCTCTTCCATGACTACCACAAGTTCAACACCGGCAAAACCACCGACCTGGACGTGCAAATCGTCACCGCTCTCCGAGCAAAGCATCCCGAATTGATCGTAACGAGTGTACCGGGGTCGAACTGCAATCTCCTCCAATTTGCCGCGGCTGGCTTTGCAGTCGCGGAACTTGACGATGATTCGGAGCCGGTTTTGCGTTGGCGTGGTTTCGTTGGACCGGCCCATCGAGGTGGTTCTGGATACCTTGCTGACAGTATTTTCTTTGCCCGCTACAATTATACCTGGAACAACGAGAACTTCATCTTGTACACGGTCGTTATCGGCTACGGCATGGTTCAGTACATCCTCAAGGAGCCGCGGGGAAACGAGACTCCATTCTCGCACTCAGCAGTCGTCGACTCCCTCCTGTCTACCATTGGTGCGTGGTTGATCAAGGAAGAACCCGCGATCTATGTGTATGATGGCTACTGGATGAGGAGCACCAAGCTGTGGGAGGAAGTGAAGAAAGCAAAGTGGAGCGATGTCATCCTGGATCCAAAAATGAAAAAGGCATTGACAGAAGGTAGGAGTCATGCATGGCGTTAGAAGCAGAAGGTAACGTTTTCAAGTGGCCAGTAAATTCTTTGACAGCCGTGACATTTATGAGGAATACGGAGTACCATGGAAGCGAGGCCTCATATTTCATGGACCGGTTGGTAACGGGAAAACCATCAGTTTGAAAGCGTTAATGCACGAAATGTACGGGCGGAAGCCTCCAGTCGTGACCCTATATGTCAAATCAGCACCATACAGCTACAACATCCGCTCGGTGTTCCAAATGGCTCGATCCATGACTCCTTGTATGCTTGTTCTTGAAGATATCGATACCATCGTAACGAGCAGCACTCGAAGCTACTTTTTCAATGAGGTGGACGGGTTGGAAAATAATGATGGTGAGCTCTGGCTCCGAACCGCGATCCTAGCGGATGACTAAATGTTTCTTAGGAATCCTCATGATTGCAACTACGAACCATTGTAAGGTTTTCTTGGTGATCGTGATTTGGCAGCGAGGTTGACTCAAATGCAGTGGATGAGTTGGACCCTGGCCTGTCCAAAAGGCCGAGCCGCTTCGATCGGAAGTATCTGTTTCCACTCCCTGACAAGGTACACGTCAATATAGCTCATTCTCGTACTCTTGCTAACAATAGTTCAGGGAGAAAGGTCTCTATACGGTAACGAGCCAAAAGGTTGGGAACCAAGTGAAAACGAGGCTAACTAGTGACAGCTCAATACTGGCGGAACAAGCTGAAGAATAAGACAAACATTGACTTCCCGAGCAAACTATGCGACGCCATTGCTGGCATTACAGACAACTTCAGCTTTGCTTACCTGAAGGAGGCATTCGTAGCCACTCTTCTCGAGCTTGCCCGCAATCACGATGATGAGAGCGACGACGAGCGTCTCGGATATGGCGATAGAGAAGATGACCCACTTGACAAGTACGAGTTCTGGCGTACTTTCAAGGCTCAGGTCAAGATCCTACGAAGCGAGATGGGCAGTGAGAAGTCCGGTGCTAGCCCTAGGGCAGGGGCTGCGCTTGGTCCTTATGAGGGATTTTCTACTGCGGAGTATGAAGAAATGGTACCTCTGCTTGATTCCATGAAACTGCAAGGCTCTCCTCAGCCCTGCAAGGCTGCTTCAACCTTGGCTATGCCAACAAACGAGTCACAGGGCACAAGTTCAAAGGGCCGATTCGTCCAGAATGGCTCGGTTCTCAGCCCTATTCATTCGTTTGCTCCACTGGCTACTACGAAAAACGCACGCTTAAACGAGGGAGTCTGGGAGTGGGGAGTTTAAGAAACCGAGGTCTGGTCTTAGCGTGCTTGAGAGCAGAACTAGGCGTTGCGTTCATGGCATTGATCTTTGGGATGGAACGATAGCATACAATGAACAGAAATCTCCCTGGGATAACCACGTATTCTATTGACATCATTATGCCCTGTACAGAGTTTGGAGAAGGATGCTGTCAGAGGTCCTTTTTGATCACATAGTTCCCGCGTCTGGGGTGGAAGGCTGTGGGGTAGTTTTCTAGAAAAATGCTGCATCTGGCCGTATACCAACACTACGGCTCGATATCGCACATCCTCGTAACATTATTTGATGAGAACACAAATCCTAACGATATCCTGCAGCGGGGAGCCAGGGTAGAAATACCGGTACAACCGGTCAACTTTGCTTTGTGCCTCCCGGTGAGCGGCCCTTGTGGCATCTGACCACAACTTGCATGCAAGCTATTGTCGCAATTCCCCGACGCCCAATGCCCTGCTACCTTACTCCATTGTACGAGTCACAGCCTTGTCGAATTACCAGAGCAATTGGTGTCATGGACAACTAAACGTGATAAGGCCATTTGATCCCAGTGGACTTTCACAACTCGGGCTCTTCCGAAGGCAGCGACTTCCACGCCCTTCTGCATCATAAGCCGCAGAGCCCTATCCTTCCCACCGAATGGACGTGGTCAGATATATCTGACCATCCTTTTCAGCCAAACCACCGTACTTTGTTTCACTCCTGTCTCTCAACTTTTTTCTTTGGGTCTCCGGTAGTCTCTTTAATTCGTTCCGTCAATATTACTTCTCCATCTATAGTTTGATGTACTACGTTGGCTGTGTGCCACATTTCCTCACCGAACACCAACTTCAGCCTTTCTTCACCGGACTGTGACGCATGGCAACCAATTATGTGAAGATGCCTGACAGCAACCATCGTCAATCTCCCGGAGAGAGCTGGGAAGACCTAGTCCTCTGGGACGGTGAAATTCATGACCCATTGTTCGGTGCGCCTGAGCACCATGTTCCAGAGAGCTTTCCATTAGACCTCCATTCTGCACCTCCTTCAGCGCCACCATCTCTCTTCGACGGTCTTTCGTCCCTCGATCATGCATTCTCGGCACTTTCCGCGCCTGTGTCTTTTGCGGACGGTCCAGTTTCTGGCGATTATACCTTCTCGTGGCTGAGCAGTGCGTCCCCATCCTTTTCCACGACAGCGACATCACCCTTAATTGGGAGGAACGATGGGGTCCATCGTGGACCTTTTGACCCTTTCGGGGCCCCCCCCAGCGCTTTCGCCACCAATCCCTCATCGCCCCTGATAAAAAGACACGAAAGTGCCCATACAGGGACTTTCGGCTCCTTCGATGCCTCCGAATCTGCCGCCTCTCCCCAGACCTTCAATCCCTTCGTAGCGAGCTCCCCACAAGCATTCGGCTCTTTTGGAGAAGCCTCTTCTCAAGAGTTCGCAAATGTCGGCGGATGGGCGGACCAACCTCAGATCATCGAACCTATCCCGGAGTTGGAACATGAGCGAGCCGTCACTATCCCGCAGCCTAATCCTCGGAGCTATAACAGTAACTATGGTTCGCTACCATGGGCACAAGAGACACCGCTCGAGCAACCCCCTGCTCGAGCAATAACCATACCTCAGACCAACCAACGGGCAGCGAGCTACAACACGAACTTTCTATCATCGCCACGGGCTCGAGAAGTCCGACCAGTCCTCTCGGTCTCCCCTGACTTCAGACCGAGACATCGAAGCATCGCGCTTTCAAGAAGTGTCTCAAGGAGCGAGCCACGGAGAAGCAGAGGCAGTTTGATTCCCCCTTCCCCAACGTCCAACACTCTCGGATGGGTATCTTACCAGCCAAATCACCAAACCCACAGGCTAGTTCCATCAGGAGCGGATGGTAACAGGGGAAGACGGCAACGAGGTCGGACAAAGGCGCTGACCACCGAGCAGAGGCGAAGTGCTGCACTGATGAGAGTCATCGGCGCCTGTTCAAACTGTAAGAAGCGCAAGGAAAAGGTACATCCCCATCCCCTATCCATCTATATCCAAACACCGCCCCTGACAGGACCGCAGTGTGACCCCGGCATCCCTTGCAAATCCTGTTTGGAGCACTACAAAGGTGATCTCATCAATCACCCCTGCCGCGACCGCCTCCTCTCCGACCTCTCCGAAAGCTTCCTCTCTGACAGTCTGGGCTGGCACCCAACCATTCGCGCTCTAAATAATCTGGCCGATGGGATAGGACCCAACAAGGTCAATCCACTGACCAGTATGACCTACACCATCCCTCTCATTCTCGGCTTCGGTCCCTATCTCCATGTCCAAGTCAACGCCCTCCATGTTCAGGATACAAACGCTCTATACCACAACCACATCGTCTACTCCTGGCCTCCCAGCACTTCTTCTCGGTCCGTCCACACGCACGTCGTTCTCCCAGCACTCCTAACCCCAGCGGCTCTCACTACACTCCAGGACACACTCGACACCCATCTATCACTGCTCGTCACGTCACACTTCCGCTCGTTCCCGCTCTATTGCTCACCGCTTCGCATCTTGCGTGAAATATATGTCCTCTACCGCTCGCTCCCGGCAAATTCACCACACTCACGTCTCCTCCACCAAGCGTTGAAACTGCTCGTCCTGGTCCACATCGGCGGCGACTTGACGCTTCCACTACCACCCACGGACCCTGTCCTCTCGCAGTTGATTCATGCTTCGATGGCCGAATTCCCAGATCTCGAGAGTGAGATATCGCCGACGCCTTGTTTCATCCGCGCACAGCTCGGTTCTGTTATGCCGGAATTAGCGATGAGCTTGATGAGAGATGTGCTGAGCAAGCTTGAGAGAGTATTGCTGGATAGGGAGTGCCAGGAATGGGCTATCGCACTCGCTGCAATCCTCGTCCTTCTCATGACTGTCGAAAGCATTCAATACCACGACGCCAAATTACCTTATCATCACTCCTCTAACACCAACTCAGATGCGGGCCGAAATATTGGCCAAGAGACGGGGAGGTTGGATGTGCAGGGCGCCAAATCTCTACTGACTTTCTATTCTGCTTGCTTTTCGGGATGTCATGCGCGACTCAAGCCAGACTGGGAAGGAGACAAAGATATTGCTTCGAGTTACGCTAAATCAGGGTCTAGGCAAGAGGATCCGGTTTCTGGGCTTAGACCAGAAGATAAGTTTGTGGAGAGTGTGAGGGAGGCTGTTAAGAGGGCTGGGCAGGCAGGGTACCTGTCTGCTAAGGTGAATAAGGAGAGGGACGAGGGGGATATGGGATGGTTCTTTGATCGGCTTGTTGCGAGGTTGCTCTTGCTGAAGGTCTAATTGTCCCTTCTTTTCGATTTCTTTTCCTGGTGCCTGTTTCCTAATACATCTTCTTATTGTTCTGGTGGCTTTCTGGGTTCTAAGTACCTGGCGCTCGGGCTCCGGTTCTGCTGTTAGATTTACGACGTATGAGTTATGGCTATGACTGAACGGCCTTCACGATGGGTTTCAGGGAGTTTTTTTTTTATCCGTTTCCTTCTGTTGTACATTAGTGTATGCTGCGCTGTATATGTTATATAAAACCTATGCGAGGCGCTTTGTAGTGAGTTTAGTTATTACAAATTGAACCCGGGGTATGAGGATTGTAGCAATAATGTGTACTGTGCTGGAGCCAGCCAGCTCCATTTATACGAATGTGGTTTAGGCCTAGGATAGGGGATGGAAAGAACTGGCTAGGTGGGATGGACCAATGGCCTTGGCTGAAATTCGGTTTCTGAGTTTTAGAGTAAGATTTTACAATATGAAATACATCTCTTTTCTGACTGCGCACCGCTAACTCTCTATTCTCTACCGGACATATCGCATGCAACCAAGCCTAAAATCCCATAAGCTATGCCAAAGCATCACTTTCCGGTTATCAAACTCCATGCTCATGATGATACAATCCACTTTTGACTCCTACCAAAACTCCGTTTGCAAACTATCTGGCAGCTCTAGCCTTAGCCTTGCGCTTTCTTGCCTCCCCGTTGGGATTCGCCGAGGTGGCTGATTGTAGTGTAGCCTCGTCTTCAGGAAGGTCTTCAGATTTGAGCAGAGGCTCTTCGGCAGCTTTGGAACCGAGGACGCGACCGATGGATTGGCGGTAGAGCAACTTTGGGAGCTTGAACAGGAGTGTATCGTAAATTGTTGGTTTGGGTTCTTCGTCGGGCTATGTATAGTTAGTAATGCGCTCTCGAAGAGGAAGGGGCAAGCCAAAGCGATCCAGAAAAGGGCAACTCACATCAAGCAGATATTCCTGCTTCACTCCATCCTCGGTCTCCTCCTCCAAAAACACATTTCCTGCTGAGTCCACCACCAGGACTTTGCCATTTTCGGCGACAATGCGTTTCTTTGCTCCTTGAGGACCAGAAGTCAGCTCTACCTCAACAGGAGTGCTGATACCCGAGCTCCGCGCCTTCTTTGCTGCCTGTGCTTTCTTGTCTTTGCGGTTCTCTTTGTCTAGCATGCGCTTCTGGCGGCGATTCATAGGTGCCATATCGTCTGGGGCCTCATCCCACTGCTGACTGTTGGTCTCTGGAGCAGGGCCATTGCTGACGCCTGGAATGCCCTGGATGCCAGTGTCATCGCCCCAAGCAGTCCTTCGCGCGTGCCGAATGTACCTCTCAACAAACTCCCGGCGACGCTTCCAGCCCATGACAAGGGCGAAATAGTGCATGCCTCCACCGCCGAAAACCAAGATGCCGAGCATCACGGAGCCAAGCCCGGGACGGAATCGCGCATAGTAGTATCCTGTGCCCTTCCACTTGGGGAACCCGTTCTTGAGGAAGTGGTCGTATCGCTCGCGGCTGGGTCCCTTCAAGATCCCCGCAACGACAGACAAGCGCTGGTAGGTGGCTGTCGCCTCTTTCATGTAGGCATCGATTTCTTTCTTCGAAGGCTGCTTGCTGACACGGACACCGGGCTTCTTTGAGCCTTTAGGTTTCTTGTTCTTGAGGGCATAGCTGGCAATGAAGGCCTGGCGAGCCTTGTCGGGATGGATCTGGCGCGACTTTTTGCGGTACGCTTTGTTCAGTTCATCTTGGGTGGCCGAGGGTTTGACGCC
Source organism: Zopfia rhizophila CBS 207.26 (assembly GCA_010093925.1). Taxonomy (NCBI): domain Eukaryota; kingdom Fungi; phylum Ascomycota; class Dothideomycetes; family Zopfiaceae; genus Zopfia; species Zopfia rhizophila. The sequence goes on from ML994635.1 coordinate 910,678, forward strand.
GAGGAGCTGGTAGAAAGTAATGTTGCCATCATGTTTCGTGACTTCGTCGTTGAGGCGGAAGATTTCGTGATCTGCATCGTAATGTGTTAGTCCTGCGATCTGGCTGAAAACATCCCTCTTCAAAAGGACCCCTAGGGATGACCGAAAACGGGCAATTGTATGGGATTGGAAGGTAAGTACCTTCTTTGGTCCAGGCAGCGGTGGCTGCGCAGAATATGCACAGCACTAGGGCAAGCAGCGCGTTGGGCCTCATGGCGGCAGTTCTCTGCGTTGTTGCCAGTGGAGTTCAGTGGTGATACTTGTCAGGATCTTGTGGCTGCGGGTGATAGGAAAAGGTTCACTTTTGCGTCTGTGGTGCAGCTCTTGTTGCACCTCACAAGACGCTTAACGTGGTCCAATCAGCGCCCGGCCAAACTCTTTAAGATGCAAGCATGCAGTGTAGTGGGTATATGTTGCAACTTCCCGCCGACGTCTCTGTCTCTGCTCCCTCAGCCCAATTCGCAGCTCCCTCTGTCGGTCTTTTGTTGCTGCTTCCGTGGCCTCTGTTTAGCGAACGGGCAGGCATGTGGCGGACTCAGCATGTGAAACGCGTCTCCGATTGCTGACTATTGTGGCTGGGCTGCTCCTGAAATAGGGATTAGCACTAGGGGGTTTTGGGGTCAAAGCGGCTACTTCTCCATCAAAAGATTGACGTTCACCCACACGACCGACTTACGCACGTAGGCCTACTCCTCTACGCCTCCTCCCTTTACGAATACACTCGACCGCCGCGTCAGCTACTCTCTATTCATCTGATCTCTGTAAGGCACCTGTTTTCTTTATATGTTAGGCTTGTGAGTGCAGTTGAGGCCACATCTCACTCCACGACATTTTTCAGCTAACCGTTATGGCCCCTTTCTCAGATATTGAAGCCCAGCAACACCAAAGTCTTCTCGAGCCCGACCAGCCTGATCACCACCCTACACGTATATCTACAATCATGTCACGCCTCACGATTCCGCTGGATGCTCTGACTTCCAGAATGAACCTCTCTGGCCGCTTCGACGGGCTGCGCTCGCAGTCAATCTCGTCACGATTTGCCAACCTGCGCCCGATCTCCGAATTCCTGGACGTCAAGCGCGTCTCCAAGCCCGCCGACTTCGGTGAAGTCCAGAGCAGAATCAACTACAATCTGGGCTACTTCTCCAGCAACTATGCCGCCGTGTTCGTCATGCTCAGCATCTACAGCCTGCTCACGAATCGGATGCTCCTTTTCGTCATCTGCCTCGTCGTTGGCGGTATGTACGGAATCAGCAAGCTCCAAGGCAACGATCTCGAGATCGGCAGCTGGCGCGCCACAACCTCGCAACTCTACACCACGCTTCTCGTCATTGCAGTTCCTCTCGGTTTCTGGGCTTCTCCATTCACCACCGTCCTTTGGCTCATTGGAGCCTCTGGCGTCACTATTCTGGGCCATGCCGCATTCATGGACAAACCAATCGAGTCAGCTTTTTCCGAGGAGGCGGTCTAGGTGGTCGGCCGCGAACTCCTTACACTATGCCCCCATGGGGAAGACCACCAGGGGGGAGAGGAGGTGTGGGGAGGTATGTAGGGGAGGTAGACGATGTTTACAGATTTCAAGAACTTGACAGCGATGATGAAAGGGCGAATGGCGTTTTGTTAGACCCAAGTTTTCAAAAGCTTTCAAATGGCAAGCATTTCAATCCTGATGAGCTTTATTTTAATGACATGGACTTAAGAGCTTGGGAGAAGAGGGCGGTGGAGATGGAGGGGTTGGCGTACGGGGAGGATTATGGGTTCGAAGAGGAAGATGAAGGGTTCTATGATGGAACCGGTAATTTCAGTATGTCGCCGGCAGAGTACGAGGAGTTTCTCTTTCAGCGAGTCTTGGACAAGATCCGTCTGGCAAGGGCGACAGGCGACCCGAGCGTGAGCCTCAGTCAAGAAGAACTCGACGCATACGAAAGTAGGCTTTTGCGCCCAAGGGCGCCTGCAGCGCGCCCACAAGCAAAAGCCAGACCGATCAGCGCTCCCGTGAACGGTACCACAACCAATGCAATTGTTCAGAGCTCGAGTAACACCACCGGGTCGGGTTCAGGTAGCACACGATCGAAGAAAGGTCGACGAACGTCGATCTTCGGTCGGCCTAAGAAGGAGAAACCCAGCAGCCGGAAACGTGCTCCCTCAAACGTTTCATCTGAAGCGGCCAATCAGACACCAGGTTTCATCGTCCCCGGGCCAAATGGACAGCCAATCTATGCTCCTACCAATGCGTACAACGGTCGTGTGGCGCGGGACCCCGCTGTCCGCTCTGCCGGGTCACCGTCCCGTCCTGGTTCCAGATCTGCGTCGATGAGCAGTCGACAAGCACAAACACCTCCACGTGTCACTCCTCCGCGGGAGGTGCCTGGTGCATTTCCAACTGGCTCGCCACAAAAGTATCAAAGAGACACAACGCCGCCGTGCAAGATTCGTCCACCCTCGTCTTCCTCTCGACAATCTTCTATCCCTGATGATGTTGACTCGCATTTACCTCCTGGCACCCGCACCCGCAGTCGCTCATCCTCCGTCCAACAACCTGTCAAACTTGTCCCATTTCCTATCACTGATTATCAACACTACACCGCTGAACCCTATCAATATCATGTTCCAGGCCAAACTCCCCCACAACCATCAACACAATCCTCCTCTTCCCAACCTCAGTATGCCCGACGAGTAGTCTCAGGTCCTCCCGAGGGCACCTACATGTCCATGCCGCGCCGCGTTCCGGTCCCGGTCCAGCGCGCGAGTGTACCTGTTCAAGGTGTCCAGGGTAGTCACTCTGATCCGCTTCTCGGTCGTCGGGGCTCTGGGTTAAGGGTTGAGGCGAGTGATGATGAGGAAGGACAGGATGTTCTTGTCGATGTGGTACCGCAGGCTGACGAGAAAAGCTACAAAGTTCAAACAGCCAAGCCAGGCAAGGAAGGTTCAAGCAGTGGGAGTGGGAGAGATAGCGAGAGGAGGCGGCGGAGCGGAAGGAGTAGGAGAAAACTCTAAGCACCATCATTCATCTTCGCTCTCCTTTTTTGAACAAGCTCTTGCTTTACGTCTTGGGGAGGTCTTTATTCTTCCTTTCTGGTTTTGTGTTATTGTATGGCATACCTTGGATTTAATGCTTCACTCCCCATTATTCTTTTCGGGATCTCTTCTATGTTACTGGGGCATTGCGCTAGGGCACATTGGCGCGTGGGATGATCTATAGGGCATTTGGGGATAGATTCCAAGCCATACGAAGGGCTCTTGGAATGGATTTTGTTTAATTCTGATCTGATATTCTGACACAACCGTTGAAACTTGAGTGAATACTGACAAACCCCCTTTTTGGCTTAATTAAGCGTTGATGAATGACAGCCTGGAAATGGGTATGGATCTAGAACCTCAGTTAGGTGAGTGTCTTCCACATGGGAGACAAGGAGCCACAGTGGCTGAAAGCCGAAGTCAGAAACGAGACAGACGTCATCGAGAACGCGACACTCGTCTTGCTCTTACAGATTCATCCACCTGTCTTTTGCCCTTTAACTTCACCTACAAAACATTTCCCTATAATACTTCTTTTCATACGCTCAGCTCCTCATACCAACGCTCTAGATACCTCAATATTCATATTGCCAATATGTCCGGTATGATCCACCCCGCGTTCATCGCAAAACATCAGGCTGACCTTCCACAGCACCACCAGTAGACTACTGTAAGCTTCGCGCTCCCAAATCCAGAGCCTAGAACACTCATATCTTTCTCCAGACGCGACCCTTGATATCGACTCAAAAGCAACCCAACAGCAAATCCGCGATGCATACAAAAAGTACGCCGGTGCCCCTCCCTACCACCTCCTCTCAAACCAGCTAACCCTGAATCCTGTACAGAGCAGCGCTCAAACACCATCCCGACCGCGTCCCCACTGACTCCCCAGAGCGCGCCGCCCGCACCAAGAAATTCCAGCAAATAAACGACGCCTACTACACGCTTTCCGACCCTACCCGTCGCCGCGATTATGACGCAGCCCGCACCTACCACTCCTTCCCCAGCTCTACCGCAAACTCAACTCCCGACTTCGAATACGAAGAAGAGATTCCGCATGCCGCGCCAGGCGGGTTCCCATGGTCCGCTTTCGGCTTTGGAAGAGCACCCGCAGATGACACTGAGGACAGCCACAATCGTTTCAGCAATGAACAATTTGGCGGGGTATTCGAGGAGATGCTGCGAGAAGAAGGTATGGCAGAGGGCTCGGACGCTCATCCGACAGGCAAGTTTTGGAGTATTGTGGGAGGATTGAGTGGAGGGGCTATGGGCTTTATAGTCGCGAATTTCCCGGGTATGGTTGCGGGAGCGGTAGCAGGAAATCGGCTAGGAGCGGTCCGGGATGTAAAGGGGAAGTCAGTATATCAGGTGTTTAATGAGTTGCCACAGGCGGATAAGGCGAGGTTGTTGAGTGATCTTGCGGCTAAGGTGTTTGCGCATGCGGTGGGTTCTTAGAAGTATCATGAGCGGGGATTAGGGTTTCTAGGACGGATTGAGCTATGGTATAGGTATAATGAATGGGTTTGGGAGTTGGTGGGAGTAATGATATCCTTTGCTTTGATGATTGGTTTGGATTCTGAAGGCCTACTCAAAGGATTAGATAGACAGGTAATATGAACTAGTATTCAGGGACCTCTGTATTTCTCGGGACACTCTTTGAGCATCAGGACTCAACCCTTCCACTCTCCATATCAATATCAAAGCTGTCTTCTCAAATTGTAAATGCAGCACACACTGCGAAGACACCATTTAACCGATCAAAACATTCCTCGCCAACACTCTCTCAACTTTCAACTCCCTCCCCAAGTTTCTATCAAAAGTCCCGTCTATCTCATCAAGCAAACAATAGTTCTCATACTCTTCCACAACCCTATATAACCCCTCCAAACAGTATACCCACCAACCACCCAATCACAACAGCTGATCGCTAGCGTTCACGCACCTGTGTCCTGCATCTTGGCGAAGGCTGGACTGCATTAGCCGCAAAACGAGGGATCCCCAACCACCAAAAAGCGGTCTGCTAGCTACCAGCGATCGCCCCCCAAATTCTCCACGAGTTCGTCCAGAGCTATCCATGAATATTAATTGCGAATCTCCCGCTTCCGTTCTGGAATCCTTACACGAATTTCTTGCCAACTGCGTCGTTACCATCCGAGCAAACATTGAAGGAGCGACACACCACCCCGCGATTGTGATAGGAGAGCTGTCGGACTTCAGCCGAGCTTGGGGAGAGCTTTGAGTGAGAGGATTGGAGACGTTGAGGCCCAATCCCCACCTTCACCGGACACTTTCCAGCACGGGTTGCGACGCGATCGAAAAGACTGCGATTGCGACCTTCGCCAAACTGGACTGACTTGAGGCCGAACTCTTCTCGTTGCGAACCTCTCTCCATCCAACCACACATCCACAAGTTTCATCCGTCGACCTCCACCCAACCTCTCACTAATCTTCTACGTCAACCCTCAAACCGGGACAAAACTTCTCAATACTCATATACACAATGGGCTGGTTCACAAGCAGTTCCTCCCGCTCCCACCGCCCCGGCTACGCCCGCTCCTACGCCGGATCTTCCTACTCCTCTTCCTCACGCCACCACTCCTCAACCTCGCACTACAAGCGACGACCCCGAGAAGGCTATCTACAGTACCTATACCACAAATTTCGACATCTGCTCCGCGAGCTCTGGTACTATGCGCGACGCCACCCTTATAAAGTCTTCTTCATGATTATTATGCCATTAGTCTCAGGCGGAGTGTTGCATAAACTTGCACGGCAGTTTGGTGTGAGACTGCCGGAGATGGGTCAGGGTAGGGGAGGCAGTCATAGTGGAAGTGGGTATTATGGATCAGAGGGGTATGGGAGGGAAGGAGGTGGGGGAGGGATGGCGAGTATCCAGGGGTTGGCGAGTGGGATTGGGGGGTTGGCTAGTGTTGCTAAGATGGCGCAGACTTTTATGTGATAAATGAGGAGGGCGCAGCACAGAAAAGATAGGGCATTGAAACTTGGGGTTGGGGTATGAGAATGAAAAGTGATTCTCTTGATGGATTCTGATATACTACACGCAGGAAGATCGAGACCTTGGATTGGCGTCGAGGAAGCATTAAGGTCCTATCCCTATTGTAAGGACGAAAGCATGTGGAGGATTCTCACGATTTTGGATATGTGGCTTTTGGCATTCCTGGAGCTTTGGATATATCCCTGCCTAAATGGATTCCGTACAGGGTACTATGCTCCGGGGTTCAGGAGTAAGGAGGCAGGATTCACTTCACACTTGCCTGTCAAGGGATTCGACAGATATCTGAAAAGTATTTCTTTGCTTTAGCTTTTGATTGTGATGTAATACCAGCACTTTGATTTATGGGAGTGACCTACATCAAGACAACTGAGAAGCTTCATTCTGTACAGGTTTGAATACAATCTAGAGGCTGCTATGTGCCCTAGTTGTAACATACGACGAAACGAAGGGGGCAATTCCAATTGCACAAGACATTCCCAGTGCTAATCTCCCATTTACTAACTAAATACAGCTATCTATGCTCCAGTATACTTGGCTTTCGCATAATAATAGAAAAGCATATTTTAACAGTTATAGAAGAATTATCTGCATTACACTAACTATGCCAAAAGTCCCCCTCATACCCCTAGAATCTGCAAGAATCTCAATCGAGAAATTATCTTACAATGCAACTATGCCAAAAACCGCCTATCCCCATCCAAAATCAATACATTACCCATATTTCATTCAACTGCCCAACCAGCCAAAAAAATTCAGCCAGCCAAGACAGCTAAAAACCAATCATCTACATAACCAAGTTTACCAACAACTTATCTCCGGAAATTGGCAGAGAGACCAGAGAATGCATCAGGAGAATGCCGTCCTCCCATCAACCCCGCAAAATCCACACTCTCATTACTGACGTGTCTTGTCTCCTGATTCTGCGCCAGTCCTCCCGTCAGTCCTCCTCCCATCGTACCACCCTGTGCTACTGGACCAGCTCCGGCCTGCACACCTTGCCGGGCTCCAGAACTCCCACTCGCGGCAAAAGGATTCATACTTCCTGGAGCCTGTGCCGGCGGTGACACAGCAGCTGTCGCAGCAGAAGGTGCTGTCTGTGCTGGTTCAGACCTCTGCGGTGCAAGCTGTGGATAGTTGTACAGTGCCAGGATAGAGTTCTTATCGAATGAGGGTTGTGCAACGGGTTGCTGGTATGTGGGCTGTGAGTTTTGCCATGGATTTGGGTTTGGTGCAGCAGGAGCGGTTTGCGGTTGTTGTTGCTGATTTTGCCATGGGTTTTGGGCTGTAGCGATGGAAACGGGTGGAGTCTGACTTGACATCATGAATGGACTTACTGACGCCTGGTGCGGCTGCGGCTGGCCGAAGGGGTTTGAGTTTGAAGTGGAAAATATTTGACTTTTAGCTGACTTGAGGAAGGGGTTGCTGGTGCCGGACGGAGAGGCTAGAGATTGGTATTGCGGTTGTTGCGGAGCATAGAAGGAGCTGTATTGCTGCGGCATCTGTGGCATTGGGGGAGGCGTGAAGGAGTGCTGGAAGGGATTCGTTTGTGGGTATTGCGGGGTTTGGGGTTGACCATATCCTCCTGTCCTGTTGGGGAACAATGGCTGTTGTGGTTGTTGATTGGATAAGTTAAGTCCTTGGAACGATTGCTCTAAGCTCTGCTGCTGCTGTGGAAACGACTGCTGTTGCTGAGTGAAATGCTGCTGCTGTTGCTGAGTGAAATGCTGCTGCTGTTGCTGAGTGAAATGCTGCTGCTGTTGCTGAGTGAAATGCTGCTGTTGTTGCTGGGAAAATGGATGCTGCTGTTGTTGAGCAAAAGACGCCTGCTGTGCTGGTGGTAGGAATGGGTTGTAAGGATTGGGTGGAGAGATCGTCTGAGAGTAGGCGGCGCCGTTGTACGGCAATTGCTGGGTCTGAATTGGCGCCTGCTGAGGGGGTTGCTGTGGAATTGGAGCTACAGCGTCCAGTGCATCAAAGGGATTCGTCGATGTAGTCGCTGCCGGTGTAGTCCGCGTTCTATCGATAGATATACCGTTTACGCTTGGTTTCGCCGGAGGCGTGGGTGTATTCCCTCTTGTGGTCTGCTCCCCTAGTCGAATCAACGCCTCCACCGTTCTGTCCACATTCCCATTGAGAGCCTTGAGTACTGTCGCATTGCGCTTATCATCTGTGAATCCCATGTCCCTCAAGGTTTGCAGCTTTGATTCCATGCTGTCTCCTGACGTGTTGATGTTGGATCCAAAGACTCTCGACGGCTTGTTCACTCTTGGTGGAGACGTATCTTGACCGAAACCTCCCAAGCCTGGCGATACTGGTGGTGTGACGTTCCTCGGAAAGGTCGAAGATTTCTGCAAACCAAACCCAAATCTCTTGGTCGGCTTTGGCGGGAGTGGAGGGGGGCGGTCTTCTACAGAACTCGTACTGCCAGTATTCTGTCTCGTGCCCGGCCGCGAATCGTTGATAAATGCTCTCTGCTCGTATTTCTGTCTAATGAACCTCTCCATCACGCTGTCCACTTCGTCGACGTCTATTGGGATCTGAGGTTTTACATTGCGAGGATTGAAAGTCTTGTTCGATTCTATGTTGCCGATACGCTTCATGTTCTAAATAGGGTCAACACAAATGCATTCCCTGTTACACCATATAGACTCACATCGACCTGAGCATTGTCCCACTTGTCCATACTCAACGACTTGACTTTCGAAATGTGTGTCCCTAGCTTGCGGTGGAGGGCGGCGCATCGCATGCATAGGAAGATCCCTAACTAAAGATGTATAACTATATTAGGATCAAGCTTGTGTATATCGTAGGAGGAAATCGAGAAACAAGCCACGGAGGCTGTTTGACATCTCGTAGCAGAGGATAGTAGCAACTCACACTCCAGCTTGCCCAACCTACAGCCGCATCGTCAGTTTGTAATCTAGAGTGAGATCGGTATGGCGAATTCACTTACCTGGATTTCGCGCACCGCAGTCAGCGCACTTCTCGTTGCCCGGGACCGTCTTGATCAGCTCCTGGAGCGTACGCTCGTTGCGCGCCTGCTGGCGCTTGTTCAGAGCGGACGCCATGGTGTTGTATGTAGAGTGGGTGCAGGTCGGGTCGAGATCGGGAGAGGAAACGTCGAAGCGTGGACCGGGGCAACCCGCGGGGAGGGTGATCACTCGTGGCCGACACGGGAGTCGCCTCTAGTCACGGAGCAATTTATCGCGGCAGGACAAGTTCCATGATCGGGAAGGGGTTGTAGGAAGAAGAAAGGAGAGCTCGATGACACTCCACGTCGCGATGCGTTACTAGGGCGTGAAGCGAGTCGTGCGTCCAGCGGTGCAGTTGTCAGTGGCGGGCCTTGGAACCCCCTTCTGGGGATAATTACTGAGCGAACGTGGAAGGCCTGCAACTCCAGCGCAAGGGGAAACGCACGCGAGACCTGTTAAATCCGCCGGCTTGGGATCGATGGTTTTATCTAAGTTGCTAACTTTCTAATTTTTCCGCACTTCTGTCCAGTCTTTCATACATACCACATCCACACTCCTCCAACACTGCCAAACTACGCTAGATATTTACGGTAACGTCTCACGGAAGACGAATTTGGGAGGTGATAAAATCAAAGAAGGTGGTGTGGCTTCTGCATTGTAAGCCACCAATCCTCCTGTATGCCTTAGTTCAGAAGAATCGCTCGTAACCCACCATCTCCACGTTGAGGCCGCTGAAACTGCCTCGAGCAACCCACGCATGGCGGGGGAACAGGAGAGGTGTCAGTAACAGGCACGCAGGACACTAAAAAGGGGCACAGGAAAACCACACCAAATCTGGTGATCGCCCTGGCTTTGGCAGAGTCCACATCTTACAAAGAAAAATTCTGTATTCCATACGGAGAGGCGCTTCTAGGTATTCCGCTTCAGACCGTTGCGGCCTATAAGGCATCTAGGTGGAAACTAGAAATAAGAAAGCCCTCCAGTGCCTATCCTGGAGGTTAAATCGCTTGGATACAGCTTCGGAAAGGTTGATTTTTCTTGAGGGCTTGTAAGGCACGCAGGTGCACTCCAGCAACATTGAGTCGAAGCAGGAGCCTAAATGTGCCTCTAGGTCACTCTAGTACGCCAATATGACCGACCATCTTATGACGAGAAGACCTGGCGGTTGATTATGCGTTCAATGTTTTATGAAAGTGTGATGAAGAAGAGAAAATATCACGACCAGATGGAATTTTGTACGGTGATTGAGTGTCGGACCGTGCGCCGCTGACAAAGCTAGCTCCCTCTAATTTTTCCCCACCCGCTGCTCAGAACAAAAACTTCCTTCCATCATCAAATTCATCCCAAACACAACACCTCAATGCCAAGCACATGGCGAAGCGTCCATGAGAATGATAAGTGTTTAGTTATTCTCTGTATTAGCGCTACGAGCTGCTCTTGAGTTTAAACCCACGTTTGCCTGCTTCTTGGATCACTCTTCATGACCTTTGAGCAACATTCCATACTCAGTGGGAGATTGAAATAGGTTTTTAGCAGGACCGTGTCTTCTCCACCCTACTCATTGCCAATTACACGGATGTGTAGGACTAGATCAAAGACAAACATCTTCTCATAATCAATGCCTTTCGTCTCAACTTTACTCCTTTGCAGTTGCCCCACGGCCAAGTCAAGGTGTTCTCGTCCTTCGCACGAAGCGTTCCTCGGCCGTTGAAAAGGTGCTTGTTTGGCTGACGAGAAGGATTAAAGTGCTTACTGTTTGGCAACAGCGTGCTCAGCCGCACTTTATCACCACGAGAGCGTTGGTGATATCAGATGCAACCACTGTGGCTGTGTCTGTCAAAGTACTTTGAGCTGAACGTCATTCCACATCAAGGCCTAGGGTTTACTATTTATGAGAGGATAACAAGGCAGTAGTCGCTAAATCCGAGGAAACGCACATGTGGATCGTCTCCCTGTATGTTTCAGAAGGCGTCGCCGGCTTCCCTAAACGGCATAAAGTCAAGACAGCGTGGAGAGAAGCACACAAAAGACAGGAGAAAGGCAGCAATGTCGGTACTCTTATCAGATATCGGCCCACAGAGCTTTCAAGATAGAAGAAAGGTTTACAGTGCTGATATGAGCACTTCTGGCAGAGGGGCTCTGGGTTTTAACGGGCAATGTCTCAGATGCATGGGAAAGCTCCAGATGATATATTTAGCATGCCACGTTTTCTGCACCCTGCGTGATGCATCGGTCGAAAATCACGAAAATCTACCAATAAGAAATCACCCCTAGAATATTCTAAGGCACACGCATGGTCAGTGCAGTAGCGAATCTGATGATACAGGTCAAGTTTCCCACGGCCTGACTCTACACCGATCTTACTCTCGCTATTTTCCTGGACCACACACTCGGAAACGCTCAGATCACAACTATCTTCAACATAGCACTGTATTATGCATGATGGAAAAGCCGATAATGAAACAATTGAGTATACTACCGACAAAGCACGGCACTCTTCAGCTCGGCTGCTGCGCCCGCGGTAAGCTTAGGAGGACGGCCTCGCGGCTTGATGCCATTTCCAAGGAATACTTGAAGCCGTCGAAGCGAACAAAAGGAAAGAAGATCATGACTGAAAGGTGGTTGAAATACGAAGGAGAGCTATTTTGGCCGACTATCGCCGTCCAGTTGTCCACTTAGAACATTTTCAGCCTCCACACGACACCACCACCAGATCTCAAAAGGGTTCATATCTCGTTTCGATTATCCTTGATGAAAGAAATTCTCGCTATCCGGGGATGCATCGGTGATATTGCCTCTGCTAGACGGAGCTAAAGTGAAGCTGAAATGCTGCATCTACATGGGGGAGGAGATTTGGAATGGTTGGGAGAAAGATGGGGTATGACCAAAAGTGATGCTTCTAGCCTTTCCGGCAGTCTCCTTGACAGAAATCGCGAGAAATACATGGAGCAAGCACCCTGCGGTGTCCCATACGCAGTCGACTTCACGCTACATCTGCGGTGATGCATCTATACATGTGGTAGGAGATAAACCGGCAGTTCTCGTCGACCGGTCAAGAGACCGGACAGTCCTGCAGGAGATTTGTATTCTCTGTGAGTTTAGCGCGATTTGAGGCGTGCAGATAGGCCACATCGATGGACCTTTGTCATTCTTCTTCGAGATCTCTGTCGGTGGTGCGCATAGAGTGTTGCAAGGCGAAGGAAAGACGGTCAAGAAGGGCCTGCGGCATTTACAAAACAAGGCGGACTAACTCGTGGCATGTTTCTAGAAGGTTTGGCCGCTTCATTTCATCCGTTTCCGCATTGGATGCAGGTGGTGATGATGTAGTTCATCGTGAGATGAATTGCAATAGTGTTGAATGGGGCTTAGACGAGAGAACGGTGAAAAATCGTCCGCATTGGTGCTAGCCTGGGCGGTGCACCTGTATGGAGACAGGTCATTGGCTGGCGGACCTTAGGAACCTTCTTTCAGACCGCTTAACTTCAACAACTCTTCACGATTCTTTCTTCCGCCCATGCCAGCCAACACCAAAGTGCTCCAAATGTCGCTCACCGATGGATACTGCCTTGTCCTCCTCTGTGCTCACCTTAACTCTTACCCTCGAGGCCCGGCCCCCACTTGGTCTGTTCGGTGAAGGCGGATATCACCAAGCTCCAAGCTCCAGCTCTCGGACAGCGAGCTTCCAAACTCCCCGTAACGTCATGCCCCGTCTCGGAGGCGTCAGAAACTGGCGTATCACTGTTCGGGAGACAGCGGGCACCCGGTTCTGCGTCTGTTCTGCCACCCCTCAACACCCTTTTCCCATCAGGGTGATGCATGCTGTGTCTGTGTTAACTTTGTCGGTGGGGTGTTTCCTCAAGTCATGACAGAAGGATGTCCCAAAATGACAAAAGGAAGAATCAACCGGAGGCTGAAGCACTGCCACTGCTTGATTTAGGTTCTAAGGGGATGGCTTTTGTATGTTTTGCTTTGACCCGTGGGGCGTCGCCCAATGACGTTGCTGCCTCAGTGCTCTGAGTCGCATGAGTCCTGGGGCTGAACTGGTGGACCGAATGACAGGGCCATGGCATTGCGGCCCTCCCGAGAAATCTTGCCAATCCAACGGTAACGAGAGCATGCAGGTACTTCGACCGGTTCCCGATTATCTGCCTGGTCGCGGATAGCTCGTTCTTCGGTGGAGGGAGACCAATCAATTCACTTGTATAGGTAGTATCACCCCCTTGACTATATGCCTTACAGGGCTGGCATTTGGACTAGGATGTTTTTATCCTCGGCACGGATCTCCTGGCCGGTGAAATAGTAGTTGATCTGAACGTCATGGCTGTTGGGGAGCGAATTAGTGGACGGGAGAGCCGAGCTGGCACCCACCGGCGGGCCTCTTACTCGTTCAAACCTTCCCGCCATGTCTTTACTAACTACAGACACTCTAGATGCCTTCCGTCGATGCCTAAATTCGCTGTTGACTGCTACCCGTTATCCATTCGCGTTTTAGTCCACTCATATATGGAGTGAAATGTTCACCAATCAAGGACCCTGTAGCACCAGAATCCTCACATCCCCAATGGTTTGAGTCAAGGTTGTGGACTTCCATCATCGTTCAACCCGATCTCCTAGACCCTTCCGTTATCTGCATTTAGGTCAGTCGGCAACCCTAAATCCATCACACGACACTATGAATACCTCTACCTGCGCTCTTCCGTAGACTCATTCTCCACGCGTTACGTTCGTTCTTTCCTTCCGTTGTTTCGTTGGCTGTTATTGCGTCTATTTTGATTGTTTAACCAGTCACCCCTCAGGCACCGAGCTTTGACCAGCTGAACGTGGAGGTCCTCGTTTTAAATCTGCAGCCTCTAGTCGTACTCGAGTGTCTCTTCTCTAAACTTGGCCAGGAGCCAGGTTCACTGCCACCTAGAGATGCTCCAGGCGTGACTTCTCGGCAACACTCCTTAAACACGCAACTTATCCAACGTCCCCAAACTCCGATGATAACTTCATTCATACCTCAGTCCAGTTTAATCAGCGCTTCGACGATCATCAACCTTTCGTCCTACCTATCGATCTAAACGAGTCAATTCTGTTGCCAGGCGTGCACCGACAAGGAAGCGACGATGTCTCAGAACCAGCAAGGCGGTGAGCAACAGTCGAGGTCGAGAGGGGGATCGGCAACATCAGGCAGGGACTCGTCCAAGCCGAAGTCGGATGAATGGTCGGATGTCAAGGACCCCAGTGAGCGAAGAAAGATCCAAAACAAGCTGGCCCAGCGAAGGTTCCGTAAGTTTTCACCTCCTTGTGCATATACCTCATAGGTGTGTCAACTAACATCTATCCAGGGGACAAAGTCAGAGAACAAAAAGAAGAAACGGAACGCGAGGTGGAAAATCAACGCCGAGCGGGCAGTTCTTACGCTTCACCAGGGCCTGGTGACATTGATCCAGGCCAGGACCTTTCTGGACTTCCTTGGGGAGGTATCTCCATGCGGCACATCGTTGAAGCAGGAAAGAGTAAAGAACAGAACTCTCAACGGAGCTCTCGAGAGAACTCAGTCTACGCCGCCGCTTCTAGAGGAGGGAGCTCGTCGAGGTGAGCAGTCCCTGTGAGTTGGACCTTCGTATTTCTTCCTGTACCACAGACTTACGCCACCACAGGGTTGGTTTACGCCTTACCGACCAATTTGCACGAGGCTATCCAGCATGGAGGTACTTCCCTTACCGCCATCCAGGATGGGGTAGGAGGTGACCTGGCATGATAGCAGTTTCGTTCAGCGCTTAATTTTTCTTCGGAAAGTTTACTTGCTTCTTGGCTCAGGCAGCCTTTTGTGTGCACACTTTCAGGCATGGTTATGAGTTTCACGAAGTACCTACGGATTACGCCGTGACGAAACGGTGGTCCCCGTTTGGGGAGACGGGCTTGCTGGCAGCTCATAATTCCTTCATTACCCCTTTCTACTTATATCTCACAAGCCACTCTGTCTTTCACTTATTATCTGCGGTTAGACCGCATTCCTTAATTATATATCACACAATCCATAACTCTACGGCAAATAAACCTGCCCTGTTACACATGTTCCAGCCTCTATTGAGGCACGTGTAAACAATTTTAGTTCCCGAACCCGAGAGAGCCTCAGCGGCTTCAAATTCCGCCGTATGACCAACTAGACATGCCGAAACAGAGGGTGTACATCTTATATACTCCACCGTAAACAACTGGCGTTTGCATGGCGCAGTGAAGGACAAAACGTCTTCCTTTAATCATGCCTAGAGAAGCTTATATGTGTTACTAATGTTCCTACTCAAAAATTCAGCCTCGCCATGTTTTAAACAAATAACATATTCACAAAAACGACTGGACAACATTGCTCCAAAATGTTCGAGGCGTGCAAATTGGGCTGAGCGAGGCTGTGTAAGCTAACCCCACATCCATGCTCGCTTCTCTCCGTGAAGAATCCTTTTGTCGACCTCAACTCTTCCTCCACCAGTTCTACACCTCCACTTTCCACCGCCTATCCACTCAACAATGCTGTTATTGGCCCCGATACCGCAATTTCGGGACCGTGGCGTCTGTTCGGACACATGTTTCGACACTCAAGAGCGCGGAAACAGCGGGCAATTGTGCTACGCCGCGGCTGGCAAAGATGCCTGCCCTGTCTTTCACACCGAGCAAAACATCAGGCTTCTCTCAGATTTCTTTGATGCGGATCTTGCGGAAGCCTATTAACCCACGTGAAAATGCGGCGAGGTCGTCCAAAATGGAAACCACGATACCAATTATGACGTCTTCTCGCGCTCACCGTCCTGAGTCACGCTCATTGAACGGAGATCCCTATGGCTGCCTACCCAGAAATAGGTCCACAGAACTTTCTATGGTTCCAATTGCTCGCGGCGTAGGTTCTGAGTGAGAGTGCTGCTGGTGGAGTACTTTGTGCTGTTCTCTTTCAGTGTGCCACTTCACCAAGCCATCCTCTCACGGCGTAACCGCAGAACCTCCGAGCTAGCCCCATGTGCGCAATGAGGAAGTATTCCCTATACCGTCTAAACAGCCACATCTGCTACACTTACATCAATTCGCCGCGTCAAATCTCCGCTTTATTAAGCGCCGTTTGGAGAGGCTGATGGATTGCTTCATGCATCATCAAGGTTTTTGCGGCACGGGAATCAGAAGGATATATAGTCCGAAGCGACTGAACGACACACCAGATAAGTGCAATTCGACCACACTCCAATGTCCGCAGAAGATTTCTCGAAACTATCACTTGGGGAAATGGTAACCACCCGGGCCGGCGCTGCTAGAGCGCGAACGGAACCATTACAACCGAATTCATCTAGCAGCTCTTCTGCTTCATCTCCGAGGCTGATTGAGTCTACGTCCGGAATCAAGTACAATATCGCCGTTCTGGACGATGAGGCCCGCAGACGAGCTGAGCTGGCTCTCGGCGACAACGAAATCAAAATGAAGTACTGCACCCAATCCGGAGAAGAACTCAAAGTGTATTTTTTCCACATCGACGACGATATCACCGTCCGCATGGGTGCCCAATTTAATGTTCCGAAGTGTAATTGCGGCGCTAACGAGGGGGGCGTTGCCTGCAAGGTGAGTCACTAGGGGAAACTCTACGGTTTGAAAGTTGACTAACTCACTGTCCAAGCACATATACTGGATAGAGGATCAATTGACCTCGGGAGCCCCTCAAAGCATCAGATCTGAAAATCTCCAGTTGGCAACAGATGGGGCGACAGTCCACAACATTCAGCCTGCACATATGATCGATAGGATGACGCTGGAACGAGTCGTTGAAGGCTTGGATTGGGTTTTACATGATTCCACCGAAAGTGATGATGAGGACGCCGAAGAAGATCTCGCAGAGTTACTTTCAGTCTTTGAACCATCTGGTGCGCTCCCGACTGAGTTCAAGAGCTTACCGGATTCCCCAACCTTGTCGGAACGATCACGAAAGTACAAAGAGTTTTCAGATGTCGTATCCAAGTATGCCACAGAGAATCTGGGCCTCCTCAACCGGCTTCATGCCATCATAGATCCGGCATTCCAGGCGCATACCTTTTTCGACAAGATTAACGACCGTATTGCTCGTACATTCAAAGCACTGGATGAATACATTGAGCATGGCCCTACGGATACACAAGCGGAGTCTTACGATGTTGTGACCTGCGCAGCCAAATTAAAAGACCTGGAAAAGATGATCGAGGAGTACTATAAGCAAGAAATAGAAGAGAACCCAGGGTCAAAAGACATTGCAATCCGGGCCTCAGCTTCGCTCATCAGCATTCTGGATGGAGTATCAAAACGCAACTATGATGCATATGCGAATATCACCTGGGCGGGAATTCCTCCCATGGACCCGGCGCAGAACAACCTATTCACCCGCTTGATCGAAGCTCCCGTTGGAAACGGAGGCCTTTTTGTCTTGGATGCGCTCATAGCCTTCCCAAAGGACGATGTACTTCGAAATCACTGGGAAATTCTTTCGAAAATAGACGAGAACCTTTCCCAGAGCGATACCCCTCCACGCTTCATGAGCACCTTTAGGGCCATTACTTCAGAGAGCAGGAAGCGCACGTTCCCGGAGGCTGGTGGAAGTAGCGCAAAGAGGGCCATGAAGTGAGACGCTCTTTCATTTTTTCCATTCACTGTTTCAATTCCGGCTCTTGGAAGGCTTGTACTATATGGGTGGCATTTTGTTTGGCGCAGGAGAATTTATGCATTTTTTAACCTTTTTCACACTCCTTTCTTCATTTCTTTCGCTCTGGTTCATTTGATTTTCTTCGTTTTCAATCGTTTAGTGTGTTCCAGCTGGTCTTTAACACACTCCTTCGGTTTAGTTACTACCTTTCTTTGACACGTGGTCACTCGTTTTTCTTTTCATCAAATTGCCAACAGTCCGGGTGCCGGTTTCCTTTGAGTACTGTACAAAAGTAGTACTAAATAGACTATTGCATCAAGCTCAGACTGCATTCTCGCAACTGTCTGGAGACGAACAAATGATATAAAGCGGGGCTTCCCGATCGGGTAGAAAAAAGAGCAACGACGGCTCCGTCCAGCTAATGCCCCGCAAACTAGAGCTAAAGCTTGCCAAGCGGCCGTGAAACCGCTTTGAACTTCCCTTTGACTTAACCTCTATTTGAATAGAGTTCGACTGCTCTGGGGGGTTACACTCCCTAGCATTATTCAAGATTCACAAGCATGGAAAGCATGCTGATGGTACGCTGATACAGCTCTTGTCGGACCGTCGAAGCGTGATGCACACGAGGAGTGGATAAAGAAATAGATGCTGCAGGTTATTCATCCACTCAGTAACGGGTGTCTCGGTCGTACTCGTTACTTGTTGACCGTGTTTGTTGTCTTGTTGTGTAACAATTAGGTCAGTCTTGGTTCGCCTGAGGTGCATCCAGTCCTTCCCGAGAATTTGGACCAGGGTTGTGCTGCATGTCTAGACCCCCGGTAGGCCTCTGCATGCTATTCACATCGATTCGTCCGCCCGGCTGCAATGGAGCTGGTTGCGAGGATGGCTGACGAAAGATGGCGTTGGACACGAAGGGGCGTTGAGCATGGCGGAGCTCCACCAACAGATAATGGTCACGTGGCTATTTGAACAATAGCTTGTTGGAGCACCATTCACTGCTTTTATGGGCGTAGACACCAGAAGACTTCTTTATGCTGTGCTAGTCATGCAGCTACAGCCCGAGATAGAGGGTATATACACATTATATGCGGACCCTTGCAGCATCGCAGGAGATATGATGGTATGCTGAGAAAAGCAACTTGGTGATAGGTCCCTATCACAGCCGCTGAGACTCAACGTGTCCGGATTGCCATGACTAAGGGCGAATAACGGGGATGCCCTGAGTGGCAAACATCTGGCCGATTGCCATATACTAAACGAGGAACTAATGCTGGGTTCGCGATGATCGTTGTGGTGAGCTGCGACGGCCCGAAAGAGAAGCAATAGCGGCGAGCATTTTGAGAGGACGACGGCGCAGTGTAGGCCAAATATGCATTGCTCTAAGTCGACGTGGGCGCAGCTTGTGTGGAGCTGCAAGATTATCTTCCACTGTGCACTCGTTTCTTTATGAGATGGAATGCGGGGTGCGCTTGCGCTAGCACTGCCAAACACGCATGATTCACCCAGCCGCTGGTGTTGGCGCGGAACACCCCCCCATGAAGCATTCCCTCTTAGAACTTCTCTCTTTCCATATTACACTGCGCTCCCATCCCTCCTTCTCTCCACTTCTCCTGCATACCTCAATATTGTCTCACCACTTCTGTCGTTGGACCCTACTTGTACCTCACTGTGAAACCACGTCGCGAGCCTATCACGCCATCCGCTCCCCACCTCCGCTGACGTATCACCGTCACGCTTAGCAGGTACGTTGTAGCTTAATTCCGAGCAATCGCCTGTCCGTGCGCCCACCTACATAACATCTCCATACCTCGCGACTCCTTCCCTTCTTCTCTCTGCTCACAAACACCCCGCTACACACACTCGACAACCGCGACGACTGCCCCCATACCGACACAGCAAGCAAACAACTCACACCAATCCTACTTACAGACACTGACTACCATGTCCTCCGACCGGAATTCTCCCCCTCTACCCTCCCCAGGCGCCACAGACAGGCGACGTGCTTCGGTCACTGGCCAGACATTCCAGGACCTCTTCGGTCGTCAGAATAGCGTTGGCGGCCAACAGAACACTACGTCACCCTATCCCGGCCCAATTACGACAGCGGCGGTGAACGCACAGCGACGTCGGCTGTCCCTCACAACCATCGGCCTTTCAGCCTCGCCCAACCAGACCTCCCCCTTTCAAACCGCCCGGCCGCGCACTGAGAGCCTCTCCAGTGCTAATTCTGGTTCGGTGGACGAGAGTCCTTTTGAGGATGATCCGGCTCCATCCGCAAGCAGCAACCCCACAACACCCTTCGCTCGGAGATTGAGCTTCGGAGCGCGTGCGCTGCGGGATGTTAGGCAGAGCAATGGAAACATTGGGAACGCCAATGGTAGAGCTTCCATTCATAAAGCCTCCCCCCCGACTGCCAGAGGTCGAGGTCTGTCTTCATCCTCGTCCTCATTCCCGTCCCCTTTGCCAGTTTTAGTACCATCAGCATCTTCTGCTTCGATTTCTTCTCAGTCTTCAGCGTCGCGTCCGTCTTCTGTTCTTCCGCATGCCCTTACAGAGCATTTCGAGAAACATCCAGAACGAGAATTAGATCAGCAAGAACTGACGTCTTTATTCTTTCATACAGGCGAAGGCTACAACTTCGCGGAGAATCTCCGCTCCCGCGCCGAGCGCAGTTCCATTTCCGGCCAGCACCCCATGCGTAGCCCACAGGCTGAACAGCATCAACGTGCTAAGAGTGTCACCGTCATGGAACCACCAGCTCGGGAGATGCCCAAGCAGGCCAAAGTGCCCGACGCCATGCAGGAGCGAATCCTCAAGGGCGATTTCTATATGGACTAACAGGATCGTGCTGCCCTTCTTGGCACGTGGTTCCCTTCACGTTCATGTATGAATACCATATCCTACCATCGTATTTGCCTTCCGACTACTCAAGATGTGTTTTATTGCCGTTTGGAACTTTCGAGGAGCAAAGGACTTTGTCGTCAGCTATCAAGATTGGGAAATCAAAATTTGCCCAACGAATTTGCTTATTGAAGAACCCCGATGAATCGAGGGCTATGATTGTGTTACTGGTCAAGCGGCATACTGGAAAATACCTGTTTTCTCATCAATGTCAGCCTCAGCGGTCCGAGGCTACGATGTTCTGATTTGTCGGCCGATATCCTTTACCCATCATCGGCACTGCGCGGAGACCGACGAGGTCGCTTACCCCGCCGTATCTACCTTAGCTTTCCATGACTTTCCTTGATCAGAGCTTATTGTGGATTGTGGTTGGGTTTTCTGAAAGAAAGTTATTTGGCATGGCCCCTTCTTTGTTTTACCGTGACGGCAGATTGGCCTTTTTTTCCCTTCTATACTCTCTACTCTACTTTTTTACCTGTCGTTAATTGTCCAAGTCTGGGATCGGAATTGGGAAATTGGCGTTTTATGAGTGGTGGTTTTATTGAGGCCCTTCTTTTTCTAAGGGCTGTTGACCGAACTTGGGATGTACGGTTTCTCTTCACGGCCTGGGGGTGGTATAAGACTGGCAACTCGAGACTAATGGTATAAGATAGGAGACAGACGTGATTGGTGCTGCTACAGATGGATGGGATACGTAGCTCACCCATGGAATCAATCAGATATTACACTACATCGAATCTCGATGAACAGTATTGATCCTGGCTTCCTCGCGTTCTAGATGATGTCGGTCACACGATGCTCGCCCCTTCGGAAAGTTTACCCCTCAAATAGGACGGCCATTGATCCACGGCCTGCTCCAGTACTGTGGATGCATAAGTACCTGAGTACCATCTTCTATCTAGTGTTTCGACGTCATACCCTAACACACCCGTCATACCCATAACGGTGCATTCTTGCCAGTGTGAAGTTTCACCTCCTATCGTCTCCATAACGGCGGCAGTGAAGCCTCTCCCCCCCTCTTTCTGTTTACTCTCCGTAATACACCGCTCTTAGCGAGTAGTACTTCATGCCCAATCTACGTCATGCATGCCGAATATGTTTCATCCTTCGAGATCAGTCGCTTGAGATCGCCGGGTATACTTAAGGTAATTGGTGATCGGGTTTCAGCGGTGAGAGATTGACTTTTCCTAACTGGGACGGCTATTTTGTAGATGAATATCTATTGTAAACTAGGGATCGTGGTACCATCCGTGAAGGATTGAAGGCTTAATTGGGTTCTTTTTTAATGCGGGGGCTAAGACAGGTTAGGATTGGGATTCATCTGTATCCATGATATTTGATGGGACGAAGATGTAAGATAGTGCAGCGGGTTATATCTACACATTCTACCTTTAAGCTCTGAGGAAAAGGTGTATAGATGGCAGATGTGGTTGGAAAGTTAAATACCATGAGTTTGGTCCACGTTT
Organism: Zopfia rhizophila CBS 207.26; assembly: GCA_010093925.1. Classification (NCBI taxonomy): domain Eukaryota; kingdom Fungi; phylum Ascomycota; class Dothideomycetes; family Zopfiaceae; genus Zopfia; species Zopfia rhizophila. Next base: position 932,725 of record ML994635.1, read on the forward strand.
TAGCTCCATCTTCCCTATTCACTGCATCAGTACACTCACTCTTGCCCGATATTCACTTCCCTCAGGTTACTCCATTTCATTCACTCCTTATGCTTACTCACAACCCTTATTCACTCATTCGCTCTCATGCAGTCCTCCACGTTCGCTTCCTTTTCTCACTCACCTCACTCTCATTGTTAATCCTCCTAAATCGCTGTATTCACTTGTTCTAACTTTCACCCTACACACTCCATCCTCTCCACTCACCCATCTTCTCCGATTTCCAATTCCCTTCAACCTGCTACACTCACCATGTTCACTTCCCCGTTCCCCTTCCACTGTCCTTCTAAACTGCCATTCTCTTGTTTCCTTCTCAAACAAGAAACCATAATAGCCAGTCGCATGATATCTCTCGACAGAAGAACCAGTCACCGATTTTCATAGGGAAGCGATGTCAAGTTAAGAAAATAGTATTAATTAGATCAGCCCATCTCCATTTTCCGAACGCTAGTCTGCTTCAGTATATACAGAGCATACTATTTAACTACTATAAAGCTGCAGAATTCCGTTCCTGCCACAAGCCCGAAAGAGTTACTGGATCTAGAAGACCATATTACGCCCAAGCACCAAGCCCTCCAACCTAAACAACTAAATCGAATGAAATATGCTTAACTACAGCCCTCAATATACAACCTAACATGCATCTAAATGTAAGTAAGCGAGAGTATGGAAATCTCTTGGGTATCCTCTATGCTTGCCAAAGTCGGACGACCTGATGAGGGAGGACGGGGAACATGAAACAGACGTGGTGGTACAGTACCGCGAAAACGACAGAGGTATGGCATGCAGATGTTCCATCCCGAGCCGCCAGCACGAAAAACAATGATAAGGAATGCTCACCTAACTACACCCCAGCCTCCTAAATGCTCCTCCCCACACTCTTTACTCTCCCTTTCACCCGTACATCCACACCTTCCCAACTCCAATTCAACGCCTGCCAACGACTTAAAACCTCTCCCTAGGCCCACTCCCATGGTTCTCAAATAGATCCTCCAAATACGCACTCGGCGCCCTACCTCCCGCAACTGGCGTCCCGCCCGGTACATTCAAGCTTAACTGAGACGCGCTTCCGGCCGGAGCGCCATAGACGCCTCCTGCCTGCTGATTCCCAAGTGTCGCAACACTCCTCCTATCGTACAGCGAGACACCATCTCTGCTTGGCGGCGCACGATCGTATCCGCGACTGGGGGGTAGAGACGGAGAGCCTGGGGGAGATATACCTGAGCGAGTGGAGTAGCGGTTGGCGGGGGTATTGAGGGAATGGGTGGAGAGATGGGGTCCGTGGCCGCCGACGTGTGTCATTGGAGAACCCGAGGCTGGCTGTGCGTTTCCAGAGGCATAGTATCCTGCTGGCAGATAATTACTCGATCTATTGTTCGGATCACGAAGACCCGCTGCACCTCCGGCGGTTGGCGAGAAGAACAGGCTCGAAGTATTGGGCTTCGGCGGTGTCCCGCTATTTCCATTCGACGAAAACGGTTTTGGGGGTTTGGATGTTCCGGTAGGAGCTGCGGAGAGACGATCAAGAGACATATTGGAGCTCGCACCAACAGCGCTATAGATTCCGCGTTTCTTTCCAGGCACAGCGGACATTGCTTTCAGATCAGCCAGATTCTGGGCCATGGCTGCGCGCTTAACGGATCGATGCAAAGACCATGCTACCAGTCCACGCCAAGCGAGGATTGCCGCGCCCATAAAGCCCAGTGCTGCACCCACACAAATAAAAACTGTTCCGTCTGGGAGGTTCGATTTCTGCATGAAGGGAGCGGCAGCGGTATCCGGGACGCCGACCGAAGGTATACCGACACCCGCAATGGAGGGAAGGCCAGTCTGATGGAAAGCGGGGAGCTCGGTTGTAGGCGCATCGGAGGTTTTTGAGGGCGTGGCTGTGGGAGCGTTTGTGACTTTGAAGTCGGAGGGGGTGGGAGAGGATTTGGGTGCTTCTGTGGATTTAGGCGCTTCTGTGGATTTGGCATCATCATCGTCAGTTTTGGTTTCTTTTGCGGTTTCTCGTGAGGCGGCGGATGTTGTCCCCTTTCCATTAGGCTGAGAAACGGTGCTCAGGTCTGGTAGGTCGTCTTGTGCGAGGACGGTGGGCGTGAGCAGGAGGACTAGGCCTAGTAGGCCTATCGAGGACCCCCGAGAGAGCCTCATTGCGAAAAATAGTTTGTGAGTAGGTACGTCGGGCGGAGCGAGGTGTTCGAGAGTCTGCGGGCTGAGGCAGATTTAGGGAGCGATGCGGCTAAAGGGCTGTCTCTTCGCTCGCTGTTCCGTGTCTCAGGCGAGATTGTGGCTAAAGAGCTCTGTTTGTCGTGAATGAGAGGTTGACCGTGTCGCTGCGGTGGGTTATTAGGTTATGATGAAACGAGTGACAGGATAACGAGAGCGTGGTGGGCCCTGTTTCGAGCAGGTTGTTGGAGTGATGGGGACGGCGTGGACGGATGGGGGCAGAATGCAGGGGAGATTGCCGTGTCGATGGATTCGCAGTCAGCCTTGGCTTAGCCAGGCCTGAGTCTGCGCGGCTCGTGTTTGTCTGGTGTTGCTGCAGCGAGAGGAATGTGAGTAAGAATTCAACGATAGAGCAATGCAGTGATGACGATAGCGAGAGCGTATGCAAAGGCAAAACGATTGGTGATACAGCACGCTCTGTTGACCTGCGTCTGCAGTGCACAAGAGGTGGGCGTCGGTGACAGACAGAGCCTTGGTTGAGAGGGTGCCAGGCCTACGAGCCGCCTTGCATCTGGCCACATGCCGCTCCTTGCTTTTCATTGGCCGCCAAGAATAGCTCAGATCAGCTTGGCAGTCACGTGTACTATAAATCTTGGCATCGCTGCATGCTCCACCAAAATTTCGATCGCGAAGTGACCATCGGCGACATCAACAATACCGCCAACATGGGAGTCGCAAAGAAGACGAGGAAGTTTGCCCAGATGAAACGCGTCATTGGTAAGCTATTGCACTATTTTAGAAGAATTAAATGCTAATAATCGCAGGTCAACGAGACGCAAGACTGTAAGCCGCACACCCCACCACCCCTCCATAGCTCCCACTGATCCATAAGATAGGAAAAAAAACCAGCTCAAGGGCGGCGAAGTTCAAGCCAAGAAGGCCCAAGAGGACAAACCCATCCGCGAAATGTATGTTCTCGCTTCTCATGCTCTCCTGTTCTTTATGGCTAACATCTCTCAGTCCCCAAATGCCCTCCTCAATGTTTTTCATGGCCAATGAGGCCTTGCAACCTCCATACTCAGTGGTATTTTCTACCCCCCTAAGAACGCTCTCCAACCGACGTCTTAATACTCCCGCAGCTCGTAGACACAAACTTCCTCTCCCACACCGTCCGCGCAAAACTTGATCTCCTCCCCTCCCTCATGGACCTCCTGTACGCAAAATGCACCCCCATAATAACATCGTGCGTAATGGCCGAACTTGAAAAATTGGGCTCCAAATATCGCATTGCATTGCGCATCGCCCGAGATGAAAGGTGGGAGAGATTGAAGTGTGATCACAAAGGCACGTATGCGGATGATTGTATCGTTGACAGGTAGAGTATTACCCCTACCTTTAGTAGTTGAATATTAAGTATTTTCAGGGTCATGAAAGCTCGCATTTACCTCGTGGCAACTAACGACCGCGATTTGAAGAGAAGGATTAGGAAGATCCCCGGCGTGCCGATTGTGAGTGTGGCGAGGGGGAAATATGTTATCGAGAGGTTGCCGGAGGTGGCCGATAGTCGGTGAAGGGGGACGAAAAGGTCAATTGAGTATATTTAGGCATAGCGTGGCGTTTGGGGTATCATGGATTAAAAACAGAATGGTACCTAGAATGGCAATGAGAAGAGAAGATCTGGATGTGCCATGGAGGTGGAATGATATGATCTGGTTTGTCCAAATTGAGGGGATTTAGGGAAAGAAAATGCAGCTGAAGTCTGGATGACACGCATGCCACGTGAGAAGCATGAGAGCAACTGCTGAAAATATCATGCCGAATACCGCCACAACTTGAATTCTGTATTAAACCGGATTGATAGAACGTCCATTATGCACTAAACGACCGAAATGGCTAACTATATCTATGAAAAGTCGTGGATATCGTAGACTTCATCATCATCATTATCATCATCGTCAACTTCATTCATCGTCATGCCCACTCAATCTAGCCATGTCTCTCATCCTAAGCCCAATGCCGACCCACAAATACCCATCTTGAAGTAGCCATATCCCAATTGGATATCCATTATATTCTACACCTCATATTTCATACAACTGTCACTTTCCAAAGATTCTCAAATTCCATCATCATAAGTCCCGTCCAAGAACGAATGTAGTCTCCATCTTACGCAATCCGATTATTTTCAAATCCAAATCCCATTCACGCCATTGCCAATCTTTTAGCCCGTACCCTTTTTTTTTTCAAAACCAGTCTTGCCTCATTCTCTTACAACACACCCAAATCAACAATCCCATCCAACAGAGCCGCAAGTCCTCCCACCGTCGCCAGCGTTCCAACAGTCTTATGTCCTCCTTTCTTACTGCTAGTACTCCCATGGCTGCTTCTACGACTCTTAGATCGATGGCGTCGAGACCGTGTTGCGCTGTCCGATTCGTCGGTTGTTGAGGTGCTGGAGTAGGTCGAGCCATGCTGCGTGGAAGAGTAGGATTGGCGAAGTGGTGATTGAGGATAGGTGTTGGAGTTTGAGAGGCGGCGTTGGTCGGGTAATGAGGGGTAGAGGGATGGCGAGTACGATGTAGCGCCAGGAGAGTAAGATCCTTGAGGAGAATATGGAGCTGCCTGAGGGGAATAAGGTCCGTTCTGAAGAGCCTTTTGTGCGGCCTGTGGGGAATAGGGACTAGGTAGGCTCGGGGGATGCGTGGTGGATGTATGAGGGTTTTGGGTTGGATGGGGGAACGGTGTGTAGGTTGGTATGGTACCAGGAAGCGAGAGCGAACGATCGAGAGGTGGAGGCGGAGGCGGGAAGGGTAGTGATGTAGATCGTTCAAGGGGTGGGTGCTGGTTTGCAAGAGGCGTTCGGTCTCTATCTCGATCGTGCGATGGAGGGGCGCGAAGTGATGTAACTCGGTAGAATGGTGAGCGGCGGTTTGATGGAGGGGGCGTAGGAGGTAGGTTCTGGCGATAGATTTCGACAGTGCGTTCAACCAGGCGGTGGATATCAGCGAAAGTCAAAGGTCTCTGAATACAAAAGCCAGCCTCAAACTTCGTCCGACGGCCACCTTGACGCTCTTTCTGGACCTGTGTGTATTTGTATCCGGCTTCTTTGATCGCCTCTTTACATACCCAGGACGCCAAAATCTCCGTCCAGCTAGTCTTATCAGTGAAAGCGCTTGAAGATGGCGCATCAGTGTTAGATTTTTTAATTCTGCCGTCAATGTACTCCCAATAAAGACCACGGGAGCACAGTCGCCATGGAATTTCCAAATCGGCTTCTTCATCCTCGTCTTTTGCTTCTACAGCTGCTGCAGCTTCGACCGGTAATGTGGATATGTTTGCATGGGGAGACTGAGGAGATGGAAGTGAACTGATGGAAGACCTTGGTGAGGCCCCAAAGGACGAGGCTGGTGATAAGGGCGCTGTTGGGCTAAATTTCGAATCGGGGACAGGAATTGGTAGTGTGTTTGATTCTGTAAACAAGGGCTGAATGCTAGGTGGACGGCGAGGAGCTGGCGTGGCTAGTCGAGGACGGTTGTTTCTGAGATTGGGTAAAGAGCCAATTTGATCGTCGCTATCGTCTGATTCGACTGTCGGCTGAAAATTCTCCCTCCTTCGGGCCTCTACTTTGCGTTCTTCATCGTTGATCCTTGCTCGAAGCTCCCTTAGTCGAGTCCACCTTTCGAGAAGATTATCCATATGTGAAGCCGAAACTTCACATACAGCTGAGAACCATTCGATTTCAGTGTAGGACGGATCTAAGCTCGCAAGGGAAGACTCTTGGTAGCGGAAAAGATTCGACGGCTTTAAAGTGTCATCTTTCTCCTCTATCGCAACTAGACTCTTCGAGCTATCCTTTTCCATCAGCCGTAAAGGGTCAGGAGTATTTGTCGTGTCGCGTGATTCTTCATATTGTTTTGAAGCTGACAATAAAGATATTTGCTGCTCGATGATGAGAGTTTCCAATTGAGTCTTCTCGTTGGCCACTGCTCTGGCGGCTTTCTGTGGCGAAACGGTGGGTCGAGTTCTGTACGACACATTAGGATCGGGGATGGTAGGGTAGGTCATGCAGAATGGTACATACCTTGCCCACATTATGCTTTGAGCAGTATGGAAACTTTGCAGCATGACAGATAGCGTTGACTTTAAGGAATCAAGGTGCATTTTGAGATACTCCAATCTTGCTCTTGATTCGGGACTTGGTCTAAAGCTTCTAGACTGACTAAAATATGAAGCATTCTGGCCTTGACAGTGGGCGTCTCTGACAGGTACTATGGTCTCGATCTCTCTGAACACAGCCTTGCATTGTTCCAGGACATCTTCGATTGTTTCCACAGCCTTGTCCAGCCCATCAGCACTTCTGGTACTTTTGTTTGGGAAAAGAGCTTACCTCTGGAGAAGGAAAACGATCATTATCTTTGATGTTTGCCCCAAGTTGCTTGATTGTCAGCGAGAAATTGCTGATGGACTTTGCGACTAGGCTGAGGTCGTTTGATGCATGCAATGTTCTGGTGGCGAACTTATAGATCTCCAAAGCTAATTTGGAACCCCACGAGACAACAGAAAATATAGCCGCAAGATCTGCCATGAAGACAAAGGATTCATACGAACAACTTGTTCAACAGCGGGGTATCGTTGAGCGAACTGCCTGGATATACTTCATTGCACGTGGAAATATGCCGTGCGGCAATTAGCGTCATCATGCGCCTAGACCCTTGAATCCGTCTCCCAAATGGGTGACCGGTGCGGCTCAACAATTGGTCCGGAGAGCGAAAGGAGGCAGCGAACTGCATCAAAACAAATCAGACTGCAGCAAACCGCAGGCTGGGCGAGAACAGGCGATCGCATTCCCGCCTGAGGTTCGATGAAGCAAACTAAAATCTGCGCTAATGGCGCTAACAGCCCCGTAAACCGACCACATGATGTATTCGGTGTGGCTCAAGCTGACTTCCAACAGACCTACGAAATCTTCAGCCTTATAGAAAATCCTCAGCTTTCTCGGAAATCAAGTCTGGTCCGGTGAATCGGCATTGGGAATACGAGTTTGCTTCAGTTAAGCCTGAGGCATCGTTATGGCCTGTTCCTTCAGTATGGGAGTCCAGAAAGTAAGTGATTTTCTCTATGCGTTTTGCTATAATACTTGCAACATAAATAGAGCAAGGAAGTAAAGTCTTGTGTAAAATAACAAAGTACTTGTACGAGCGTATCACGACTTCCAGCAGGATAGAATGGGCAAGTATCCCAACGGCTCCTTTAGATTGGAATATTTGACTGATCGAGTGGATTCGACCTCAAGGCAGCATCTTTCACAACTCTGTGAGCATAGTTGCTACGAGATATCTTATCATCATAATATGAAGATTTGAGATATCTGGTGCTAGACTCCGACAGTGTGTGCACAGACCACCCATAAACTGTATCAAGCCTGACTGGGAAGACTATGAACATCGCATTGCATTGCAAACTGATAGATGCATCGCATTTGGAAACATGCCTTCAAAGAATGGCAGTTAAAGCAAAATTGATATATTTCAGTGGAGAAAAAAGACAAGGCAGAAAACGCGAGAGCTATAAAAGCTCTGCTAGATGTAACGTGCGGAGTAGATTGAATTGGTTTGAGTTTCTGACTGGTTGACATGGAAACACCTTAAAAACTACAAGAATCTTCTTCATAATGAACCAGAAGAGTGAAACAGCAGTCATCAGTGTGCATACTAAGTTATTGGGCTTCGCCAAGAGAGTGATGTGCAATATCGCTGCTGCTTTCGGAAGCGAGCAGTCTCTCTCTGGTCACTGTGGAGCAATACAAGCGTCGACAGCTGGTCCCATTCCTCGTCACCCCTGTTGCAGAGCAGTGAATTAGATGGAAATGAATCTGATGTTTGACTAAGAGTTTATAAAGACGTAGACTTGCATGTGAACCTTGGTTTCTAAGGCAGGGTCTTCTCTGAGCGAACGGTGATTGGTGGACAGGTTCTTATTCGCCTCTCCGCAGGGGGGAAAAATGGGAGGGCCGAGGACTCGACAGCAATTCCAACTACCTTCAAACTCTCCTCCACGTGCGCCATTGTCTCTCACTTCTCTTCTCCCTACCCAATTCGCTCCTTACGATCCCTCCCACTGTCGCTTTCGCTCTTATCCTGCATATATCCCACGTCGCCGCCGGTTGTGGTGTCCAATCACCCGCATTCGGCTACGCACGGTGCACAACCACGTCAATCGATTCGGAATAAGACACCCCCAAGTACATAGAGTACTCAAATTCTCTGAACATATTGAACAATCGTACATATTCGCCGCCATGGCTTGCTCCAGCACAGCCATCATGGCAAACCCATATGAGGAGGCACCTGTTCTGCGCTCAAACTACGGAACCTTCAATGAGAGGCGTCGGAGGCACTCGTCATATCAATCAAATTACGCAAGACCATGGACGGTGGACCCTGAGAACGTTCAAATACTAGTGAGTGTCTTGCAGCTACAATTGTGTCGTTTGACGAAGCCTAATTCGGGCAACAGGTGGACAAGTTCCTTTCCGAGCTGAATTGTAGGCTGGACTTTCTCGAGTCCTATGGACACCTCAAATTCGATGCTGGTGTCGAATACGCATACTCTACACTACTGGCTGTCCGCGAATCATGCTCGAAAATATCCGATGGTGCGATAGAAGCAGGAAGGCGGCGCGCAGGCGTCTTCGTGGAGACGCTGGAAGAGAGGTACAAGGACGCACTTACGACAAAAGAGACGCTGGAACAGAAAGTACAGGAAGGCGTGCGATTAATGGAGTCATATTTGACCGACTTTGAGACCCGCGCATACGCAATGCGAGATGCAGGAATTAGCTCAGTTGCCCACGAGTTTTATGAAGGCGGACGGCGACGAGTAGATGAAGGTTTTGAGCGAGCAAGGGGTGTGGTGGATGGTGGATTGGACAAAGCTCGAAGAGCAAGGGATACAGTCGAGCACGCAGTCGAACGGGCCCTCGCACGCGCAAAGGAATTCGGCACGATCAAGTACGAGGATCTCCCAGATCCTTGGAAGATCAATCCACACATTCTCAAAGGCTACCGCTTTCACAAGGATAGTAAATCGTGCATCTACTCCGTCATCAGCGTGCACAATGAACTCTTCAACATTTGGTCGCACGCTATTGGCCTTCTTTTAGTGTTGGCTGTGGCGTTCTACTTTTACCCAACGAGTGTCAACTTCTCCCTGTCAACCAATGCCGACGTCTTCATCGCCGCAGTCTTCTTCTTCGCGGCCTGCAAATGCCTCGTCTGCTCGACAATCTGGCACACGATGAATAGCATATCTCACCAGACGCTTCTCGAACGCTTCGCTTGTGTAGACTATACCGGCATCTCCCTCCTGGTCGCCGCATCGATCATGACTACCGAATATGCTGCTTTCTACTGCGAGCCGACCTCCCGCTGGGTGTACATGTTGACCACTGCAGCCCTCGGAATCGGCGGTGTTATCCTCCCATGGCATCCCACTTTCAATCGACAAGACATGGCGTGGGCGCGCGTCCTATTCTATGTTTCACTCGCAGCAACAGGTTTCCTTCCCGTCGGACAGCTCATCACAACGCGGGGGATTGAATGGGCATACTACTTCTACGCTCCTGTTACATCAAGCATTCTCGTCTACCTGATCGGCGCGATCATGTATGCGAGCAAGATCCCAGAACGCTGGTTCCCTGGCATGTTCGACTACGTCGGAGCAAGTCACAACATCTGGCATTTGGCAGTGCTCGGAGGCATCCTGTTTCACTATACAGCTATGCAGGACATGTTTTCCCAGGCGTTGCTGAGAGCGGAAACACATTGTTCTGTGTATTGAGAGGTGAGGTGCGTGGTGGATTGGTAAGTGGTTTATAGAAGCATGGCATTGCGAGGTGCATTGAAGGCGTTTTGGGTGCGTGGGACCACGTGGTATTTGGTCGTGGGTTCGTAGCCGGTGACTTTCGTGATATAGACGCAATGCTCCTTGACGAGCAGTTGCAACTACATTGCTGGCGGGTGCATCAAAGGTAATTTTGGGGATAGAATCGTGTTGTTAGTGTAGCATTGATGGAAATGGGGCCCGACGTTTAATAGAGGAACGGTCCAGCCTGCTCTCTTTTTCTAGGAGGGATGCAGTGTAAGGGTCAGTGGTCAAGGATCATAACTCGTACTTTGTAGTGTGCCATTACCTTTCTTGCCTTTCTTTTCCTGCCACTTGTGTATCTCCAGCCATCTGCGCGTGCGCGCCACCTACTCTCCCTCACAATGCTCATCACAAAATATCGTCAAATCTTCACCTGCCCTGAAATATCGACCTCCACGACCACTCCCCACTCATTTCCCGTCCGGTTTCTCTATTTTAGGGTTCTACAATCCCCCATGCGTGGGCCCGTCATACGTTTTTGTTATCCATCCCGTCCATAGTAAATCTCTAGGACTGTTAAGCCACCACATAAAATGCGTTTCCTGTGTGCTTTGATTAGTCACAGCTAAAGCTCCCAGCCCAGCACTTCCATGTTGACTTGGAACAGAGATTTTGAACTGGACATTTCGCTGCTCATAGACAACTTTTTACACCCAAGACATAACTCAAAGCTCAAGGTCTTTATTGACGCAGACATGACCAGCCGTTCTTCCCTTTCACTTACCAACTCCCAAAGCTCGCAGCATGGCAACCATGAGGACTGAGAGTAGGATTTCTGAACAGAACATTTGAGGCTTGTTTTCAGGTTGTTTTGAGGAAGACATGTGGTGCATTTGGATTTCTTTTTCGAATTCCGACATGCTCAAAAGTCGTTCCTCTTTTTTAATTCGCCGCTAACCAAGCTCTCAAGCCAGCAGTCTCATGTTGTATGCGGCATCGATATTTTGAACAGAAGATTCAGGAATTTTAGGCGGCTTTTGACATCTAGGACATATCCAGCGGTGTACCTTTATTTTGGTACCAGGCATAACCATGACCAGTTTCGATCTTGATCCATGGAAATCTTCCTGGTCAGATTTTAAATCAGACATTCCTGAATAATCTGTTGAATTTTCAACGTACCAGACATACCTCGATGATCGGAAGATTTTAGACCCTAGCTACAATGGAAAGATGGTCTTGTTTTTAATCTGCCACTCCAGGTCCCCAGAAGGGACAATTATGTCGAAGTTTGTTTGTCAGATTTAGAGTCAGACATGGTTCCCACTTGTTGTCCTTTTTGATCCATGGAATCTGTGACTGTGTGATTCTGAATCGAACGCGCCAGGTTATTCGTAGGTAAGTCAGGACATGGCCTAGCTTGTCCTCTCTTTTTAGAGCCCAGACATAAGAAGAACACCTCTTCAGTTTTGGCCCATAGCTCCTTTGAGGATGTGCCTTTAAACAGGACATCCTTCGGATTCCAGGAACGTTTTTGACATCCAAGACATTTCGTATATAGAATTCCCTTTTAAACCCAGCCATGGATACAGAGGTTTTGATTTTTGGTCCGCAGACTAAACAAAGTAAAATCATTGGAGCGTGTAGAATAAAATTATTCATAGGAGGAAACGATATTTACGTGTTTCCGGGAACAGGAAAGGGAGGATGAGAAGGGGAGATGAGTCAGCATATATGTTTTGGTCACGTGACTGGATTCCGTAGCTAGTCTCCGGATCGTGGGATGTCTATATACCCTCTGGAGTACCAGATTGATTTTATTTAGTTTAGCTCCAAGGTAGTGAAGGTTCAAAAATGGCCCGAGTAGGGAAACTAAAAGAAGTTGTCAATCACCCTATGTCGGAGAGTAGTTCAAAAATCGACGGAATTATGAGGTATGGAGAACGGAGACTTTCAAAAGACGTGAAAAACTTTAACATGGATCAAAAAGAGTACCGTTTGTGGATCGTGGTTTTTGTGTGTTGTCTGGTCTAAAAACTATGCACTATCGAGCAATGGAGCTGCAAGGGAGGATTTGTTGCACAGGAAATATGGCTGTTTGTAAATCAACACTTGAATGATGGGTATCAGCATTAAGATAAGATGATCCCCATTAATTTCATACTAGCTCTTCGAACTCAGCATCCATCTCTCGATCGAAGTATATCTCCTGCTCTCCACTCCTCCACCCATGTAAGGTTTAGAAGGGTATTTTTGTCTCTAGAGTCCCACGCCACATGGACTGGTTTTGGTATCAATTTAAACGAAGCCAGGGGAGGAATGTATACTCTGTTTTAAAGCTCACCTCGGCACAAAACAAACCATGATATAGGCTTTAGAATTGAGATCGAGGGAGTATAGCTTTCATAGCTGAGATGTAACCGGATTTTAGATTCTAAGATCCCACGCTTGCATGCATCGGGTTGTCCTGTGCTTCAAAGGAACTCATGCCTCGATTTTCGTACGGATTTGGTTATCCAACTACAGCACAAACCAGGCTGGAAACAGAAGTGACGATGGTGACGATTACAGGCTGAAAGGCAACATTGACTTCGTAAGATCGCACTAGCACTACTCCACTATTGTCAACATTCTCCTTTCAGACAAAATTTCGCATGGCCCCCCCATCTTCGGAACATTGGACACCTACAAAACAAGTACATCACATGTACAATACTTTCAAATATAACATTGTAAACCAGCTTCTCTAGAAGCAGTTTCAAGTTTCACAATTTTGTGTAGCGCATTGTACTCGCACAAGGGTAACAAAGGGATTATCCTAGTAACGTGTAAAAGGAGGATTCGTAGAAAGCATAAATATGAAAAAAGTGCACGATGTGATTCCACATACAGACTGCTTCTCACCTGCTTAATTCTCTCGGTTTGTTTTCCGCTTTAACCTCACTTCCAAGCACCAGGTATCCCCCAATGAAACTAACACATGAAAGTGCTACCATGAAATTATTTTCATCTCTCTTGTCTTCAGGTAAGTAAACTTCACAGCCCACCCAGCACGGCGACAGAAGTCGTAGAGCTTCTATGAATTCTCCAATACGATTGTGGGGATATCGCAGGTTCGCATATTCCCAGCCGCATCTATCGCAACCTACAGACTATCCTGAGGTAAGTACTCCGCGTGTATCAGACCATGTATTTCTGTTCTGGGGTGTTGAGCATCCCAATCCTTTGCGTTGTCATCCTCTCTGGACAGACACGCCGGCGTTTTCAGACAATCCAGTTCTCTGCCACCCATACGGCATCCTACCCAAACCCTTTCCAGCGATCATTGTGACACCCGCAACCCCTCCTCCCACAACACCAACTTCCGAGTGACCTCTGCCAAGCGTGATCTTCGAGCCGGCACCAGAGCATCAGGCAGAGTCAGGGTCAGATTCCGAGTCCGAGTCCGAGTCCGAGTACAAACGTCCACGTCGCTACCGTTCGTCTCCTACTCTACGTCCTAGCACTGCTCCAGTAGATGCCGTTCGCGAGGCATACACCCCCCGAGCTCTGGAACATGAATGGAACCGTATCCGGAGTTGAAACGAGAATATCGGATTCCGACGCAGGCACGAGATAGGGTTCGCGGCGCGGAGTCGGGGATGCAGGAGGCTTCGTCAAGCTGTTCGGGGCTAGCCGAAATGGAGCCCGTATATTTTTTGCAGAATACGGAGGATTTTTTGGAGTATGTAGCTTTGAGGAGTGGCTAGCTTTCTTATGCGGAATCCTAGGACTCAGCGATAGAAGGGACCGGGCGTTTGGTTCTTGCAGAGAGATACTAGTCAGTGACTGAATGAGAAGAGACTGTAGACTGGTTTGCGCCATATCATTCTCGCTCTTGCGCCGCAAAAATAAATGAATAATTTTCAATGCCAACACCTAAGTCCCATGTAAGAGTGAAATCGTCCTCATCTACTGATCTAATCGCGCCTTCTGTGACTTTCTCGTTAAGCACCAGGCATCACTGCTCTGAGTCACAACCAACACTTACGCCCCAGAACTTTAATCCTCTATGGCAGATATTCAACTATATATATTAAATAACTCTACACTCCTATCGCCTTCGGGCACCAGGTCAAGAGAAACGATACAGAGAAGATTAGCATGGCAGGTGCCCCTGCACTAAGGATGACACGCTTAATCAAAGAGAAGCAGGACATTTTTTTGGTGGGATTTTGGGTGTTCGAATCCTAGATGTGGACTCCTTCTTGCTCCTTTTTTAGCCTTTCATATTGAATGAGCTCTAATACAATAGCAAGACAAATTTCTTTTCTGGTGCATTAGGTCGTGGTAGTGAAGTGTGTTAAGAACATCAAACACTTACCTCTCAGATCTAAGACAGCGCAATTGTCTAAGATAGCATGGTCCTCAAAGCCGGAACATCCCTCAATATATCTCGCCTCCACAAAATGATCGGCTTTTAAAAGAACATTGCACCCTTAAAGTCGAAATCGAGCTTCGGACACTTGCGTCCAACTCCTTTCCTCAGCTTTGTATACACACACACCCAATCCTAATATAGCAACATGTATTCATACATAGTATAAACGTCCTTCCTATATAAGACATGTCCATGTACGTCGTAAATCTCTCCAGACATAACTCACATCCGCACTCGCAAACCCAAAAACAAGCAAACCAAAACAAAAAACCCCCTTCCCAACCATTTTTCGAAATCGAATGCTAGTAGACATGTAAGATGTCTACACCACCACCAACTCCCGCCCCTATCGTTCGCCCCTAAGATTTACTGAAGCTCAACCTCACCCAACATCCTCGGCAGCACGAAGTAGACTATCCCTTTCAGCTCCCATCACCTAGCAGTTTGGATAAGGAGAATAATCCCGACAACTGCATCCCCAACTTCCCTCCCCTGCCCGATCTCTGGATCTACAAAACCTGCCTGCACCTCGACCACCCACACTTCCACAAACAGCCAAAGTGTTGTCCCAAGTGGCCATGGGTAAACGAGTACCGGGACTGGGAGTAGGCTCCTTCCCAATTCGAGCGACTGCTAAATGCTGAAGGAGACGGTATCTGGCATTTTCACAAGTGTAACAGGGAACATATCGTTACTCTTTACAGTGGATCGCAACCGTTCAGGAAGCTCTTGTGTTGTTGCGGGCATAACGCGTGCTTTGAGTGCCTTTATTTTGGAGCGCTTGTGCCGGAGTCTTGGATTTATGATATTGTGACGGTTATGAGGGGGGAGTGGGATGAGATACCGCATTGGTGCATTCGTGGGAATTGTTGGATGACGTATCGGGCCCCGGTGTACGAAAGCCTGGAATGCTGGCGCAGTTTACTACGTTCCAGGTGCATAGGCGTAGGAATGAAAATGAGAGGCTGGGCTTGTTATCGAAGTTGAGTGCACCTGGGTCGAGGGCCGGAAGCCCGGACCCCCGACGAGGATGAGTATGAGTTGGCAGAAGTTAGCTCATCCCACGTTGATGACTGAGCGTGAGAAGTTGCGAACTGCGCAGACGGCACCGGTGGTGCCACGTAGGGAAAATGCGACGGTTGATCTGGCCTCGAACGGTATCTTGTGTAGGTTTTGTGGGCAAAAGTCCGAAGAGACTTGGGTGCGGTTCAGAATTGATGATGCAGGTGCTTCAGAGTATCATGATTGGGTAAGGGAATATGCGCCGAAGCATCGCAAAGAAAATTTGCAACATGAAAAACAGCCAGAGTATACTAGGAGCCCGCTGTCCAGGGAACGCTGTCGTCCTCCTGCACAGCCTATCGCTCCTGCTCAACAAGAATCTGCAAATAAGCGACTACCGAAAGACGCTGAGACTTTGCTCCAGGGTTCCTTTTTTAAGGAAGAGCCTAAGGTCAGTAGTGAGAGTGACAGGACCAGGCCGTCGGAGGACGAGGAAGATCTCTTTTCATGGCCACCACCATACCTCTACCCATGCGATTCGAGTGACTCTGAACAAGATGAAGAGCAAGTTGGGCGCCCGGATAACAGTGTGTTTTCCGTCCCAATTTCGTAATTCTTGATGGGGTTACCCATTAGAACTGGAATTCTCTACCGTAAAGTGCGGGAGTATGGTCGTCGGACGTAAAAGCGGTGGTGATGGTCTTGCGGAGTTGCGCTAGTTGGAGCATTTCGTTTTGGTATGGTAGCGAAAATGCAAAGTATCATCCAAATATGTCGACCCAAATGATACGTGATGAAGGCTTTGAGCGCTGTGACTAACAAGATATTTAAAGAGGAATTATTTAATTGAATTGGGTTGAACTAACACCTAGATGTTACGTAAGGAAATATGGTATAACGGTGATCAAGTTGAGAAAGCCGAAAGACAATTGGAGAGTCGTTATCATCAATCGTCGTATAAGAGGGCGAAGAACGAGTTACAATGCCAGCAATTCGTACCAGTTTGTTTAATGGTACAAAATGGCATCGAAGTCATCTTCTCAATCAGTGGCTGGCAGGCGCATGGCCATTGCAAACTCTCACGGGTTCCCGCTCCGCATCCGAAGAATCACGGGGACCCACTTGGGCATACATCCTCTCTTTTCTCTTGTTTCTCCACTTCGAAATGCGGTCTCCGATCAATATAATCCAGAGGAGCAGTATGACGGTCGGTGAGGTCCATGGGCTGCTGATGTAATTATAATAGAACCCCTCGTTTCTTGAACCGACAACAAGAAAAGCAATGGTTATTGCGACCGCGACTTCTCTCGCCGAGAATGCCGTCATGCGCAATCGTGTAAAGTGGAAGTTTCTGTCCGCCAGAAGCGCTGAAAGTGAGAGGCAAGCGAGGGGCAGGAGAATAGCAGACCAGTAGTACGTGTAGACGACTTTCCAGCTTCGGATCGCAACACGAAGGTTACTTGCGGTGCCTGTAGTAGGAATATCCTAATCAAAACTCGCAAATAGGGGCCAAAGGCACGAGTGAAGAACGCTTCAAAAGCCAGTGGGATCGGAGTTCGATGAATTCCGCCAGTCAGGATCCAAAGTATCGGCCCTTTGAGTAAACGCCCATCTAATTTCCCAAGAAATCAATTTCCTGGTAGATTCCAGGTACGACATCCTTTTCCTTGTCCGTTTCGTTGGGCTTGAAGTATTTGATAGACTTGGCAAGATTAGCTTGCAACTTGGCCCCGTCGAGGTGGGCCCTATTATAACGCAGCCATAGTAGACATATTACGAGAGCTTTGTAGAACCTCTGAAGATGTATCGAGTAAGAGCAATATGCTGAGAGCCTTCGACCACTCCGAGGATAGCAACATTAAAAGGTAGATGTAGTGCCGCTCAGAATTGTTGCTTAACTGTTTCGATACGATATTTTGGAAGGTTGTCAAAGTATAGCATCCACATGAAGATCTATTCGCAGTTAGGAAATACTAAGTTTGCGAACATATAAGGTGAAATGATCTTACTAGGACCAGGATGATGCAGAATATTAAAGCGCTTTCCTCATAGTATATACCAGACTTTGCCATCATGCAAGCGATGATTTTAGTCATGCCGGTAACACCTTCGCCAATAATAATCAGACCTACCAATCCTAGTCGTCTAGCTAGATGCGCAGCCTTGAAGGACAGCTTCCTCCAGATACAGGAGATGCAGAGTGTGTCAACCAGCTCTACGAAATATCGTATCTTAGATACCGGCGACGACACCTGTGAGATTGCGTTAGAAACCGGTGTAGAGAGCCGCATACACAATCGCGGCGATTATGAAAACACCCTATATTTAACGACAAAGGCAGCCTCAATTTGAGGTATCTATTGTTGCGTGAGGAGCAGAAGATGAGTGTGACGAGGTACTTTGAAGCCAGCCATCCGCGGCTGATGAATAGATTCCAGGAAAGGACGTGACATACCCAGAGAGGGTCAGATAAATAACACAATCAACTGTACTTATTTCCCTTCGGAGAGTATATCACCCACTGTGGCGTTGTCTTCTGCAACAGTTCAAATTTGTAGCCAACAAGCGCGAAACCCATGAAGGTGCAGAAGTGTACGACCTTGCAGGACCTCTCCCGGACAGAGTCGGCTGCAAACCGGGCGTCGAAAAGGACAATCTGAAAACAAGTCGTCCAGAAGGTAACGAAGAAGGTGACCCAAAGGTGGCGTCGCTCGTAATGACATGATATGTAGTGAAGGTGGCTAGGTTGGCCACGAAGAAGGCGTAGACCCTATAGAGTATTCTCCGGGGTGCAAGATCCTGGATTCTGGGGTGTAGTACCCCGTATAGTTAGGGGTGAAAACACCCTGATTCTAGGATAGGAGACCCTAGATATTCACCCAATTTTGTATAGGGGGTCCGGTACGTAAGATCCCGAAAAGTGACGCCTTTTCCCAAACGTTTTCTGGGTTTGTATAGCCTAGATTCGCTCTGGGTTGTAGTATCACGTATAGAATCTGGGTTAGGTTACTACGTACAGGATTCGGGTTGTATCACCACGTATACGGTCTGGGATGTATCATTGTATACGAATCACGTGCATTCACCCACTACCTATAGCTACCCACTACCTCTATCCTGCCCTCCCCTACCTGCTCCCCTTATCCATCCACGTACTCCATGTCCTTCTTTTTATGATACCATCATCCTAGTGCCACCCAGCGCTGCTAAAAACTCCACCTTGAGATATTTCTGTTATCCTATACACCTGCCTTTATATCGCCTGCTTCTCTTGTCTATCCACGCACTTCATATTCCTCTTCTTATGATCCCGTCATTCTAACGCCACCCAGAGCTGCTAAAAACTCTACTTTAAGATGTTTCTATTATCCTATACACCTGCCTTCATGTCGCCCGCTTCTCTTGTCTATCTATATACTCTATATTTCTCTTCTTATGATCCCATCATCCTAGCGCCACCTAGCGCTGCTAAAAGCTCTATCTTAAGATATTTCTATTATCCTATACACCTGCCTTTATGTCGCCTACTTCTCTTGTCTATTTACATACTCTATATTTCTCTTTCTATGATCCTGTTATTCTAGTGCTACCTAGCGCTACTAAAAACTCTACCTTAAGATATTTCTATTATTCTATATACCTACCTTTATGTCGCCTGCTCTACTTATCTATTTATATATAATTACTACTACCTATCTTTGTATCTGCTTGTGATCTAGTTATTCTAGTGCTACCTAGCACTACTAAAATTCTATCTTAAGATATCTCTATTATTCTATATACCTGCCTTTATATCGCCTGCTTTACTTATTTATCTAAATATAATTACTATTACTTATTATTATTTACTAGTTTCATGCTTTTCTAATATAGTTAGTACTTAAGATAATATCAAGCAGTCCTATTAACTTACTACTATTTATTCTAATATTATTATTATTACTATTTATGAGATTTATTAGCGCTAGGCGGCGCTTAAATTATTTAATTATAAATTAAA
This sequence comes from Zopfia rhizophila CBS 207.26, assembly GCA_010093925.1. Classification (NCBI taxonomy): domain Eukaryota; kingdom Fungi; phylum Ascomycota; class Dothideomycetes; family Zopfiaceae; genus Zopfia; species Zopfia rhizophila. Next base: position 952,221 of record ML994635.1, read on the forward strand.
TTTATAGTAGTTTTTTAAGTAAAAAAGACTAGGTATTTATTTACCTTCCTACTATTATAGTTTACTATAATATAAGAATTATTATTATAATAACTTTATAATAAGTCAGCATCGTGACGTTGGCGTGTTAGATAAAATTATTATTATTTATAAACTTTTTCTCCTTACTATAATACGTAATTATATATAAGTTATATTATAATTTTAACTTACCTTTAGGTGAGTTTTTACGGGTTTAATAGTTTTACTATTCTTAAGAGTAAGCTTACTAGCCTTAATAATTAGTATAAAAATAAGTATACTAGTCTTTTATATAATCTAGTAGTGTAGTATCTATACTATTAGTATATAATATAGCTATCTACTTAAGTTATATAATAAAAAAATCTAGTATAAGTGCTTTTTTTTATTATAGATTATTAACTAATATTTAAATAAATCTTTTTTATTTTTACTTAATATATTAATTTAGGTTATTAGTTTGGTTTAGACTACTTTAGTAATCTAAGCTAATATAATATTAAAAAAAAAAAAGATAATAAGATAATATTTTTAAATAGTTCTATAAAAATAAATGCTTTTAAGAATAGAGATAATTTCTTTCTAGATAAATCTTTCTCTATATAGTAAGAGTACTTAGTCTAGAATTTAAGTAATTCTATTTTAAGTTCTAATAAGTACTTTTCTATAGCTAGTTTATTAATATTCTTATAATTATACATAAACTCTAAAAAGTAGTTACATAAACTAGTAAATAGAAATACTTTATTAAATATAGATAAGAAACTTTTAGGTCTTAATCCTACTAATAATAATAATAAGAAAATAGATGGTGTTAAGTTAAGTTAAAAAATAACTCTATTATCAGCCTCTCCTATAACTAGCTAAAAGGTTATTATAGAATAAGAGTATATAATTTTTCTATTCTCTTTATATAGATACTATAGTTAACTCTTTATAGTAATTTAAATCTCTAGTAATTTTATTATCTACTAGTTATAACTATTCTAAATCTCTATACGCTTAATAATAAAGCTATATAATACTAGATAAATAAAGTATTAAATATATAGTTCCTATAGTAATTTACCTATGCTAAAGTTATAAATACTAGAGATAATAAACTTCTCTTTTAATAATAAAATAAATAATAGTATTAAACTTAAGTTAAGTAAAAAATATTAAATATAATAGCACACTAGTAATAAAACTATATTATTTATATAATAAAGTTTTTACTTAGTAAGGTTGTTAGCAGTAGGAAGGTATATTCTTATTATATTAAATATAATTACTAGTATATTAAGTATAGAACAGATATAGCTTTTAGTAATAAAATAATTATTATAAGAAAAATCTATACTTATTACCGGCTTAAGAAGAAGTCTTATAATTATATTAATAAGCTATATTTTTTCTATTAAAAACACAAAGACTAACTAACTCCTAAAAATAGTAGTTTATTAATTTTAGATTAATATATAATATAAAGTGCGTACTATTTTAGCAATTATATACATATAAAAAGTATTTTATTTTTAATAATACTTATTAATTAGTCACCTATCCGTTTAACTCTATATTAGATTTTAAGGGGTTTAAGTCTTTAAACTATTCCTTTTCTTATTTTACGTTATTATAATATTATATTTTAGTTAAATTAAGCATCCTGCGTACCCAATAGCTAGTTATCTTAGTAAAATTATATATACTAAGTTTATTTTAAATACTAAGTTTATATTTTATACTAATACTTACTTTCTTAAATATATAAAGAAAAGATTACTTTATTAATTAAATATTTTTAATAAATATATAAACAGATTAAAAACCTCTATTAGTATTAGTAATATTACTATTATACCAAAAAAAAATTACTCTTTTTAGTGTTAGATAGATTAAAATATTTTATTAATTTATATAGTAACTTACTAATCTTTAAGTAACTTATATTAATTTTATATATACTAAATATACCTTTTAAAAGACGCTGGATAACTAGTCTTATATTTAATTATTCTAATATCTAAATAGAGTAGCGCTGGAGGGTACTAGAATAACTAAATATAAAATTAATTATTTAGTATCATATATTAAGTAAAATTAGAGCATAAAAATAATAATTAATTAAGTAATTATTAAAAAGCTAGTATTAATAAGGTTATTATAATTAGTTTTAATTAATAATAGTAGTATATATATAAGCTAAAGCTAACTATAGTAAATACTAAATAATACTTTTACTAAATAAACTCTTATCTTATTATATAGTATTCTAGTGTTTAAAAAAGGTAGTATTAAATAGCACTAGAATAATAAATAGTATAGCTATAGTTTAATATAATTATAAATACTATTTTTATTAATAATATACTCTTATATGTTGTTTGTAGATACTATTTATATAAATATAATAAAGCTAGTAATAAAATCTATATAAATTTATTATAGTGTTTTATTAATACTACTTTTTTTAATACTTCTACCTTACAGAACTACTTCTTATTACGTAATATATATTATGGCTAGAAAGTTAAGACAGGTAAAGAAATTAATATAATTATATAAAAATAACCTATTAGTATTTTTATAAAAATATATATAGTAGTTATTTTAATTAATATTAGTCTTCTACTAGAACGGCTGCCTAATAATAATAGCTTTAATAGAGAGTTTATAGTTAGACTAAAAGCTAAGTTTATTTACCTCTATAATTATAAAAACTCTTTAATATATAATAGCTATAAATTTATTAATTATTTATTAATTTAGTGTCTACTGTTTTTTATATAATAGCTTTAAGTTACTATTTAAAAAAGTAGGCTTTTTATATTTCTCTAATAGAAATATAGCTTATATATTATACTTATTATTCTATATACTAATTACTAAACTTTTAATTATATAAAAAAAAAAGTTAGTTTTACTTTTAATGAAGTTTAGATAACTCTTTAGTAGCTACTATATATAGCTAGCTAGTAAATCCTAGTTCTCTATATTCTAAGTAATATAGAGTATTAAATATGGCTGTAGTGTATATACTTATATTTTAAAAAGATTATTAACATTATTATCTATTTTACTAAACTTAGTATAGTAGAGTTGTTTATATTTTACTATAAACTAAGTAATAAGCTCCTATATATATTATTATATATCTAAAGTAATTCTTTACTATAGTAGTAATCTATATAGCTTATTAAGTATTATAAAATTCTAGTAATACTTTTCTAGTACTATAGAAGGCTATAGGTAAACTAGATTATATACTAGTAAAAATATTTTCTATTCTATAGTTTTTAAGCTAGCGTGGTGAGTTTCTATAGCTTATAGTAAAAAGCTAATATATATTAATATACTCCTATAGAATTATATAAAGGCCTAATTAATATAATTTTTATCTGCTAATAATATATAGTAATTACTAATATTATATATAATAGTTTTATTACTACTAGTATTATTATTATTTAGCTAATTACTATATTTTATGTTCTATTAATATTTTTTTTATTTTTTAGAGCTTCTTTTATTTAACTCTTTATATAAAATTAAAAAGCTTTTTTATTAGATTTAGTGTAATTAAGTGCATAGTGTTAATAAAAAAGCTATCTAGAAAGTATAATATAAAAATATTTTATAAATAGGTTTAATAATTTATATTTTAGTGCTTATAACTTTCTAAACTTACTTTATCTATATTCTCTACTAGAGATACTCTAAACGGGAGGTTATAAATATTATAGTTATTATATAGTATATAGTAACTTTTGCTATAAGATTTTTAAATTACTTTTATTATATATACTTAATATGGATAGATGGCGTTATTTAGTTTTTTTATATTTATAATTTTAGCTACAGCTCAGCTATTATTTGTTACTAATATAAAATAATTATAAAACTAGAAGTTTATTTTTATTAGATTTATACTATTATTAACTGTGAGGATACTGTTTTAAAATAAGATAATTAACTTCTTAACTATTAGCTTTAAGAAAGTATTTAAATATTTATTAAAATAACCACTAGGAATTACCACACTAATCATAGTGTTCAACTTTAGAAACTAATAATATAAAAAAAGATTTAAGATATAGAAGAATATAATAAAGACTTTATAAATATATTTATATACACGCTTATTAGTTAAGATTATTTTGTTAAAAAAAGCCTAAATAGTAATTACCTAATAGTTATTTATATAATTATTTTCTTTTAATTACTAGTATACTGCCCTATCCTGCTAGTTAGAAGTTTTTAAATTTTTATTTAGTTTATACTCTTCTTATAGCTCTACTGCGTGAACTGGGTTCTTATATTATTATATAAAGTATAGTATAATTAGAAAGATATTAAACTATATAGTAAATATAATTAAATTTAGTTTATACCTCTTCTTATTATATATAGCACAGGTGTTTTAATTAGTATACTTACTAATAAATACTATATAGCTATTAAGGCATTAATTATATTACTTATATAATATATTTATAATATAATATATTAATTAACTATACTATTTACTATAACTAATATTAATATACTAAAAGGTGTTTAGTGTTTATTATAGTATACCCTAAGCTTATTATCTAATATAGTAATATAATTAGTATATATATACATTCTTTAAGAGTAGTTATTATTAATTTGGGTTGTTTAAATCTACATTATAACCTAGTTCTAGTTTATTTAAGTCTTTTTTATTATTTTTTATTTACTTATTTCTAATATTAATACTTATGCTATTAGCTATATAATTTCTAAATATATTTATATTAGAATAGTTAATTACGCTTATCTAGTTAAAAATATTACTATTATTATTATTACTTTTATAATCTATATCTAACTATTCAGCGAGTGCTTAAGGTGCTTTTATAATAACTTATTTATTAAATCTAAACCTATTACTATCTAAGTATAAGTATATAATAGAGTTTATAATATTATAAAATTTCTTACAGTTTATATAACATTATTTAGCTCTTTTTAAGAGGTAAGATAGTTTTTTATTAGTTAATAACATACTATTACTATTATATAATAACTTAGTCTTTATTTCTTTAACTGGTTAAATATTATTTCTCTTTTTTATGTGCTTAATATACCTCTAGAACTAATATAAATTAAGCTCATAACTTAAAGTATACTTTAATAAATATATATAAAAGTAGATATACTAAAATATGTTAATAGACGAGTTATTAGTAGCCTTATAATATAATAGTATATAAGGTTTATTTCTAAAAAAGCTATTAATAAGCTTAATAAGTTTTATTATAAGCTATTAATTACTAGGCTATGGTTTCTCTTATAACGTGTTTTATTTTAAATAGAATTATTTTCAATATAATACTAATATTACTCTTACTTAAATTAATAAGAGCTATGTAGTGCTAGGATGACGCTAATATTTATATAATAATTTAATATAAATAAAATAAAGAGAATTATAAAGGCGTAAACTATTAATAATAAATAGTAAAATAATAAGCTAAGTAAATACTATATAGCTACTACTTTATATTTCTATATTTTAATAAATTTATTTTATTAGACTAAACCAGCATACCTTCTCATCACTTACTTAATAAATATAAGTTTATAACTAAATACTTAAAAACATTTATTATTTTAGTGTCTTTATTTTGCGGTGCTTTATAATACTATAATAAACTAAATCTATTTATAGAAAAAAGTAGACAGATTTTACTAGCTGTATAGTATAGAAATAATTAGAACTAAAAATATTATATAAGAATACTATATATCCTAACTATAGTCTAATAGATGATCTGTTTGTATATAGAGTTATTTTTAAGCTAGTTATTAAAATAAAATAAGCTTAAGAAAACCGTATAAGTAGTAAGTTTATTTATAAATATTTTATACTAAAATAGTATTATAACACCTTTCTAGATCTAAAGCTATATATTATATACTAAATAAGTTTTAAATAAAAGTATTTAATAAATATATTAACTAAATAAAGAAATTTAGTTATAGTGTTTTAAATATAGCTCTAATAAAAAGCTCTTATAATAAAGCTTATTAATAGTAATTAAGATATAAAAACATAATATGCTAATATAACTAGTATTTATAATTATATTATACTTATAGTTCTTTTAAAGTATAGTAAAGATAATAGTAACGTCTATTAAAAATAGCTTCTTCTTAATATAGTAATTATATCTTTAAAGAAGATAAGTAATCTAATAAGTAAAAATTATATACTAGTTATAAAAAAAAGTTAGCTGTATTATAGGTATAATAGTTTATTAATAATAGAACTAATAAAGAAGCTAAGAGCTTTTAGTATTTATTTAATATATACTATAATTAAAAAAAAGCCGCTGTAATGCGGGCTGTAGAGTATTATAAATAAGTAAAATTCTTTATATAAAGCTACTATTTCTTTATTAATAAAATATAGATTAAAAGGCCTAAACTATAATAATCTACTAAAAGCAAATACTATATATAGTATATTACTAATATTATTTTCTAATTTAAAGTTTTAACTTTTAAATAATTTATACTAAGCTTATTATAGTTGCTATTAGTGCTTTTATAAGCTAGTAAAGCTCACAAAACTAAATTCTAAAGACTAAAAAACTAAAGAAATATAATAGTAAAATTAACTTTTCTTTCTAATCTAATAATAAGTAGCTATTTTTATGTAATGGCTTTATCTCTTATTTATTATATCTCTTTAACTATAATAAACTTAAGTATATTACTTTATATATTTATTATTATACTAGACTATTTAATATAGATAATATCTAATACTTTAAAAACTCTATTATATATAAAAGGCTTAAATAGACTCTAAAAAAGATTATTACTAATAGGTATCCAGTGCTGTTAAAACTAGATTATAAAAAATTATAATAAAAAAATAAATATATACTTAAGTAGAAAATAGTTAATAAGCTTATTAGACTTTATTTATTTTTCTATTATTTTAAAAGCAGGTAGGCTGTATACTACTTTCTATATAAATAATAGAAAATATACTAAAAGTAAGCTAAGTAGCTGGTTAAGAAAAATAATATATTAAAAAAATCCTAACACACGTGTAGTATATTGTTTATGTAATATAAAAAACTTAAAATTATATAATAAAAGTTTCTGCCAGGAGTGCAAAGTGTATTTTCTTAAATTTAAATTTAAATAAATAAATAACTAATACTATAAATAGTATAAGCTAAATTAATAAAGCAAAATTATTAAATAAACTACTAATAATAGTATTAATAATAATAGTGCTAATAATGATAGTACTAAATTTATAATAATAAATATATATATTTATTTACAGCTAAAAAAGCACTACCAGCTAGTAATATAATAAAAATAAAGAAAATAAGAAAAGTAAAATTAGTAATAGCAGAAGAAAAGAAAGTAAATAAGATAAAAAAAAAAATTATAACTAGCTATTAATAATAATACTAGGCATTAAAGCTAATCTATTAAGATATATAAAGAAACTAGTAATAAAGATAATAATAATTTATTTTATTTATTAAGTTAATTAGTTAGCTCTACTAATATTACTAAAGAATATAAAAGAAAGAAAAAGACTATTAATCTGCTTATTTACTTTTTTTAGTAGAAAAAAAATTATTTACTTCCCTTTAATAAGAAGCTAGCTAAGATTAAATAGTAATAAAATAATTATTATAAAAAGTTATAGCTAATCTAAAATCCCTATTATTATATTATCTTTATATAATAAATTTAAGTTATTTTAGTGCCTAGAATAGGAACACTAGGCGGCACTAGAATGCTATAGATTTAATAATAAAAGTTATTTTAAAATTTTATAGCTTATTAGCATTTGTATGCTCTAAAAGTTTTTATTTTTATTTTTATTTTTTTTTACTTACACCTTATAGTAAGCTATCTGCTGGTTATTTTAGACTTTATATTATTTATTTATTTTTATTTATTTTTATTTATTTTTATTTATTTTTATTTATTTTTATTTTAGCTATATGTACTAGAAGGATACTTTAGTTTTAATAAATATATACTAAAAAATACGCTTTAGATTAGGTAGGTAGAAGTTAAAATAGCTTATAAATTATATAATTTTTATTTTATAACCCTCTCTATAAGTAATATAAGGCTGTTAGATAAATAGAGTTAGGTATATATAATAAAAAGAAGTTCCTCTTATAAGCCAGAAATCTATAAGATTAAGATCTAGTATATATAAAATATATTAATAAGTTAATTTCTATTTTAGTTTTTTAAATAAAGTTTAGAAATATAACACATTCTTTCTAATACTTTATTTTATATTTATTCTAGTAAGTTAACTAAGTCTAGGTACTACTAAGGTATACTAGGTTTTAATTATTATATATATAACTAACTTTAAGCAACCGTAAGAGCCTATTTAAATAAATTTAAAGTAAGTTTATATATAAAGATAGAATAAATACTTAATATTAGAGCTAAGCTTAAATTATAAACTAGCTAAAGCTAGTAATATAGTTAGTAATACTAAACTAAAGTTAAATTATATAAAATAAGTATATAAAAAGTTTTTGAAAGTTTATAATAGAATTAATCTAATAGTTTTGTAAAAGTACTTTATTATAAGTTAAGAAATAAATACTATTTATTAGACTATATTCTAGTAAATAATAAGTCTAATAGAGGTTTAGCTTAGTATTTATTTTCATATTCTTAATATTAACAGATCTAGACTTATAAGCTTTTAATAAGAAATAGCTTGAATTAACCCTTACTAATAATAAATTATTAATTTTCTTATATTTATAGGCTTTCTTAAGTTATTACTATCTTCTACTTTTAATAGTATTTAAAAGGGATGAAGAATAGGACACTTCTAGAGTATAAATATATTTCTTATTAGAAAATAGAATAGACTTCTCTTTAAAGATAATACTTAACTTAAAACTAATAAGATTACTGTTTTTTTATTAGTAGTATTATTTATATCCTTTCTTCTACTAAAGCTCCACACTATAGTAATTTATAATAGAAAATAATAAAACTTAAAGATAATTATAATTAAGAATACTTATATTAAGATTTAATATAATAGAGGTACTATCTAATGCGTTTAACTTTTATATTTTTTATTATACTAACTAGAGTTAACATAACCTACTATAGAACTTATATAGGTTTTAATATAAAACTATATAAATTAAAGGCCTAAAGTTGCTTAAATCTATAAAAAATTTAGTCACACTTTAGTAGTATAAAGTACTAAAGGTTTAGAATTATAAATCTATAAATACTAAAGTTAGCTAATAATAGGTAAACCAGACTATACTTTATTTAAATCTATAAAGTAAAAACTAATAGAGATAAATATATTAAATAATTTAAACTATAATTATACTAGAACTACTAGTGTAATTTCTAATATAAAGTTTAGACCTTAAAAGATTATAAAAATATAATAAATATAAGTATAAGATTTTCCAGACATACTAAAAAGTATATCTATTAAAATTATATAATATTTCTATATTAGTATAAACGTACTTAGTTTAGAAATATAGTATATACTACCTATAAGCATCCAGTGTTAGTACTAAATATAAAAAGAAAAATATTAAATAAGAAAAGTAATTAAAACGTTTATATATAATCAGTTAGGCTTTAAATTTAGAAAAGAAAAAAACTTAGTCTAGCTAGTTTTTAATAATATAAAAACACTAAAGGTTTAATTAAAGTAAAAGAATTAAATAATATCTATATATAATTAATTAAATTCTAATGTAATGGGCTAGAGCTTAGGATGGTTGACTAAGACGGTTATCTTAGCTTTGACTCCGTGCGTAACCACGTGACCTTAGCGACTTGGCAGGGGTAGCTATTAAGTCTCTGTAGCGTACGTAGTTGATTCTTTATTAAATCTACTTTGTTACACTTAATTGCTATTATTGGCTTGGATTCTTATATTTGGATTTGATCAACCCCATTTCTTGCAAGAGGCCGAGAGGCCTCCGGCAGTACAATCGACTTTGTGGAAGAGCAAGAGGCTCTCCAGTATTTGGGAGAGCCATCTAGCGGTATAGTGAGCATTAATGGACGCTAATAACTACTTAGTACCTGCACTAATGGCCCGAGCGACGAACCTGCTTGATGTAGGATACGATAATGAACAGATCGGCCGCAAACTACGCCGGTTGCTTGCTTCATAAGGGTTGGAAGTCCCAGCTATTGAAATAGTGATAAGCTAAGTAGAGGTTGAACTCAACGACTACCCTGCTTAGCGTGATAAAGGGAAAGTTCTATCCCCAGTAAATGGAGCCAGCAACAGCACCTCACTCAGGGAGATTATGAACGTGTTACGAGTAATGTCTGAGAGGTTGACTGTACTAGAAGGTCGCAATTCCCTATTAAGGCCACCTCTACGGGTCTTAGTGATGATACTAGTAACTTCCTTCGTGCCAACGCCACAACCAGTAATTGAACTAGTAGTTAAACTATTCAATTTCCCTGAACCCTCTATGTTTGATGGCACACGGTCTCTTTATCCTACGTTCAAGTATTAAGCCAAGGCCAAGTTACGATTTGATGGATACTGTATGGGCGGTGAGGAAGGACAGATGGACTATTTCTTTTAGCGTTTAAAGAGACGAGCAGCACAAACCATTCTCCTATGGCTCTCCAATTAAAGAAACAATGCCACCCTTGAAGCAATGTGGGTGTTTATGGACTCCCAGTTTGAAGACTAGTACTAAAGGCAAAAGTCTCTAGACAAGCTGTAAAGCATGAAATAGAAGAAGAAGTTAGCAAGAGAATACCACATGGAGTTCAATAAGGAGCTGCTGCTAGTAGGAAGTGATTGGCTGGATAAAGACGTAAAGAAGAGTATATTTACCTAGGGATTGGACGGAGAGCTCTGGAAGCATATTGCAGCCCTTTTAGCAACACTAAGCTTCAAAGAGTACACTTAGGAAGTAATTCATGTTAGTGACAACCTTATACAGATTATATTAAGTAACTGTAGGACTGTTATAGCCATCTATACAACGCTATTCGCACTAATGCCTGAACTAATAGATTAGGAAGTAATACCCACGTATGTAGGGGCAGCGAAGCCACAGGACAACTAATCTAGAACACTTCGGGTAAGCTAAAAGGAATTTAACTGACGCTATAAGTAAGGCCTCTGTTATCGATGCGGTTCTTCTGGTTATATGAAGAATAAATATAAACATGTAAGAGTAAATCAGTTGCACCTAGCTATTGTAGTGTTAGCAAAGGCTAGACAAATAGACACTAACAAAAGAGACAAAGAAGATAGAGATGAAGGAGAAGAAGAAAAAGCGTTAGGGAAAGAATAGCCCTTGCTTACAGTTACGAGTAGGGGCTTCTAGCCGAAATAGGCAAGGTAGTATTGTAAAGAGAATGGCGGAAGTTCTAAAATACACACATGGACACAGACTCTATTACTGTATACTTATTAATCAATCAAACGAATATCGCATATATAATGATTGATACTGGGTGTTTATGCTATGGTCTTGTGAGCTCTACCTTTGCTGCTAAAGCCTGTTTAGCGTGTATCGACATAGCCCTGCGGGGGATCATCGGAGTATATAGGAAACCTAGAAAGGTTATCCAGGTTACACAAATTAACCTTGATGTTGAAGGATATACTAAATGAGCCTATATATATGTTATTGACAACGCGCTTGGGTTTGATCTTATCTTAGGCAGGCTCTAAATAAACTAAAACAATGTCACAATCGCGCCAGCAAAGAAATCGTTCTATATTCATGCTTTAAGAATAAGAGTTTGTAGTAAGAAAGGGAAGAAACCGTGCTAGTAGGAGCTGATAGAGGTTAGCGCAGCTGCTTTTTTAATGTAGATGGATAGGTTAAAAAGAATAAGTGAGATACGCATTTTTGTAGTATCGCTGGCAGACATTCAAAAGGCCTTAGTGCCTAAACTAAAGCTAGATCCTAGAATACTACTTCTTAAGGCCTATCGGAAGCACCTAAAGCTGTTTTTAGAGAAGGAAGTAGACAAACTCCCACTGCTGCGAGGTCGTGGAATAGACTATTATATTAAACTTGAAAAGATTAATGGGAAGGACCCTGAGGTCCTATGGGGACCGCTGTATAATATATTAAGAGAGGAACTACTAGTACTATAAAAAGAGTTAATGCTGCTACTAGAGAAGGGCTTTATCTGCGTAAGCAACTTCCTAGCTATAGCTCTAGTGCTGTTTATACATAAGCCTGGCGGAGGCCTTCGCTTTTACGTCAACTACCGCGCGCTTAATAAGATTTCTAAGAAGAATAGATATCCTCTTTCCCTAATCCATAAGACGCTTAGCTAGATTAGTAAGATAAGATAGTATACCAAGCTTAACGTTTCAGCAGCCTTCTATAAGATTCGTATTACAGAAGGAGATGAATGGCTGACGGCCTTTTATATAAGATTTGGACTCTTTAAATGGCTAGTTACACCTTTTGGACTAATAGAAGCCCCTAGTACGTTTTAGCGGTATATAAACTGGACCCTATGGGAGTATCTTGATAAGTTCTGTTCGGCCTTTTTTGATAACGTACTTATCTACTCTTTAGGCTCACTAGAAGAGCATTGCTAGCAGGTTAACTTAGTACTAGAGAAACTTGGCGCCGCAGGTTTACATCTGGATATCAAGAAGTGCGAATTCGAAACTAAGAGCACGAAATATCTAAGGTTTATTATTGAAGCAGGGCAAGGAATTCGAATGGATCCCGCTAAGATAAAAGCAATTACTGAGTGGTAGCCTCCAACAACTGTAAAAGGAGTTAGAAGCTTTCTTGGATTCGCTAATTTCTATTATTAGTTTATCAAGTCTTTTTCAGAAATCGCCGCCCTACTTACAAGACTTACGAGCGACGTGCCGTTCCAATGGACCGACAAAGAGCAGACAGTATTTAACGAGCTAAAAGAGATCTTTATATTAGAACCAGTACTGGCCTAATTTGATCCTGACCGTGAGACTGTTTTAGAAGCTGACTCTTTAGGTCACATAACTGGGGGAGTCCTTTCGCAATACGGCGACGATGGCGTGCTGCGTCTATGTGTGTACTTTTCAAAGAAGAACACACCCGCAGAGTGTAATTACAAGATACACGACAAAGAACTCCTTGTAATTATTCATTGCCTGGAGGCATGGGATGCTGAATTACGGTCTGTTAAAAAGTTCCGGGTTATTACTGATCACAAGAACCTTGAGTACTTTATAAGGCCTCGAAAATTAAGCGAAAGACACACGCGTTGGCAGTTATTCCTTAGCCGATATAATATGGAGATTCAATACAGGCTAGGGAAAGAAAATGTACGAGCTGATGCACTATCAAGACGCGAACAGGATCGTCCAAGTGGAGAAGACAACGAAAGGCTAAAGAGCCGTACAATTCAGCTACTGAAGCCAGTAGTCACATGTCAGAAAGAAGAGCTTGAATCGAATGACGATGGGCAAGCAGTATGGGCTTTCTCTGCTTGAATCGGTCTTTCGATGATTACAGGAGATAGCATAACCGAAGCCTAGGAGTCTCGTGCCCAGGAGTCTTGTAATGAGCTTAAATGAAGATGGCATGATGTAGTACTAGACGATAAAGTGTACGCAAGAGCAGTACAGGCCCTCCGTAATTAGGAGCAGAGATTTCCCCCAGAGCTCGAACTAAAAGTTTCGCTAGCTGAGTGCACGATTGACGAAGATGGGACCCTTTATTATCGGAATAGAAAGTAGGTGCCTGACTTAGAGCCATTAAGGATATTAATCATCTACTGGATTCATTCGTCGCAAGCGACAGGACACCTAGGACGGCAGAGCACCTATCTAATGTTGATAAGAGATTACTTTTAGCCAGGGATGTTGAACTATGTACGGCGTTACATTTGAAACTGTAATGTCTGTAGCTGTATAAAGCCATAGAGAGATCACCAGTAAGGGCTATTACGCCTATTGCCTATTCCCAATCATATTTGGAAGGAGATCTCAATGGATTTTGTAACCGGATTACCAGAAAGCGATGGCTGTACGGTCTTACTGGTAATTACTAACAGGCTGAGTAAGGATATAACTCTCTGCCCTCTTCCAAACATAGATATCGAGACAGTAACATAGGCTTTTATCTGTAAGGTTATTACTTACCATTAGATTTCTAACGCTATAGTATCTAATCGCGGCAGCCAATTTATTAGCGAGTTCTGAACTAAGCTTTATGAAATCCTATGAATCGAAAGGCGATTGTCGACAGCGTTCCATCCGCAAACAGACGGTTCGACAGAAAGGATGAACAGTACAGTCGAGGCCTATCTTTAAGCGTTTGTCGCGTGGGACCAAGCAAACTGGGCGAAGCTCTGCCTAATGGCTAAGATTACAGTAAAGGGAAGAGACGCCATCTCAACAGAAATAAGCCCGTTCTTTCTCTAGCACGGATATAATGTAGAACCGCTGCAAGTGGATATTGGAACCAGGCGTAACGTAACAGCTCGAGACCCAAAAGCTAGCGCTAGGGAAATCATGGGAAAGCTGAAGGAGTGTGTCGACTTAGCACAGGCAACCATGGCTGAGACACAGCAAGAGTAAGAAAGACAGGCAAACTGACATTGGGATGAAGCCCCGCAACTGCGTGTTAGAGACAAGGTATGGCTGAAGCTCGGTAACCAACTCTCCACTAAACGAGGAAATAAGAAGCTGGACTGGAAGAATGCTAAATACACTATGGAAAATATAATTAGCCCGCACGCTATAAAGCTAAATACGCCCCCAGGGCCAAACCCAACGTTTCATGTAGACAGACTACGGCTAGCAAGTAATAACCCATTACCAAGCCAGCCTACGGACGACCCTCAGCCGCCACCAATCCAGGTGGATGACCACGAAGAGCACGTAGTGCAGGATATCGTCGCCGAGGTACAGATGAGACGAGGGCGAGGCCACCAGCTACGGTACAAAGTGAAGTAGAAAGGCTATGCGTTGACAACTATGGAGCCAGCAAGCCAGCTAGAAGACACAGCAGCGTTGGACCGTTGGAAGGAGCATACGGCGCCTCTGCGAAAAGGCAGACACAAACTCCTGCCAGCAAACTACCAACGAGAGCTTCAGGAGAAGCCACAGCAAACAGAACCTAAGATAGGCCTATAGGGGCCCCCGGGTAAACGGTTCACCAGAGAGCCCCTACCTAGTCTATAAGAAGGGGGGTAATGTAATGGGCTAGAGCCTAGGATGGTTGACCAAGACAGTTGTCTCGGCTTTAACTCCGTGCGTAACCACGTGACCTTAGCGACTTAGCAGGGGTAGCTATCAAGTCTCTATAGCGTACATAGTTAACTCTTTATCAAATCCACTCTGTTACACCCAATTGCCATCATTGGCCTGGATCCTTACATCTAAAGCTAAAAAGAAGAAATACTTAGTCTAGCTAGTTTTTAATAGTAAGAAGATACTAAGAATTTAATTAAAATAAAAAAGTTAGGTAACGTCTGTATATAGTTAACTAAATTCTAAAACTAAAAAGAAAAGATACTTAACTTAGCTAGTTTTTAACAGCAAGGGGCTACTAAGAATTTAATTAAAATAAAAAAATTAAATAATATCTATATATAGTTAGCTAGATTTTAAAGCTAAAAAAAAAAAGAAATATTTAGTCTAGCTAGTTTTTAACAGCAAGAAGCTACTAAGAATTTAATTAAAATAAAAAAGTTAAATAATATCTATATATAGCCAGCTAAATTATAAAGCTAAAAAGAAGAGAGATTTAGTCTAGCTAGTTTTTAATAATAAAAATAGTAAAAACAGCAAGGACAGTAAGGAGATACTAAAGATTTAATTAAAAAAAAAAAAGAAAGTTAAGTAATATCTATATATAGTTAACTAAGTTTAAAAAACCTAAGAAAAAAAAAAACTTAAGTTAAATTATTAGGAGATTAATATAAAGATAAAGGTTAATTATAAGAAAAAAGAGAAGAGCTAATAGGTTTATATAGATAGAAGCCTAGAGTTAGATTATTAATCTTCTATACCGGAAACGCGCTAAGAACGTTGAAGTGAATAATAAGTTATAGCTTAAACACAAGTAAATCCACCTCTTTTACTATAAAAAACTAGACAGCTGTTTTTACAGGTTTCTACAGACTTCTATTAGACTCTATTATTTTATTTAGAAGCTCTATTTACTTGCTATATGCTCTAGTCATCCTAGCGCCTGAAAATAGCAGCGCTGGACGGCGCTAGAATAACTAGAGCACTGCAAGTATATACAAGCTTAACTCTACCTATTCTTTAACTTATCTTACTCATATATCACAATAGCTGCGTCACCTTAGCGATTTCCAGCACTACTCATTCTAGGCACTAGTATATTCTACTACTCTAGGTTAGGCCGTGGGTTTAACTCTTACCTTATCTAATTCTCTTTTTTTACGCCTTTTTTTACTCTAAGTATAGTAGAAGCAATGGAGTGATGTCTCTGTCATTCTAGTGTCCTCCCATGCTATTGTTTTTGAAGCGCTAGAGTGACAGGAGCATATAGCTGTTTAGGAAGCATACAGGGTATACAACCCCGAACTAAAATCGGGATTATTTACTACTGTTTTCATGATATTCGGAATAACATAACCCAGATCTTAGATTTCTGGGATCATATATCCCGGACATACTCCATAGGGGAAGAAGAGGTCAGTTATGGATGCTTCGTGGCGTTGAGAAAAGGAGCTTGACTGGGCATCCTGGGACTTCATCGGAGAGACAATCCATAGAGTTAGCGTCTCTTCAAGACTTAGGATATCGATCTGAAGGTCAGTTAAGCTGGACGTACCTTTCGTTTGTGAGATCCTCCGTCTTGTTATGCGAAGTCATATCCACAAGCAATCGATGAATAGTTCCCAAGCGTAGTTAAGGAGCTGGTTTTTCTCACGTAGAGAATATGAAGGGAGAGATGAATTTAAAGGCCATGAAGACATGTTGAATCGTCAATGCTTAAATCACTTCAGGGAGGCCCAATTCAATACCAAGGCACACAAGCCTCTTCCGCAAAGCTTCGTGTTTCCTGCAAGAAGGTCAAATCTGGTTAGAATCGACCGTAAAGCATCCCATCCTCCGTTGCGCCTTCACCTCCATCGCCAAACCATTCTCACTCTGAATCGCACAGCCCCCAAAATTCTGTGTGATGGCATAATTTCCATGCTCGGTGAGTAAGGCGGGAGACAAGCTTGCGCGACGTGCAAGCCAAGTTTTTCCGGCGATTTCGATCAAAAGATCTACGCAGGGTTTGATTAATTGAAAAGTTATATTTGATGGCGTCACACAGTGCAGTGGTTGTAACCAAGGTAGGCGTTCAGAGGGCGGCCAGCCAATCAGTATGCAGCGATCATTGGTTGATCACTGGATATCTTTCTGGCCTCGACAGAAGATACCCATCGATGAAGTGCTATGAAAAGGAACACACTGCCAGGTGGGGATATGTTGATGCTAAGTGGGAAATGAAGCGATTGGTTCAATGGTGCAACGTTGGATAGTTGGAAACCCGTGAGTGTCGTCATGTGGCTTATTGAGGTGCCAGTGCTGAGAGAAAGCATCTGGATGCCCTGTGTACTGCTAAAGGCCTAGATAGAGCCGTGGATGCGAAGAGAACGTAGTTGGCGTAACTTAAGAGCAAAACAGAAGATGTGAGCAGCCCGAGGAAGGCGTCCCGGGAGGCCGGGGAGGGTCGCGTTATGATCACAAGAAGCGTAAAAGTGGATGATAGACAGCGAGGTTCTCCCTGCACTATTGATTTTGGGGCAGAAGAGGATGTTTGCGGCTGCGGTATAAGATTTGCCTTCATGCGGAAGAGTGCAGAGACCAAACACTGTGCCAAGATTCAGTAATTGAATGAAGACGGAAGCTATCCAGAAACACATTCCAGACTTTTGGCAACGTTTCTGAAGTACATAGAACAAGGCCATCGGATACGCATAGTGGTATTCAAGTCGCACGTATGGGGCGCAGAGTGCTTGTGTATCCCAGGGCTGATATCTTCTGAGTCTTCTGAAACTCAAAGGAAGTTGACGTGGGAAAGGGCTTCTATATGCGCCTATGATGAGGAAAGGTATCGAGCGCGCTGGCACTTCGGGCCCTTGAGACGATATCAGGTAGATTTTGTACGAAAGTGGTATCGCAAGGTTTCTGATGCATTTATCTTTTGCCGCTACTTCCAAGCTCCTTTCTCAATGTAGAGTGCCTTTGCACGGTGTCCGTCGACTCCTTCCATCTCTGACCGTTTAGTCCTTCCACCCACTCCATTCCTCAACGATCTCGGATGAACACCATACATGCCGCCCGTGGACCCAACACAATGCGTCTCTCGCATATGCTCGATTTAGTGAAGCGTGTCTCCTCATAAGCCTTATCTACAACTTTGTCTTTGGCATTCTCACCAAACTTTTGTGCTCAGATATCTTGGCAGCCATCTCGAATCTATGGCATTAATCCCACCAACACTGCTCAAATGATAAAACAAGAGGTCGTACCCATATACTCAATTTGGCGCAGTGGCTGATGCGGTATTGTCCATGTATTGCAATAATCTTCAAGCCCATGCAGTTTCCCTACCCTTGCTGATCTATCAAGTATTGGAGGAACAGGAAAAAGGCGAAAATCCGCGGTGAGCGATAGTTCGGAGTCGATTGTCAAAGGCGTGCCTTGAACGAGCTCATGACGAGAAAGGAGGTAGCTGGAGATTCTCTGACTTATAGCTGCAGCCTCAGGTTCAGCTCTCCGTACAGCACCTGAAAATGGCATCGCGACCGCATCTTGTGCAAAGCTCACAAGAGCACCATCATCTTCGTAAATGCCACCTGGTTTCAGTCATCAGCCGGACATCAGATTGCTCGTGCGAAATTGCATCTCCTGTCATCATCGCCTCTCAATGCCTCAGCGGTCATCATGAGTTTCAGCCTTTCGAAGAGGCCTCGTCGGAGTCCTCCGCCCTACAATTCTCGAAACCCTAGAAACCCACTTGTCTGGTACTTTGCGGTCCCTGGATTCGCTTTCGCCTGCTATCATGTCAACGGTGCCCATTGTCTCCATTCAGCAAAGTCCTAGCTCAACCCCGGAAAACCTAGGAATTCAGTCAAGAGCGCCTCACATCAACCTCATGCTAGGTTCCTCCCTAAAGCGCCATTGCAATCGATGACACCAGCCACAACCGAGGCACCAAGCGCCCGCTAGCAAACACTAGTTACGGCCTGGCGTCCAGGCATCTGGAATCGCGAAAGAGTCGGTGACGAACAGGCGGTGGCCAGATGGTAGACAATCTGTGGCTTGTGGGCGGGTGATTTACTCAGTGGATGTGGCACAGCTGCTAGCTCAGGCAGTGCTAATCTCGGGGTTGCCAGCGGCTTCGCTGTTTACGGTTAAGGCGAAATAGGTCAAACGCGCGCGTGCGCGAGAGCGGACAGAGTATATGAGGGGGATGAATGCGTGCGGGAATTGGGGTCCTTCATTCCATTCTATACTACAATTCGCACAATCCATTGACAAAGTCTCCCGTTTGCGACTCCGATTTGTGACGCAGGAATACCCCAGCCTTACGACAAAGACACTGCGTAGGACAAAGCCGTGCCCCACTACTTAAAGTCTCCACTTACATCTCTCCTCAGCCTGCAGAACAACAATACCTATTCTAAATTCTAAACCCATACCAACCACGGCTTCAACAACAGAAATTGCCCAGGAGCGGGCCATCCAACTCTCAAACCACCTATCTCGCTCCAACACGATGGCTTCTACAATCTCTACCCCAACAACGACCACAGTGCCCCTCTCCGTCATCAACATCGACGGCGACATCCCCGACATCGACAACCAGCTTCCTTTCCTCCCCTCGCCCCTCCCAGACCCACATTCAGACTTCATATATTGTACACCTCCCGAAGCCCCAACCTACCGCCCCTTCTCCGTCTTCCTCGCCGGCAGCATCGAAATGGGCAAAGCCATAAATTGGCAACGACACATGTCACACTATCTCCAACACCTACCCCTCACAGTCCTGAATCCGCGTCGCGGACACTGGGATCAGAGCGCCAAGCCGTCACCCTCGGACCAAACCTTTCGCACACAAGTAGAATGGGAATTGGATGCGCTAAACAAGGCGACGGTGATATGTTTTTTCTTCGACAAGAATACGTTGAGTCCTGTGACGTTGCTGGAGTTGGGGTTGTGGGCTAAGAGCGGGAAGGTGGTGGTGTGTTGTCCGGAGGGTTATTGGAAGGGCGGGAATGTGAGGTTGGTCTGTGAGCGTGAGGGTGTGCCGTGTGTGGGGAGCTTTGGGGACCTGGTGCCGGAGATTGTGAAGATGCTTGGGGAGAAGGGTATGGAAATCCCTGAGGCGAATTAAGAGGGAGAGCTCGGGACATGGATTTTGGCGACAGTCGAAGAGCAGGGAATAGCATGGCTGGATGCATAATGAGGAGTTTGCGGGGTATGACTTTCTGCATTATTGGTGTTCTGGTAGCTTTTTGCGATTCGATTTCGGTTTGGAGTTGGTGGCTTCCTGAGTCGAAAGATTTCATGAGCTGCATGATTGATGATTAAGAGGGGTATGGTTTCATTAGCAAAGGCGCTGGAGGCAGCATTTCTTTGTTCTGGATCTATACGTATGATTATCAATGGGGCCACGAAGGTATGGAAGTGTAGTCATTAAGATGGATGGCGCTTTGGTATTTCTTTGTATACGCACCATATACCCACACACCCACTAAGAAGAAATTATTGCTATATTTCATATTCCAATTTATGACGTCGAAAATATCTATTTACTTAAATATAGTCGTTGTAAGGGCATGGGAAAATGCTGTGGCTTTGCAAAGAGGAGTGAGACATCTGTCACTTCAGATACGTTCATCCCATTCCTCAAGCAACAAAGCATCATTTTCTTTACCCCTGATACGCATACTTAGGCCATCGATTGATTAACATTCAAGTCCCAACTTTCAATTCGCTTTCCAAGGCTCCTGGATTCGTGTTTGATAGGCAGACGTTTGTGCTGCTGGGACTGATTTCAGAGTTGCATGTGAGTATCTGCTTTTAAAGTCACGCATACAGAGGATAGCTCATGCCACGAACAGGAGGCCTCAGGCAATTGGATCGGCAAACTTGATAGAACAAACAAGGATGTGTATATATTTAGCGTACTGCCCTTGATCTTCAAGTCTCGATATCGAGGCTGTTCCCCCGGCACTGGAGAGGCGCATGCTGTATGTTGGAAAGACGTGAAAAGGCGTCACTTTTCTATAATGTTTTCTTTCTTTCTACCCTTCAACATTAACAGTCTCTCTCTTCCTTATAATCCTCTCCCAGTGCGAGTATTGAACAAACGCCATTTATCGTGCCCTCTACCGACCAACCACCATCACTGCGACGCTCTTCTCCGGCCACTCCATTTGACCTATCGCTCACCAAAACAATTACCCAAAATTAAACATGGCGTACCCTGCGGCTAACTCTCTTCAGGAACCCACCACGTCCAGCGCCCCTTCCGCTCCTATTCAAAACTACAGCATGTACATGAGTGTCAACCCAGTTGAACTTGCTGACTTCTTCAAGGCGATTCGTGGATGTCAGGAGCTTGCTGAACAGGCCAGAATTGTTACCTTGAATGAGCAATTTGATGATGCCGATAGCTCTGGCGTTATCGGTTGGCTGCTTGGTACTGGTCAGGGCCTGAGCACTGAGAGTACCAGCGCTCAGCATGCTAGTGGTCAGGATATCGATGGTTCAGCTAGCAGTGGCCAAGATACAAGCGTTCAGGATGCTGATGATGAAGATTCTTTGACCGAGAACTCTAGGCCGCCGGTGAGCATCTCTTTATCCTACTCTTCTCACTCTAACCTGCTAATCTATTTTCATTGGACGACAGCGCGGGTGAAGGCTTTGATAACGCCATGAATGGTGGCATGAATGACGACATCATGTCCACTATCTCCGATATCTCACTCGCCTGCGAGGCCTCTTTCTCCTCCGAAGGTTCTTGACCTTCCAACGAGTCGCTTCTTAATGGTGACCCAGCTGACGGTCCGCTCGAGATCTTACGCGGCGACCTCATCCTGCTCTGTATCCCTTTGATCCGACCTTCGGCGACCCACAGCAGCTATACTTCGACATTATCGCCGCGCTTTTCACTATCTGTCCGAAGCTGGATCTCGCCAATCTCCATTGGATTGAATCCAGAATTACGATGTGGAGGAATTGAAAAGGTTTGCTGCGGTCGCTGAAGCTGAGATCTTTGTATCAGGAGGACGACAGTGAGGAGGAGGATGAGGAGCGTGAAGAAGCGAGTGAAGAGGGTGAGAATTACGAAGCTTAGAGATATGATGGGCTTCTCATCCAGGTGTGTTAACAGTTTAAAAGTTCATGGTACAAAACCTATCATGTGGTTCATGCGATAGCCCAAGACGTGTACAGACCCCTGAAAATCCTCCCAGTCTGTTATTGAGGCTTTGCTCGGCTTGTCAACCCACGGTGTTGGCGACACGCTACCGCGAACAGATAGGAGAGGGTTCTCAACGTAGCTAGCTAGCTAGCCAGATTTCGGTAAGCAGACAAAAACTATCGATAATTCTTCAAGAAATCGAGCCAGCTCCGTGCATTACTGCTTCCATATATGATTCGTTTGAAAATTCCCTTTTCATTTTTCCTGGCACGGAAACTCGGCATAGGGCCAGTAATATACCCATGCACATGTACATCTTCCTGACGTCTTTCGGGGTGCATGTTTATGGGTCTGATCTAGCACGCCACACGTGCTGTAGCCAACATTATAGCCGACACTAAAATCAAGATATCTTAATAACTGCTGGCTGGTAATTTTTGTGACTCAAACAATCAGATAAATCCTTGAAATCAAGTTCCCTTACCCGGTTCTCTTATGTCATGTATACCCCTTTAAGATATACCTCTTCCTTATGCAGACACAAAAAGGACGCCCGGGGGCGAATGGCATACCTTGGATCATGCACCTATTCTTGAAGAGCTTCAGGAATTATTTCAGCACTCCGATTTGGATGTTGTCCAACCCCGTAGCCGACATGATGTCTGATTCCAAAATCAAGGGATTCCGTTAGCGTCTGGCCACTATCACTTAGATATCCAAAACAATTAAATCACTTTAAACACTATTTAAAGTCCCTAAAATCTATTTACTCTATCTTGATTCCCCTCTGTGTCATCTAGATCGCCACTTTCTTACCTCTCCACTTAAGTCCCTAGTGGCTAAGGCTTCGGTCCTCTGAATCATCACTTCAACTCTCGTTGTATCCTTGTGACGGACCAAGATGATTCTACCCACGGTCTAAATGGACTTTTCGAACTTGAAAGAGTGAATTCGGTGTCGTGTTTGCGATTATGGGTATGAGATGATCGGTGGCATTGCAAATGAGGAGAGTGGGGTCATCTGTCACCAGCGATGTTTTAACCAACCGATTGTCTCGAGCCTGAACACTAACGCAAGACCTCCAACAACAGCTTGATCCAATGGCATTCTCCTCCCGAACGCCCTTTTAATAGCCAAGTACGCTTCATTCTTATTCTCATTGGGTGATGGGTCGTGGAGGAAGGGAAGCGAGAGTTTGCCACAGCTTTCGAACGACGAGAATGATATCTGGAGATATCAGGTGTGTCCTTTTCGGTTTCTCCGTCAAAACAGGGACATCATTTGACAGTTACACGGTATCTTAGATAATTGACTAACGCGGTATAGCGTACGTTATAGACGTGTATATATTCTCCGCTTCACTACTCGCTGAAGGGAGTCCAGGTGCAAGAGATGTGCCTGAACCAGGATCTGGAGAAATTGCACTCGCCCAGAAACGCAAAAAACACTCAGGAAAGTCAGAATTCACTTTCTGAGCGCCACTAGTAGCCTTTTGTGCTGTGTAGGGGTGAGTCAATCGTCTTTCACTCCCAATACCCTCACTGACCTCTGGACTGTGCCCACTTCTTTACGCCGACAATTGCACTGGCTCATTATGCGCCTTCCCGGACCGCGAATTGCTCCCATTGTACCTAACGCAAACCGCCAATTCTGTCTTTCGCGTCTATAATGGGCGCCTAGACCTCACTGCTCTCCAACAACGTTCCTCCGGTCCGCCTATGCAATCCTTCCATCACTGCGATAGATTCTTCTTTTCATCATCCACCTCGACACTTTCTAGCTCGCATTCAAAGCGCAATACGACTCTCTTTCAGCCTCTCCCACGTTCAGTCTCGATTTGCGTCGTTCATATACTCACTTAAACTTCCTGGAGTATACTCCAGCCTTCAAGTTTCCACGACCGCTCATTCAAGTCGTGCTTCGTCACCGCTCACTAAAAAACAGCCTGTATTTTGTCATGACTCAGAGCATTTCCAACCCCGTCGCCAGCCTTTCGGCTTTCCCGTCCCTCTATCGCTCCACCATGATCGGTGACTTGAGTCGCTTCTTGCATGCGATCCGCCAGAACCCAGACCGCGCTCTCCATGTCACCTCCATTATCTTGGACCTCACCTTCGACGATCAAGAGGATTCCGGTGTCTACGAACTCCTGTTCTTGACCAAGAATAATGCCAACTCCGGTATGCCTGTCTACGGGATGAATAGCTAGCATCTTACTTATATAGTAATAGATAGTGGCCTCGATGCTGTCGACTCTAATGCCACCGCCGCCGCCGATCCCTTCGAGCGTGCACGCGACGAATTGCGGCTTGCTACCGCTCCCTTGGAGGCCGCCGACGTCATCCCATATGAATGGTATATCAAGACCGTCGCTGCCTGCCTTGAGGCTTGCGAGAATCTCCAAGCTATCTTTCTGCCAGTCGATTGGGTTCTGGATTTCCCCTTGGCTGGCTTCAGGCAGGTTAAACTCGTGGGTGTGACTCTGGCTGGTATTACGTCACAGGCTATTACTGTTGGTGATCTGGGCTTGGATGACTTTGGTGGCGAGGGTGAAGAGTATATGTACGTAGAGGTAGATGAGGATGTTGAGGATGAGGATATGGAGGGTGAAGAGGAGTTTGTCTAAAGGGATGTCATATGTGATGTAGTTTCCGGGGTTGATAGCCATCTTGTTGGCAGGGTACTTGAAAGTAGGTAGTGATTACTAGAATAGTATGTCGGACTGCAAATACAATTCAAGGACCTCAGGGTCAGTTATAAAAATTGGGTTTGGCAATTGCAAATTTTTGTGGAGCCAGTCGGGCTTACTTATCAGAATTCTTTTGACCTCCGTATATGCCCCTTGAAGCCAACTGGTCCTTCTTAGCATAAATTAAGGGCATCTAAGTGCCATGTTGCAAGACGTGCCTGATCTGACAATGAGGATCAAAGGTTGTTTCTAAAATAGGCCCCTATTACTACGTCTTTGAATCCCCAAGAGGTATAGACTAAAGTACAGTACCACTTCATAAGTCGGTTCCACCTACCAAAAAGACAACGCATATTTCGCACATAAAAGTAACTACAGCTATTCTTTAAAATAAATCAAACCCGAAATTTTTTTAAAACATAAAGTAATATGAAAAGGAATGGTATGTATAAAATTTAATATACTTTCTTAAGCATATATTTAATGCTAGAAGACTAAAATCTGTTGTCTTTTTATCTATATTTTGTAAAGTTTTTAAATACTTTAAAAATATTACTAATGATATATATTGTTTGAAAATTTTAAATATATTAATTACATTAAACTAATTATATGTGTTGATAACAAAAGTGAGTTGACGTAATTTGGTGTGATTTTCGCTGTTGTCGTCAACAGCCTGCGCCAGATACAAGCAAATGCAAGCTGACCTTTTGGACTCTGCTCGCGCTGCCTAAGTGTAGGCCGTTGACGAAACAGGGCGTTTGCTTGGTGGAACACACTTTTGAGGCCTAGCTGTAGCTCAACGGTAAGAAGATCCCTTCATATCATAATCTACCTGCCTAGATGGCTTCAAGGGGTTGAACAATGCTGCAGATAATTCAATAAAATGTGCCTAAATCCCTTCGGCAGATATTGCAGAACTGCCCCATATCCGCACATTGAGTTGAAGGTAATCTCTGTCTCAGTATTGCCTCTTTGGGTTTAGCGCATCACTTGCACTAACACCCACTTTGCTGGAGCTCTAGAAATGCCATCTTGTGCGCCAACCCTAAGTTTACACGTGCTGTACCTTTACTTGACGCCTGTAGCTTCTAATGCTCCTATTAAATCGACCCTTGTAAGGTAAGGCGATAAGGCCGAAAGTAATATACGTTAAAGTGTGTCTCTGTACCACGCAAATTTACAATTTCTTGCTGTAAACTGCTAGTGCGGTAGAAAGTCGAAGAGTATCTCTAACTGCGAGTGTAGTAGTTAAACCCTATCTAAACCTATTTTCCGGTATTTAGCTGCCCTATTCTGTCGAAACGCCAAGTGGCGATAGTTGAGAGGATCGTCAGAATCCAGATGAGTCGGGACCACGATGTACCCATCTTCGGCAAATCTTTTGCTTTCACGTGTAAATACCAAATTGACACAGCCTAATAAGACGTCAAGATGGCTCCCCAAAGTCGTTCTGTCAACTAATTTTGGAGCTATACATATAGCCCCACATTGTTTTGACATTCACATACTATTTGTCGCAACCAAACCTTCTGATAACTTTAGTTGAGATGTCATCCGTTAATCGGTGCAGTTGGAATCGGCGAACTTTCAACAATAGCAGAAAGAGAGGTAAGTATTTCCCTAGGTATTATATATGGCAACCCTAGTAACTCCGTTAGATCGGCATTCCGCCTGCGGGCCCCCTTTTACAAGCGATGTCGGCCGCTGTCTCCGAGGTTGGCTAAGGGAGATGAAGAGAAAGCCCCGTACAAATGGAATGAGAGATGTGGAGCCTGGGAGACCGCCTGCATATGATTTCGTGGAGCATCATCCGCAAAATTCATACAGGCAGCGTACTTTAACACCGTCGAGTACAGAAAGTATTCAGATCTCTCTAGCTCTCCACCAAAATACTCATTCAGCACTTCAAACATCAGCGAATTGGATCTCAACTGGATTGATCTAGACACGCTTCGTCTTTGGCTGAAAACATGTGACCAAGATCACAGAGAGCTGTGTGGTGAGCAAGCCGAAGATAGTTTTCATTGGCGCATCCGCTCTTGACTGCTTGTTGATATTGAGCGGAATTGTCTCATTCCATCAAGGCCAGAATACAGATATGCAACTCTAAGCTATGTTTGAGGTAGCGGTGATTGGCTCCAGACCACCAAGGCTACCGTGGAACAACTTCAGCAATGAAACGCCTTTTCTGACGAATATATACTTCCCTATGTGCCATCAACTATTAGGCATACGATGCAGCTGGTGCGCCTGCTTGGAATTCGCTATCTCTGGATCGATTCTTTCTACATTGTACATTACGACGAAGAGGGAAAAGCAGTTGAGGTCCGGAATATGGGGTGGATTTACAGAAATGCTTACGTTACCATAATTGCAGCAAATGGACCAGATGCCAATCATGGCCTGAGAGAAATCCGAGGTGTAACAGCTCTGTGACAACTGTCGACACATTTTGCCGATGACTTTTTCGAACCTTTGCAGCCATATTCATCTCCTTGGTACTCTAGAGGATGGACTTTTCAAGAGATGGTTCTTTCACGACGCAAGATCATGTTTCATTACCAGGTGGGTGTGTGGGAATGCGAGTGTCGAGTGTGGCATGAAGCCACCGGAATTGATGAGTTTCCGGAGCTAGAGATTAATACAGAGAATATGAATGTTGGTCAACTCGAAATAGTACCACATCAAAGCATCACCACAAGATGGTCGGCGTTTCACTTCACTTCCTCGGTAGTTCTGTTTAAGCTCTCACTGTGGTCGGACATTCCAGGATTAGTGGTTTGGTATGGGACTTAACAAAAGACTGTTCACTTCCCCAAGGGTGCACTCTTCGCTTTCGCTGGAATTACCTCCTCTCTCAGCACCGTTTTCAAGGGCGGCTTCATCTCCGGGCTGCCACAGATGTTTTTGACATAGCACTTTTATGGCAACTCACTCAATCGCTGAAAAGAAGAGTCCCTCTGAAGTGCAGTCCAGAAGATGCGTGCCTTCCCAGCTGGTCATGGATCGGCTGGGAAGGAGGAATAGATACATTTCCGTGGCGAAGCGGCATGGACTTCTTGCTAGACCGAAAATTACCAGAAAGAGTCTTCCCAACCGTTCAGTAGTACGACTGCGTCGAGTTGGAGCAGAGGCCAATAGTCATGTCGTACAAGTTATATCGTGAATGCGCCTTCAATGAGACAATGGAATTGCCGCCTGGGTGATCACGGCAACGAGGCTCTTTTGAGGACGGCTTTTCACACGAATCGGATAAGCAGAGGAGTTTTCTGTTTCCTATTCCTATTCTGAGCCCTGGGGATCAACCAGAGCTGATTGCATCAATTCGACAAATATGCGGAGGTACGTCTATGGCTTTTTTTTTAGAGGATGCAGGAAGTTTGGTTTCCTCCACAACGACAGCGGAATTACCCCGAGGTATATCTTCAAGACAACGCTGGTGGCTGGGCCGGATGTTTGCGACTGTATGACGGCTCAGACATCGCAGATAAGCATGAATTAGTGTGCCTATCAGCTGGCACGGCTCGCAACGACATGCACTGTTTCTTGGACGGTTGGAACAACAGACGCCGTCCTAAGAATGCCGAGATATATGAGTTTTACAACGTTCTTTGAGTGGAGAGGAAGCACAGAGTTGCTTACCGCAAGGCCTTGGGTCATATCGTGAAAGATGCCTGGGATATTCAGGCTACAAGATGGATTGATCTAGTCTTGGGCTGAATCTCTGGTACAACTACCTCCGCAAAGTTGCGGCAAGACGTCCAAAACCGGAGATGAAAGTCCCCGGACAAAGGGTTACTACGGTTAAATGGATCGCTAAATGCACCTCGATAGAGCACCATACCCTTCTCTGTATCCCTCATGTCACAGGGAAATCCGTGTCCCTTATGCCCTAAGCCGCTTGACTGAAATCACTTGATAATCTTTCTGCATTTCATTTGTTTGGGTCATTTGGCATTCTCATGTACCTTCCTTGCCAAGATTGCCTCAAGATCACAAGTCCAAGACAATTAGGTGAACAACCTTGATATGAGAATTGAGATATGTATTAATTAAGCAGCTACCTCCTTCGAAAAAGACAGGCTACACAGTAAATCTCCAGGATAATTCAATATTAAGACCAGTCCGCAAGTGCCGTTTTCCAGTCTCAAGAGCAGTGCCATGTTTCCTTGGAGACTGTGAGTATGTGGGCTTCCACTTAACGGTCTTCTTATCTCCTTATTCGATCCTTATGAGGAAACATATTAAAATGTAACAGGCCAAGACTGGTTGTAAGGTGACTAGTAGCGGTGCATCCTAGTGAAGATTGAGAAAATGGCGGTGAATTACTGTCTACGAGCAAACCCTCAACTCCCAAACAACTACCGCCCTCCAGACTCTTCCCATTTAAGTACCCTGATATCAGGCGGCTCGACTTTTTTCCTTCCTGCTTGACCACAACGCTTTCAATATAAACCTGCCAATTGTTTTTGTATACTCTCTTTAGGACACCAACCGGAAGCAGATCCAACACTGTCCTCAATTCTATCTTCGGTAGCTTTGCCAAGCTCTCTTCAGTCACCTTTCAGTTATGGTAAGTTCACCAACCACAATCTTTGGCCTTGATTCTAACCAGACTTCAGTTCACTCATATAGAGACGTCTGGTAGCTGGACTTCATCTAGTTTCTTTCGTTATGTTGTTAAGGCCAACGTCTTTCCACGTTCTCAAATCCGCGCTCTTCCCCGACTTCACATCCACGGCTCTCCGAGATCTCCAAACGAAATGATCGCCCAGGTCATTAGTTGCGTCAAGGACGAACTGGAAGCGCTATTCAGCCCACAAAGTCTTCTAAGTTCTCTCAGAACTTTGTCGGCGGTCAGCTGTTCGCCAAGTACCAAGCCGAGTAATCAGACGATCTCTTTTACTTCCTCCACGTCCTCCGCGAGAATCCATGACTTGGAGAGTACGTCCGAAATACCACTCAAGATTTTATCATGGATAACCTATCTGAGAGCGGCGTTCTCGAAGCGGTTCTTGCGATCGGAGCTTAGCGGGACACGACCTCTAATCTAGGCGTGCATTAGATGGCGGAGGATTTCTTCTTGAATTCGGCCGTTGACGCTGAGGGAGTTCCAGAATTCATTTATTGGGAGTATGTATCTGAGTTGTTTGGTATTGCAGGCAATGTTGAAGAAATCGAGATGCCCTACGAATTGGCGGACGATTTTCGGTGCTCAGCGCATCTTTCCTATTCTCAAGATCCTGATACTCATCCCAAATGTCTAAGCTTTTGCCAGCAATTGTAGAGGCGAACTGGTATCGAAGGGTGGTTTGAATTGATGATGGCATGGCCTGAGTGGCTTCAAAGCGTTATACAAACAATATTTGTCCTCTGATTCTCATTGTGTGCTCCACGCTCAATTTTGAGCACCTATTTCAGCATTCTCAAACTATTTGTAGTCATTAAACCCTGTTGTAGTATTTTCTCAGGTACCTTAAAGCTCGGGGGCCAGTTTTAGCTCGATGAACAAAAGGATCTTTATCTCCCTCCTAAATCACATCTTATTCCTGTGATTTGCTTGTGTTCCTAATAGTCCATCGTTTTCTACAAGCGGCTGCCTTTACTCCCTTCTCTTGTAAACCATCTCTGACCTTGACTTCGGTACTCAACACTAGCACTGCAATATGATCTATAGTTAACGGGCTGAGTGAAGCAGATACAAAATGATTCTAATTAAGCTACACTCCCCTGACGAACAATAGAACTAGCATAAGTGATGGAGAACAGTAAGTATCCAAGAAGATGCTCAGCATTTCCTCCTCTCAAAAAAGTGGAGACGCAAATTCTACTCGTGTATGAATTTTCACTCTCTTCTCTAAACCTGTAGTACTATGTCGAACAAGTTTTTGAACTAGCCATTTTCGGTAGACGAAATAAATTTTAGATTACCACCGACTCCCTAGCCCTTAATTCACTTAGTTTTAAAAGTTCCCCTATGATTTCAGCTGGGAGAATGTTTTTGGACGAACACTCACTCCATCGCCGCTCATCATGTACTATTTTGGAACCCGATGCCTGAGATGACGATTTTAAACCAACCCACAACCCATAAATTTTATCGACCAAGAATTTTAACTTTACATCGGACGTTCTGAGGATTTGTTTGGACAACCACTTAGTCCATCAGCCCTTCATTAGGTCCTTTTTTTGAACTCCCATGCTTTGGTTGCATGATGATTTCTAGACTCCCGCTCTCAAACCGCATTCATCATGTTCAAGATTTTGAATCAATTCCATGCATGCGTTTCGTTGAAGTTTCATTCGTTTTCGAGCTTGGGATGTGTGGTGCGGAAGTTTGTTCGAGGAGCGTGGACAAAGGGATGTTATATGTTATGGACCCGGGTCTGTCCAGCAACAATCACGAACTTGACCCACTTGCCAGCCACTCCACCCCATGCCAAACCCCTGGGAGCTTCACCTGTCCAGCGCCAATGACATGTATGCCCAGCTTACCCCTTCCCCCCACCACACCATCTTAGATGCGATCATGACAGCATCGCCTCCCCCACATCTCAGCCCCTCAATATATAATCCCACACCTCTTCGTCCTCTTCTTCGCTACACCAGGACTGCACACGGAGTACCCCCAAAACCAAAATTCCTTCAAAAAATGTCTAAAATTCGCCGGCTAACCCATTTACGCCCCAAGAATTCGATAGCGTTCTGCCAACGGACTCGCCCACTAAAAAAGAGAAATTTGGACGATTATGGCTGGCTCTAAAATTCTGGAGGTTTAATGTTATAAAACTTGGAGCTCCAAAAATTATGCTCCAGGATCCCCGCATGTGGTAAATCGACAACTACAGACTCCTTGAAAAAAAAAGTTCTGAAAAGAGGATGGTTTGTTTGATGCTTTCAAATCAGTGGAAGCAGCCTATGTGCTTTCCCACAAAGGTTACGAAGTTAATTTTTCACGCACGTCCCGTTGTAAAAGATGGCGAGTAGCACGATATGGCAGACTTGGAGCTTCAAAAATTCAAGACGCTCTATGGTGTGAGTTAACTGATTTAGATGTTGTAAAAAATCGTTCTTGTACCAAATGTAGAAGGCATTTGCGTCTGATGGAGACTCTCACCAAAACAGCAAGGGATATTCGACATGTCCTGCTGAAAAAAGGAGAGTAGCATTGTACAGAAGACTGGAGCTTCAAAAATGTCAGCAGAAGAAGAAATGGGTGGACAGGGTCTGAGAGGACCGAAAAGATGCGCTGGGCAATATCATGGAACTCGAGCTTCAAAATTCTCCAGAAGATTGAGAAGATGGGTGATCCGGACTTGGGGAAGTATCAAAATATACCCGTCTCTAAAGCAAAGGTCTCAAAAAAAAATCCAGTAGCGATATGGGTGCGGTTTTGTTTGTCTTAAACTTGAAAGGAATGTCCGTTATAGAGGTCGGTTTTGAGGTTGGGGGAAAGAGGTGCTAGGATTGCAGCTATCGTGCTCGATGAAGAGATAAGTGAATTTGATTATCATATTCTAGATATAGAAATGATTAGAAGGATTGTGTTGGATGGCTATTTGCCTTTTTATGCTGTGACGGTCAGCCATAATAACAGAGTCGTGAATTGCATGAGGAAATCTCCTCGGACTCAAAGTTGAAAGTACTAATTCTAAATAAGTGCGATAAGAAACCTTCCGGGAATGTATGTGCCTGGGATTTTGAGGGGTGCTAGGTATCAAAGATCCCGTTCCTCCTCATTCTGCCATTAGCAGCTATGAGTTCATCGTTCAAGGGCACAACAAGCATGGAAGAAAAAACCACAATTTTCAAGCAATCGTAGGAGAAGAAACAGCTGGCATGCAGTAGACATTACGTTCATTGATTAAATAATTTGTAGATCGAAGACGGATGAAAAATACTCGAAGGAGAGACTTTCGGCCGTTGCGGGAATTGAGAGCAACTTTCAGGTTTATGCCTAGCTAGTATTCGCGCCATACCTAGATTAAGCCTAGGTTCATATGCTCCATACCCCCTGCCTCGTCCCCCTTGGTGGATGATCTGGATATGGGATATCATGATGCTGGTTACTGCTCAGATACTGTTGACAGTTGGGGGACTACGGCTGAGGAGTGTTCATGTACTGAGCGCTGCTCGGTGCTTCAGCGCCACCACGACTGGCTGACTGTTGTGGCATCGAGCGCATCTGATGCTGTTCACCTTCCTGAGCGGCCGTTGCAATAGTCGTTCCAGCTGCCGTTGCTGCTGCAACTCCGCTATGTCCGGTCTTTTTTGTTACGTGGCCGCCGGTCCCAGGGACAGGTATGTCCGTCATGTGGCAGTGGTAGTAGTAGAGGGACATGAGCGTTGTAAAGAGAAAGAGGAAGCTAAGGTATACATGTTAGTGTTCATTCAATGTCAACGTCTCTGAGTATACTAACAACTCCACAACCGAGAACCAAGCTGCTGCTGTCCCAGTTCTCCAAGCCTTCCTACACTTATAACACTCCTCGAATTCAATATCGATCAACCTTAGCTCAAGTTCCCTTCTCAAAGCTCGTCTCATATCCATTACCTTTATATCTAAATCCCGCCTCCTATGTCCCTCCCTGCCATAATATCTAAATATCCGCTGATACGAAGCCAGAGCCGCAAGCGCACCAAGCCAAAAAAGCGCTGCGAAGCCATCCATCGCAAGCGCGACGCGTGGATCATAGACCTTAAGTTGGATCAGGTGAAGCGGTGTCGTAAGAACGAGGATAGGGATTATGGTGAGAATGGCGATGATTATGGTCGCGATCAAGGCTGGTTGAATCTAGCATCCCGTTAGCAACGGCACGAAGTATTCTGTATAGAGAGACACACAGGGCCGCCGCCATAGACAGAGAGAGGGTACGCCGTAAGACCAAGAATCAAGACCGCAGAGAAGAACTGTAGGAATCGGACGACTAGGATCCAACACGGGATCGGTAGCGCTCCTCCCTTTAGCATATACATTTTCGATTGAGACTGTCTAGAAAGGGTTGAACTGTTTCTGCTTGCTGTTGTTAGGCTGACCAAGAGTGAGTTCTTGATTATTTCAGTATAGATATCCATTTTTAAGACAAAGAAAGATCGGCAGTTTGCTGTTGAGATGATGCTTACAGTCCGCATGGCACCTGAGGAATGTAGTCTTCTCTTTTCAGACACAAGTACAAAGAATGCATGACCCGTCAACATTTATCAAAGAAACCAACCGATTCGTCTATTGATACTAA
This sequence comes from Zopfia rhizophila CBS 207.26, assembly GCA_010093925.1. NCBI lineage: Eukaryota > Fungi > Ascomycota > Dothideomycetes > Zopfiaceae > Zopfia > Zopfia rhizophila. The sequence continues at coordinate 986,573 of ML994635.1, forward strand.
CGGAAAATCAATTCCGGGCTACCAAATTGTTAATTCTGGCGATGGTGAGATATGTAAATTGAGAAGCCCGCATTGAAGGTGTGAGGTTTGCGATAGTGGATGGCCTAGCCGAAATACGTGGAACACTTCACCCCTTTTGGTCCCACTACCAAGAATCAGCCATTAGCCAGCAAGAGATCTAGCTCTTTGCTACTGCTACTGCCAGCCAGTTGCATATATCACGCTTTACAGTTCTAAAATGGGGTGCGGATACCCCATCCTTTTGATCTCACGCCTAGAAACAGGTCTCAACCCCTGGACTGGCTTCATGCCTTCGTACACCCTCCATGTAGATATCCTACAAAGAACTGCCTGGATACCTTCACACTTCGAAACGAGCTTGTAACAATCACTGCGGGTTGGCTTGAACGCCGCGGCACAGGCAGTAAACTAGTCGCTCCTTTTCTTATAGATTAATCCGTCCGCGCTTCTCGGCGTCCATATTTGCCCTGAATCTCCTCCATTCAATCTTGAAAGTATGATTTAGCGGCTCTAGTTTGTAGTATGTTCTTATCTAACTCTGTTCCCATTGTCGAAATTAATATTACATCCCATCCTAGCGTATGCATGTATGTATCCCTGTCCTACCCCCGAACTCCATGCTCATGTTCATGAATCCCTCAAATACCACTCGTTCCACCACACCACCTCACCTCCCCGACGTGTCCCTAAACCTCCGTCTCAACCCCACCACCCGAACGTTCATTATGCTTAAACACTCCCTCAACCTTCGCCTCCCCCCTTTCCGCCAAATGCTTCATCCACGCCAACGTTCTCGGTCCCTTCCACTGCATCGCGCCCCTATTTCTCCTATGCAAATGCTTCTGATTCTTCTTGTACTCTCTAATCTGATCTATCGTCCCACGCTTACCATCTTCATCAAGACTACCACTGGACTTCTTAGATATGAAGCTCGGTAAGAAGCTTGAATCCGAGTCTGAGTCAGAAGAGGAGCTGGTGTCAGGGTTATCACCATCGCGCGCCCCATCATCCCAATCCATCTCTTCGTTGTCGTGGCACGTGTTGAGGACTTCCATGATATCTCCTATATGGCGATCTTTCTTTGCGAGGCCACCGTGGTAGCCTGAGAGGCCGGACCAGAAGGCCAGTGTGAGTTCAATCTCACCAACCTTCTCTCCGCACTCAGACAGGACGTTATTCTCCGCTCTGCTCAAGTCACCTTTCCAGACATGCAGCCGAACGGTCTGCTCTTCATTATCCGGAATATCCTTAAGCCAGAGGACGCAGAATGCAGGCGTGCGATCCGAAAGCGCAGAATCCTTGCGGAATTCGACGATGAGGGGACTCGCATATCGCTTTCTAACTGGTAGTCTCAAAGCCCGCTCCTTCTTCGTCTTCCACACCACATGTCCATCATGCTGGTTCAACTCGCCGTCTTCCGATCCTGAATGCAGTTTACCGCGGGCGAGAGTGGTGCGAATCTTCATGCGCATAGATTGCAACTCTTTCGGCAAGTCAACGGCTTTGACGACAGGGTTGATGTCTAGAGTGCCGTAGTCCCAGCCCAGCATCTCCTTTGGTGCCTGCAACTGCACACTCCTAAACACGAGCGAGATCCTCGCACGACCATACCCAACGCCTCCAGACAGCGGGAAACTCGAATCGATCTGACTCCTCTTCGCAAGCAATCTCTCAAGCGGAAGATATATAATACCGAGCAACGGGTCATCTTCATGGATGCGGGCATCACGGACCGAGATATGGACTTCGGTATTGCGGAAATCGCGGATGAAGCGCTCGCAGCCGGCGTTGAAGAAGGGTTTCGAGTTCTTGGGTTTGGTGCGGGTTTTGAAGATTTTCTGGTGGTTGAGGATGATGGTGCAGTATGCAGAAGGAAGGTCTTCTCCTTCCTCTTCTTCATCAGAAGCGCCTTCCTTTTTGGAGGCCTGGTTCTTGTTGATAGCTTCGAGTTCGAGGCCAGTAATTTGGTGGATCTGGATGCTAAGAATTCCAGAGGGGTATTGCTGGGGTGGTGGGGAGGCGATGATGAGCTGATCTTGACGAGTCTGTACATAATTAATCAGTAAATCCAAGACAGCTGTTGAAGTATAGGGTAGCGACATACCTTCAAGTCCTGAGCCTTCTGCTGTTCGATCTCATCACTCTCGTCCCTGCTCGCCTCCCGCAGCTTCCTCTCACTCTCCTCATACACCTTGCTCTTCAACTGTTCAATATTCTTGATATCTGGATCCTCTTCTTGAGCTGTGAGTTGATCATCCGTGATTCTTGTCTTGGAGAAATATCCAACACTCCAACGAAGCTTTCCAGGCATGCCTTCGCCGGCTTTGAGTGACTTGAAACCGTCCTCTCGTTCCCACATCTTACCATTTGTCTCATGTCCCTTCATCAAACCCTTGACGTCCATTTCGATACGACCAAGGTCATCATCCGCTGTCGTTCGATCCGAATCCCAAAGTTGAACCCGCAGCCTTTCATCCACATTTAGCTCTTCTGGAGTCACAAGGATGAAGCAAGTCTCTTCCCAGTAAGGTTCCATGTTATTCTGCAATACCCTCGTTGACCACAAGGGCTTACCAAACTTGGCCCATCCAACTGACACATACGGATCGGCAGAGCCTTTCTTTAGCAGTCCAATCGCTGCGTCGCCTTCCTTAAAATCGAACGCGCACTTGATAGTGACGACCAATACTCCTCTAGCATTTGTGTCTTTCTTGAAATCGTCGCCAACAAGCATATCTTTGAGATCAAGGGTGAGAGATTTAGGGGCAACGTATTCAGCCATGGCCGCGTCGACAGAGGATTGCACAAAGCGAGAGATCAGGGGGAGGTCCATGATATTGGGTCCTTTCTTGAGAAGGGGAATGCAGGAGAGATCGACCTTGGGTTGGCCGAGGAAGGTGAGGGTGCAGAGGGAGAAAAATGGAGGATCGGGGGTGAGCTGGAGTCGGAGTCGTACGGTGCCTACTACCCCATGGAGTTCGACCCAGACAGCTGCAAACGCTTAGTAAACTGAGCATTGCAGGATGGAATGATACTTACGAAGTTTGACATTTGCCGGCATGTAGAAAGCGAGATAAAGATGGGCATTCTTCGCCCTCTCCTTCATCCCCTTCCTACCACTTGATGGTCGATAGGCAAAAGCAACCTCAACATTGACGAAGTCACCTTCTTCTGCCTCCATGCCCTCAGCAGTGTTGTTGCTCTCCTTGGCTTCCCCTTCGTCTTGGTCTTGACCATTAGAGTCACTCTGCACCTCGCCTTCGCCAGGTACTTTGCGATCATTCTTCTCTTCGTTACTGGATTTGAGTTTCCCATCTTGAGATACTGAGTTTGCCGCTGCGCCTGTTGGAAGCCAGCGAACTCCTAGAAGACGGATGGCCTCGCTACCCTGGCCAATGTCGTCCACGCTCACAATTCGCACCATTTTGGGCAAACTGGCTTGCATGACATCCTACAACTGTTAGTTTGCCCACGCTCCTAAGGAGAAGGCCTTACCTCTAATGTATCCGAGACGCTGGTGAATAGATCTGGATTGATCAAGGGCCAGACAGACGCAAGCAGAGAGTTCAACCACTGCGCCGATTCCGCAGTTTGAGATTTTGCAAGCTTCTTACCCTGCTGCCTCTCCGCCTGCCAAACTTCCGTTTCCCAGACATTCTTGATCTTATTCTCCATCCATTGTCTCATACCCAAGATGACGGCGGCGGACACGCCGAGTGAAACTATAACTTCCAGCGTGGTGAAAAACATCCTCGACCATCCTGTAGATTGTCGGGTAACTTGGAACACCGTAACCACTACCGTCAGCGCAACCGACACGATAGCCAGCCCCGCAGTCAGCGCTTGCCGGTAAACATCGGTGATCTCCTCTCGCGTAATCGCAAAATCTGGTGGCGGAAATAGAGTTTCCATAACGGTGTGTGCATCTTGAGCATCTTGGCCCTCTTCTTTCAATTGTTCCTCGCTTTTATTCATCGCAGGACCACCAGTTGCTGAACGAGGCTCCGATCCTGCTGGGGGCCCATTCTTCGGTGTCTTCTGGAGATCCTTGCCCGTGAAGTCGTGGATGGTGACCGGGAGATGTGTGACGGGATCCGTGACTTCTCTCTCTGTACCATCAGCCGAAATTTTCTTCATAACTTTCCTCGCCTTCTTAGGATCCATTTCATTCAGCACTCCCTCTGTTGTATCCTCCGCGGTATCATCATCCTCATCCTGAGCATCCTTCCCCTTTCCCTCCTCAATGCGTCCAGTATGATCGTCTGCGAGCTCATCATCTTGCCCAAAGTTCTTGTTCTCCGCTTTGTAGGGTTGTGTGGTCTCATCTGGATTCGCAGCTTCCTTCCCATATCGGAGGGTCTTGTATGCGTCTCCTAACCGATCGACTTTGTTCCTATCATGTTCTTGTTCTCCGTCGGGAGCTCCGTACTCGGCTTCTCGCAGCTGTTTCTCCTCGCGATATTTCTGAACTGTAGGGATTGGATGGTGAGCCGTATAAGGGGCCTTGTGGCTCTTCCCGCCGGTCTGCACGTCGTCAACGCCAGACATGTTGAATGCAGGAGCCGCCGATCGCGCTCGTTGAACTTGAGATCAGTCGCCCGAAGAAGATAGCAGGGCCCTATACAATTAGCAGTTCGTAAAGACGTGGGTCGGAGCTCGTCAATGCAGGAACCTCTTGCCCTTAAATTGAATAAATGACGACAGAGGGGAGTGGAATGGAGGCAGGCGAATAGCAATGTTAAGTCGTGTTTTGAATTGATGTATGTACAGGCTTGTGGACAGGTTTTGCGTCCTCCAGGGACAAGTAGTGCTAGTAATTCCTGTGCCCAAGCATCGATTCACTGGATACCAAGCAGTCAATGCCTGGGGATCGCGATGCCGTTCTGTCATTTCACCTACCATTGTGGCAGCTGTCATGCAATGACGTCAACCCAACCGGCTTCGCTCGCCTGAGGAGGCGACGCGGTCGAGCTGGGCAAGCACGAACCATATTCGCATCACGTGCGGAACGTCTGCCGAGAGCAGGGCTTCTGGGTGCCGCTTCGAAGCTTCAACACCATCAAGCATTTGGAGACATACAGGGAATGCTTGCTCAGATGGGGGCATACCTGGTATTTGGGCACCTCAAACTACCACTCTAGGAAGTCTTCCAATCCCTGGAACGGCCTCGTCCCAACCCAGCATGCAGGCATCGTATTTCAAGATGTGCATTTCAAACCACCTTCTTCTAGACGGAGATCCATCAATTCGTATAGATACGACTGCTCCTGGAATCACACACACACTAGATTCGCCATCTATTAGACCGCTATCGTTTAGCCCCCCCGCATTACGCGACTCATCAAGCGTCACAACAAGCATCACCAAGCCTTCATCTGATAATTCCGCTCCTCACGCGATTATTCAGCCTCCACCACGCAGTTTCTCCTATCCCCGCCTCTTTTGTCGCGACTTGCGTGTTAGTAGAGCACCCTGATGACTCCTCAGGCCCTCGGATTACGCCTTCGGCGATATTCAGCCTAGTCCGAAGCATGGAATTGTTATGCCGAAAGGGCGGACATGACGCCTTTGCGCATCACAGTCGTATTTCGCATCTTCTACCCACCACTCGGTGCTAATTTGACGCGTCGTCACGGTGGCCTAGGCTAGCTACTTGCTCTGTAAGGCTAGGAGGCAGTTCGGTGTGTATATGGGGTATAGTGTGATGTACACCTTACCCAAAAAATATGTCCGAGCTAACGGCATTAATGTGTGTTAGTTGAGGAGTCATTCCAGTCGGTGAGTGTATTGGATGAAGAATGGTGTGATGAGCAAGCAGGAGGAGGTGTATATCTAGATTATAAAATCCCAGGCTTCTATGTTCAGGCTTCATCAGAAAGACAAGCTCATTCGATTCAATTCAATTCAAGTTTTCAGTTGATCTATCACCCCTCAGCAATCAACATCTACAATATCAGCCATCAAACGTTATTCAAACCTTAAACCTCAACTCCCAATCCCTATCCAGTCTCCCAAAACTTCAATCACCCCAATTACTCAAACATAAATTACCACAACCATGTCTTCAGCCTCGACTACAAACTCCTCTCAATCTTCCAAGAGCACCCCTCGCACCTCGATGACGGAAGCGCCACCCCCCTACTCCACAACCACCGACTTCTACGGCACATCCAACGGCTCCAAGAAAAGTTTGTCCCAAGTTTTCAACCGTCGGAAGAGTAAAGTCTCGCTCGAGCCCAACCCTTACGCCTTATACTAACAACCAATTGTAGCGGAGGGAAGCTCCAAGGCGAAGAACACTACGGTAGCGAGGGAAACATTTTATAGTGCGACTACTTTCTATCTTTCAACGCGGTGAATGATGGATGATGGAGGTTTAGATACATGGAAGGGTGGGGTGAAGTATTACTTTGAAGCCGAGAACATGATACACATGGGTGGACGAACATGACAGGAAATGTGGTGGCAGGATAATACCCAGACTGGAGGGCACACGGTCAGCAGAGGCATCTGTCGTACAACACTGTAGCCTTGCGACCGCGCAGGCAGCGATGACTTGCTGCAACATCGGACCCCTATTGAAAATATAATACGAAAGACATCTTGCAGATGCTCATCCTTGGTTTCAAAAGATCATTATTATTGGGTATATTCTTAGTTCTTCGTGAATCCATCATGTTGTCACTATTCCCATCCCCCTTTCTAGAAAAGATACTATTATGCATAATCAGCACACCATCCTCATCAAACTCCCTTCCCCATCCATCCAACATACCGTATTATTCCAATTCGCATTATCAAGCCAATTCAAAAAGTCTTCGCTCTCCGTCGGAATCGGCTCCATGCCGTCTATCATCGGCATATCGAAGAACGGCATCTGGGCCGGCTGCTCGATCCCACTCTCGCCATTCTGACTCTCATTCACCGGAGGCTGATAATTCAGCACTTCGTCTAATACTAACGCTAACATTTTGTTTAATTCGGAACAAAGCTTGTGGTTCCCGTCGCCGGGCAGAATCACCCATTCGAGACAGGATATTAGGACGGAGAGGTTCCGGATTAGGTCAGCGCGGGAGATCGAGGAGGGGAGGGGCACATTTTCGAGGGTGCAGCGGCGGAGTTCGAGGGCGAGGACGCCAGCGGAGGGAAGGCAGTAGAAGAGGATCTATTATCTCAATCAGCTTTCCGGACAATGCGGAGGGGGGAAATGAAGGCTTGAGAGACTTACGATAGATGGAAAGTGCCTTTGGATCCCATATGTCTGATTTCTCTGCTTATTAAACACCAGAACTGTGCTCAGTAGCTTCATTGAGATCTCCAGTAAGGCAGGGACAGCCATCTGCGTTTGCCTCCGTAGTATCCGCTGCATCTGAAAATCGGTATGCAGGTAGTCGAGGTAAACGGAAATCATTCTCAGAGCGATTCCAGGCTCAAGAGTTGACCACGCGACATCCTCGTCGTAGAGGTCATAACGGAGATGACGGGGGATAGCCTCCCAGGTTTGACGGCATTCGTCGGAAATGGCACTGATGCCAGGTCAGTTAATTTGATCAAGCGGGGAATAGGTATGACCTACTGTAGCTTCCCGGAAACGTCGCCATCTGTCTGTCCTGCTAGAGAAAGCTCCAAAACTCGTTCTTTGTAGACGGATAGTTGACAGCGAAGCCGTATCCAGGATGAAGCCCAGATCCTGCCTTCTGTGTTCCAGCCGTCACTGTCTAATTTAGATAGTACTTCATTCAGGACCTCGGGATCAGAGGTCGTGATCATGTTGTCGTCTATGTCTAGGGGTAGTTTTCGATTACTGTACCGTCCGGCCATCATCGGCGGGCGACCGAAGAAAGTCGCGAGGGTCTTGTCGCTTTTGTATGTTGCTGCGTAGATTCTTCGACGAGATTCGCGAAGGAAAAAAGGCACATCGAATGTTTCTTCGCAATGGATTCCTTCGGCGTATAAGGAACTTACACAGTCGCCCATGCGACGCCAGACTCCGTGGTCTTTATAAAGTCAGTAGAGCTATATCCACGGAAGTGTACCGGGGGCAGTTACAGTTGTCTCCATAGAAATTACTCGTGACTAGCATATTTTGATGCATCATCCACACCATGAGATCGTTCACGGCTCCATGTACTTGGCATAGGTTGATACAGTCGTTGCTGGTTTGAATCATATCTTCTATGAATTCGTCTTTATCGATCTTCCGGCCACTCTCTAGCGTGAATACTGAATGATCTGGAGATGTGAACTGAGCATTACTTCCTGCAACAATTAATATCAGACCAAGAGTCTCCCAACGAAGATTTGATCCCGTGAATAGGGTATGAAACTCTGAGGCAAGCATCGAAGAGGGGACTTTGAATGGACGTGCGGTATTCCCCGTGATCTCAGCATACGCTGCACTTGGATCATTTCCGGTCACAGAGAGTTGCTCTAGATCTATTCGGAGCTGCGGTAAGGCTGACATGATGAGTGGTCCAACGAGAGCGGAAGCCTTGTTGGCAGAAAAGTACATCTTGATGGACTTCTCAAACAACGAGAACGGCGCCAGCTTTGATACGATTGACTGTCCAACTCCGATCTGACAGTATCGAGTACCCGTCATTCCCTTCGATAATACGGAAGGGGTGGCACTCATGCGCTCAGGCGGTTGCTCATGAATGGAATCTGGGATGGGATGCTCCTCAGCAAACACAGCTGCGTAGCTGGTTGATCCCAGATAAAAGGATCTTGACGACTCCGGGGGATTCTGTATGGACCGGGTCACGGATTCAGGAGGCGTTGGCCACACGCTTGTCGCATGGCTTGCTACAGTGCCAACATCATTAAGCCTTGTTGTAGGGCTTCTAAGGGGCGATGCCAGAGCCTCGTGATCCCGCGTAGGAAGACGCGTCTCGGAGTACCTTGGCTTTACAACACGCTTCCGAGGCTCACGCGGTTGGCCAGGCGGTTTAGTCATTGGCGCGGGATGATAGAAACACTGTTCACGACAGCATTAACACTAGGTACAATCTAAATTTTTGGCATTGGCGATGCTAACTTGGTCTGTGATACCACGAGCCTGACATTTTTGGCACGTCGGAGTCGTGTGGTCACACCGAACCTTTGATACCCTACAAGGTTCACAGGATCTGTGGCTGTATTAGCAGCGCTCCTCGCCTTGAAGAGGTTTGATTGGGACTACCTGGGCTTCCCGTTCCTGCGGAGCATGTTGCGCATCCATATGCGGCTTCGGATGAAGTTTGAGCAATGAAACAAACTACATTGTTGCAGAAGAGAGATTCATGATGTGGCCGGAGCTCCAGTCATCCATGACTGTGTTAGTCACTCCGATAAACGGCAGTCCAATGTGTATCTTGAACTCCGAGGTAGATCTTTAACAGGGTGCTGATGCACAGATATGATTCGCCCCCGAAGCTGCGCTTGTACAAAGGCTGCAAAGACCCGGAGTATTCGGAATAATAGAGCCTGGTTTGATAAGCATTGATTTAGTAAGCGTTCACCCAAGCGAATGGACCACTCTCCAACATCGTCGAACCTCAACCGTGAACGGCTTTCGTCTTAAAAGTGCTGCCTGATCTTAATCGAAGACGTTATCGACACTGATCGATGCTGTTTCGTTAATGCATCAGACCTGAAAACGAATGCGAGGCGTAAGGGCTGGGCGCCCAGCGAGGCAGAATCTGAAGTTGCGGTCAGATAACACAGCTTCTGCCGCTATCCTTCAGCAGTGCCATATTCCCGTCCCGCAATGCGCAGCCAAAAGGAGATTCTTCATCAGAAACACTCGTGTTACAAGAAGACCGGTAGTGGATATCTGATCCTAGCGCTTCTCGTCAGCGAAGGGTCTCTTTCTACTGAATCCTCCCATACCTGCTGCTCTTCGATGGGCCTCCATAGGATATCCTCCAATCCGGCGAAGACTTTTAATATTAAAGTGTGCGTTGGCACCACAATCATCTGCCGCATTCTGTGCATGCTGCATCCTCTCTGAATGCACGCTGCCACATGCTGCTCGATTTGAGATGAAGGTCGCCCATTATCGGCGCCTTCCGATCAAACGATTGGCTTGAGCTTCATGAATGTATGTCATATCGCTCAAGAGAGAATGCGCTGTCCATGCTTCCTCCAAACCGGTCAATGCAGCAGAGCCGCAGCAAAGGCCCAAATCCCGTGAGAAATTTGCTTGAAGCGTGGTGTGATTCGTCTTGGATAGCCATGGCAGAATCATCAGAATTTTAGCGAGCATGGCTGAGTGCATTCCTCGACGGTGTTTTGACACCTGAGGCATCAAACCCCTCACTAGAGGGTCCTTCAGATGGCCAAATCCGACGGGCAATGACCTGAGGAAAGGACAGTGTTACAGTTCCTCGAGGTAAGGTGCTCCTCTTGGACCTACGAAGGGGCTTCTGGCATTTTAAAGTCTTGTGTTTGAGACCAAAAAGTAGCATCCGTCGTGTTTGTCCCACCCGGACACTGTGCTGCTTCGCATGCGGCTACCAATAGCTGCATCTCCGCCAGGGCCTGCTCACCGGTCCTTTGCGGGGGTTTGGCAGTGAACTGCGCGCGCAAGAGCTGTGCTACGAGCATCTGCCAGCTGGAGCTTTCAAACCCCAGCCGCTTACAAGGTGATTCTTCTTCTCAACCTTCCCTCGACTCGACTTGTCTCGTCCTTCAACTCTGGCCGGTCCAGCCGTCGCAGCTTGTTGCCCGGCTTTCGCACGCTCCTTTGCTGTTATTCCAGGCGAAACATCACCTGTCTTTTGACATTCTTCGCCCGACCCGTTTCTGGACCGGGCGCTGGTTTATCCCTACTGTAAGGCATCTCGCAAGGCAATTGATGCGCAGCCTTTGAGATCTTTCTGATCTCACAAGCCGCTTCCACGGCGATTTGGCGCACAATGTCCCAGTTCTACCACCAAAATTACTCCTACAATAACCAACCTGAGGTTCTGTTCGCGGCGAATTTACAGTATGCCCAGTATAATGATCCACGATCGAAAACGCCTACCTCGTTGATTAACCATACCGGGCACTCCCCTGGACCGCTGAGTACACCCCAGAGCCGCAACAACTCGCAACCTCCAGAGCCGATGAATTGGGATGATGTACCTGACAGTCTGTCTACGTCGCCAACTTCAGTCAGAACACCTGACAACGATTCGTTTGAAGTAGAGATGCTCGACGCATCCAACGACATGCGCAACTTTTACGAAAATGAAAACATAGCAACCCATGTGACTCAAGGGGAGGCCGGCATGGACTACCAGGCTTTTTTTACGGACCAAGGTTAGGCTCTCTTTAGGATTTGTGTTAATAGATATTAATGATTGTGCAGCATTGCAGAATGCAATGGCCGCGGTAATGCAACAGCAACAGTACAATGATCAATTCAATGGCCAATTCCAACAACCTACTTCGCACAACAGCATGGTGCAGATGGCCCCTCAGCATTTCAATCGATCATTTGGCCAAGCATACACTCGACAGCCGCATGAACACGATCCATGGACTGGCCAAGGTCCACCACGGAACCCCATTGTTCCCCAATCCGGTACTGCTGTCTTCGATCCAGAGTCCGACAACCAAGTAGACTACTCTCAGTTCCTGACCACCGACTGGGCGGCCAAAAACACCGACCCTGGATATCTGATTAACCCTAATACTCCTGCAGGCGCTCCTATGGACAGCCTCTGGAACAACCAAATCAGTCCAGTTACGCCAGTGGAAATGAAACTAACGGTCTCATCTCCGTCTCCTGATTCCCAGAACTTCGTCAACTATGATCAATCTTCATTCTTCTCGGAATCTTACCCCCAGGTCCCTCAATCATACCCATCACCGGGAGTAACCTCTACAGCTACGCAACCCGCGCTGTCTCCGTACGAAGATCCTGTGAGTCCCTTACCGTCAGCACTAAGTCCAGGCTCGGATACTGCATTCTCTTCTTATCAACATTCAGATTATGGAATGGTGATGGATTCCTATCCAAATGAGCAATTTGATGCCAAACCTCAACCACCTCCATCCCCAATACAAGTAAATGACCCGTCCCCCACTATGACCATCCCGGACGTAACTTATGATCCCGAGCCTGAACCGCCACGATCACAGCCCACTGCCAAACCCGTTAGTGGAAGACCAGGTGGTCGGGCACTAGGAACGCATTTAGAACCAAAGGTTGCCAAAGCAGCGCATGATATGCGTAAGATTGTCGCATGCTGGCACTGCGTGCTGCAACGAGACAAAGTAAGATTTTGGTCTTCACTTTTCCTAAGGATATTTGGATTGACAAACTTGCCAGTGCGGTCCCGGTGATACTTGTGAGCGATGCCTGAAGCGCTCACAGCGTCCCAATAGCGACTGCGGATTAGGATGTTCTCGTGTCAAGCTTGTTGAGTTGACACAGTACTTCCTTCCGAGCATCGTGACATCCATGCACGAAGATGCCCAGCTCACGCATTTCGTCACTCAGCATATCCGTCAATGGAACAATATTGAAATCACGATCTACATGACGTGTGGACAGGCCGGAATGCCTCGCATTCCCGTCAAGGTCTACGAGTTCTTGCCGAAGACTAATGAGCTACTTGTACAATTGCAGTACAAGACTGATCCTGTCACCCATCAGAGAATCCGGGTAGCGAAGCAGTCACCTGCTTTGGGCATGGTTCACATCAACCACAATGAGGAGAAGAAGTATGATAAGTACATCAATGATATTGTGGACAATCATCTCGATGCTTTCGGAGAGTTGTGCTGGATGGAAGACGACAACGACTTCCAGGAGAAACTCTTCAGACTTATGACAAGAGTCAAGCCCAAGAGCGACGACGAAGTTAGTCCCCCAAGCTCCTATGTTGCTACTCTTCCTTCTTTAAATTTACCGTTCCTAACATTTTGCCCAGGGCAAACTCCTCCGCGAAGTCTTCCGCCTAATAATTTGCACCTTCATAATGTCCCACACCCTCACCATCGCCGAAGAAACCAAAGCTGCCACTCTCTCCAAACTCCACTCCTACACTGACCCCTCAAATTACGTCCAAAACAACACATCCCCCCGCATGACCAACCGCCAACTAAAGCACTTCTTCGCCCGCCTCCAACGCTCCATCCTAACCACCGTCCTCAACAAACTCCAACAAATCTTCAAGTCCTCCAAAGGCTGCGATAGATGGATCAGCGCGTTCATTGCTGTTATCGGCATGGCTATGGCACATGAGGACCAGCAGAAGACGATTCATCTAGTTATGGAGACGAATGCCGCGAGTAAGAATAGTGAACGCGAGATGCGGGATGGACAATGTAGAGCGGATTTCGCATGTCGCGAGATCGATGAACGGATGGGCTTCATCCAACACATCTTCCGTTGGAAATACAACCGCAAGTGCAACCCATTGCGGGATGCCGAGCATGATTGGGATAGGGAGGCCGGCTTTGGAGATAGTAGTTCTGTGGGATTTGTGAGGCAGGTTGCTAGCCTTGTACGCGAGAACAGTAAGTCCTAAAAATCATATCTGGAGTTTGAGGAGGTTAGTTGCTGACTTGTTTGTAGTTGACTTCCTTTCGGTCCGCCAAAACGTCAGCATTTCCACCGCCAACCAGACAAAGTATACGTCCAGGCTCGTCGGCCAGTTCCTTCTTTCTTTCTGGCTCCCTTCATGACACATTTTTATGAGCGTGATGCTGTTTCTTTCTTGTCGTTTCTATTTGTCCTTGAGGTGCCTTCATGCTCAAGGCGGCTTCGGACTTTTCCCCTCGTTTCGCTTCGCGATCTATCAACATCCATACGTACAATACATGTATCACGCCCCACAGGTTGACTGGGGATTAAGGTAGAGGGCCGGCGTCGGGCATTTTGGATACTATGTATTGAGCCCGTTTTGGATATGCCATTGTTACGTTGGCACGATCTTATGAATCAATACTAGAGAGCACATTAGCATGACTCTTGCGACTGGATTTGGACAGCACGTTATCCCATTCTTTACTTTCTATACCCTATAATTTTTTGGCCTTCACATGAGTGTCATTTCACGTAGGAATTTAAAATGGTGAGGCCGTCTGAATTCATACTATTCGTCGGGTATCTTATAGAGTAATGAAGAAGTCGTCCCCTTCCTCGGCACCGCTCAATGCTATCCTACCGTGTCTCTTCGATATGATATTGATCAAAGGCGGCTAACGGAGACTGCCATCTCATGCTAATGCCTCTTCGTCAGAATTCCTCTCAACCCCAACATCTAACTTCTCATCCACAAGGAGTGGTAATTTCCCACATTTGCGACGAATTCCACGTCCCCCAGAGATATCAGCCCCCTGAAGTATCAGAAGGCTCCTTGTGCTAGGCCAGACTCCTACATTAGACGCTCGATACGACAGCACCTACCTCTCACTCTACAACCACAAATCCATTCTTCCCACCTTCTTTCGCACCCTCCTCATGACCCTCCAAAACCTCAAACCCAACCCTAACCCACAAACTACACCCCTGACACCCAACCAGCACCTCGCTCTCCCCCCTCCGCTCCGCACCCTCCAACTCACTTTCCTCAATCCTGAATCCTCTCTCATCACCACACCTACAAGCTCTCATCCAGACCTGTCCCATCTCACTCCCATCCTCAGAAGGCGTGGAAACCGCCCCGCTCTCAGTGAAGTCATCCAAACTCAACAACTCCAGTCCCAGCACAAAATCCTCGGCCCTCTCATACGCATGTCCAGTTCCAGCACTTTCACCTCTGGATCCTTGGAGCGCGAGATCGAGACCGAGGTTTCCGTCGAAGTACTTCTCTCTCCCTTCGGCGTATTTCCTTACGATCCAAGCGTCATATTCCTTTTTCTGCATCGGATCGTTCAGGACGGCATATGCTTCTCGCACATCATCGACGGTATATTTCCTCGCAATTTCCGCGGCGAAGGGCTCGACGGGTATAGATGGACGGTGTGATAGTCTGGTCTTGTAGTTGTACGCTTCCTTATCCGGATGCACAGCCCTCAGCACCCTATGATACTGCGCTTTCAAATTGCCCTCAAAGTTACGGTCGTGGCTCGAGCAGTGATACGTCGGGGTCTCCAACCCCAATATCTTATAATAATTCTTCGTATACACCATCCCTCCTC
Organism: Zopfia rhizophila CBS 207.26; assembly: GCA_010093925.1. Lineage (NCBI taxonomy): Eukaryota > Fungi > Ascomycota > Dothideomycetes > Zopfiaceae > Zopfia > Zopfia rhizophila. The sequence goes on from ML994635.1 coordinate 1,001,714, forward strand.
TCCAATTTGCCTTTCCCTCTTTCTCTCTCTCCCGCTCTGATTCAAAGATTTTCGGCAATCTCACAGTCCTTGGATTCCTTCGAGTAATTAGAGATCGGTGCCGAGGTCAAAGTCCATAAGAGGATTGGTATCATGTGTAGAATAGGTTGTGGTGGGTTGTAGAGAAGGCGAGTCGAGGTAGAAGGGCAATTGATTGCCTAGAGGGCGCTATGATGGATTAGTTACGCCCTTCCAGCGGGAATGACGGTGTCTCTACCTCTCGCAGCTCCTTGCAGCCCAAAACCGTTGCCGGGTGACTAATCTCCTTCTTCGTGGATGTCAACGTGTTCGTCAACTCGTGTGAATGAACGAGCGTGGCGCGGGGCGATAATTTTTGTGGCGGGGCCTCGAACTTTGTCAGTGCTTCCAAATTGACTGCCCGCTGCCTCGGTCATGGAAAATCGAGTTAAAATCACCACGTAAATATACTTTCGTTGCCATCTTACTATTATTGTCGCCACTTCACGACAGCAAGTAACTGATTTGAAATGGAGAGGTTTCTTGTAAGCCTAATCTAAGAAGAGCAGCAACACATCATTACACATGCGCCCATCAGGAGCATCACGGACCCTGCTCCTAAGAACCAATATCAATGTTGTGCCCCCATAATGAAAAGTAGCCATACATAAAGAACCCCGACCCATACATCCGTCCACCAAAAAGGGGAGTGTTTCATCGATATGTTGGGAAAAAAAATCTGGGGAAATCGGGGGATCGCAATGGAGGAAACTACCGCACATCCAGCCCTGCACAGAGCATCCTGTCCCTTTCATAGGAAAGAGACGAGGGATATTGTCAGTGATCGAGAGCGAACATGGTTAACCATAAGGTGGTACATGTTGATGGGGGATGCGGAGAAGTATAGATGGGATGGGAATGGGGATAAACGAGAAACAGACATGAGATCGTGGGTAATTGGGATCCGGACCGCTTGCTGCTACACAACCAATTTTCAGAGAAATCGAACACACACACACACAACTCCGTAAGACGCTCGCTCCCAGAACGACCGATTATGTTCTATCCGTAAATAGAGTTTGGCGGTTGAGGAAACACATGGTCGCGAGATGGGTGGGATGTCTAGGCAGCGGCGGGAGCCGGAGGTTGTTCCTCGGTCGGTTCGGCAGGCTTCTCTGTCTCTGTGGCAGGCTTCTGCTCTTCCTTGGGAGCTTCGGCCGCAGGCTCAGCCTCAGCGCTGTCCGATGACGTCCAGAGGGTGAGGTTGTCTCGCAGCAGCTGCATGATGAGCGTGCTGTCCCTGTAGGACTCCTCGGAGAGAGAATCAAGCTCAGCAATGGCGTCGTCAAAGGCCTGCTTGGCGAGATGGCACGCACGGTCTGGCGAGTTGAGGATCTCGTAGTAGAACACAGAGAAGTTCAGCGCAAGACCTAGGCGGATAGGGTGGGTGGGAGTGAGCTCAGTCTGAGCGACGTCGGTCGCGGTCTTTGGCAGAGCAGTTAGTTGACGTTGTGTGTATGGATGAAAGACATTGTAAGCGATTGCGTCATACCTTGTATGCCTCGTGTGCGGCTGTCGCAGCGACCTTGCGCTTCTCGCCGGACGCGAACTCAGCGAGGTAGCGGTGGTAATCACCCTTCCTATATTTCACGGCGAGGTTAGTTTTGTGACGGCATGATAAAGTGAGGCTACTAATCTGGGTGAACGTACATCTTGTGGTAGAACACCTTGGATTCGCCTGACTCGGCCTTTGGAATGAGCGACTCGTCGAGCACATTGAGAACATCTTGACAGACTTTCTCGAGTTCAGTCTCGATCTTCTGTCGGTACTCGCGGATGGTGCCAACGTGCTTCTCGGAGCCCTTCGACTCCTCCTTCTGCTCGATCGAGGAGATGATGCGCCATGAAGCGCGTCGTGTGCCGACTACGTTCTTGTAGGCAACGGACAAAAGATTGCGCTCGTCAACAGTCAATTCACCACCGATCTATGATTAGGTTATCATGTGAAGCTCTGAGAAGGGTTCCGGTCTTGAGCCCGATGGTTGGCGTGGCCGCACGGCTTAGGATGTAACATACCTTCGCAACTTCCTAAAAGGTTGTGAGCCCATGAGTTTCAATTAACTACAGCTGTGTCGGGATGCATTACTGACCTTCATATAAGTGACCATCTCTGCAAAGACGTCATGTTAGCATGCGCGCTCCCATCACGGTTGGGGCGTCCGAGAAGATACTTACCATCATAACGCTCAGCCTGTTCGCAGAGGCGGGCGAGGAAGGTTTTACTGTCCAGGAGTCAATGGAGCTGTCGTCTCATAGAGGGGCCTGAAGCATTCATACCTCTCGCGCTAGATATTTACAGATACGTTAGCCATGTGTTGACGTTTATCGTGCTATGACAAGCCAGCACCAGAGGGGCATCCCACCGACAAGCGGCGGACAGGGAAGGGGCGCAGATAAAGGGAGACGTACTTCGTTTGCCATTTTGAGTGTTGTGTGGTTTTGTGCGTGGTATCGAGGTGTGTTCGTCAAGGGGGAGAGAGTGCGAGAGAATGGGATGTGCGGTGTTGAGGTTGAGTGAGTCGGTCGTGGAAGATGGAGTGTTTTGGGGATCTCCTTGGGTGCCTGCGCTTTTTGACGAGCGAGCGGTCTTTCACTTGTGCAGAGGGACCAACGATTGATCCGCCCCGAGAACAGCACAGCACAGCAACCACACTTCACGGCATCTCCACTGGGCTTTCACAGCAATCACAGCCAGTGTCTAAATCAAGGCAGCCATTTGTTCAGTCACTTTCCTTCACAACATTGCCTCTGCGCCCTTCTGAGGCTAGGCTTGGCATTGGAGGGGGCATATACTGGCGAGTCACGAGCTGACATGTGACCACCCGACTTCTTCTGATGATGCTGTCTCTCGCGTGCTTTTGTGGTCTTGCTGCGCTTGCTGTCTGCTTTGCATTTTCTACTCTATTGCTTTCGCTCTGTCGCACCAGTCACGCCCCCAAAAGGGAGGCCGCCAGCAAAAGATGGCTGACGAACCATGTCAACCAACGGGGCTGTGACCGCCAATCACGTTACGTTAGAAAGAGCTAGAATACTTGGAACATGTCCACCAGAATTCGCTCTTCATGCTTATGATTCGTGTCACTTCACAATAACGACCCTTTGTTTAAACGCGTTTCAGCCCAGTAAGAGACCAAGGAATTGCAAGCTATCGTCTCAGATAGACCTGCAGCAGCTGAGGGCGCGCTGCCAGAAGCGATGTGGCCGAGCAGGGCTGACAGATGATTGCATCATTAGAGGAGGGACTTGCACTCTCCTTCAATATCAAAATATACCATGGTATTTGCCTAAGTGCTAAGGCTGACCATGACCAAGGGATACGGAAGTCGGCTATCCTTATTTACAATACTTATCACTGCTGCAATATTGGTTGCCAAAGCCTGTTATCGTGTTGTCAAGGCACCGCATGATGGACTTCCGCAGTGGAGTGCCGTTGCTTCCACTTTATGGCTGTGCGGATGCTGTAGCACCGCAACATTATGCACAGTCAGGAATAGAACAGGGATCGGCCAACAGATCTCTCGATCGATGATATTTTACGCTGGGAGTGATCCAAAATTGTCCCTCTAAGTCGCGTAAAAGTCCTGGGATCGCTTGTGTGTACAGAACGGAAGTCTATGCCGCTTGTTCTAGAAGGGTTTCGTGGCGCGATTTGCTTCACATTAACAAACGCCAAACACCGAGCATGAGAGCCGCTGTTCCTGTGCAAACGCCCCTGCAAACAAATTAGCGATGGGCCTCCTGAAGCGACACAAAATGCGACAGGTGCAAGCATACATTAGCCATTGCAGTGTCGAGAACTTAACTGCCTCAAGTCTCTCCCGCAATTGCGCTGTCTCTTGCTCGATCCGCGTCTCAGTCTCCTTGATCTTGAGATCTTGCACGTTGGCCTCCTCCCTGATGCGACCTTTCTCAAGGTTGAGGTCCAGCCGAACCGACGCCTGTGTCCGCTGTATCTCATCCCGTAAGCGCGAGTTCAGTTTCGCCAATTCATTTGTCAGCCGTTCGTGTGAAGCGCGGGTCAGCGACGACTCCGTTGAATCAGCTGTCATGAGCTCGGAGCGGAGCTTTGCAAAGTCGACTTTCTGTGTATAGGTCGCTTTCTCCTGGTCTTCGCGAAGGACCATTGTTCGGGTGAGGTTCTGGATGCTGGAAAGCTAAGTAGCTGAATCAAGGCTGTTTGGGGGAATTGGGAACAAACCTCTCTTCGATAACATCACTGAGCACCCTCATCATCGCTTCCGCTTGTTCCTCTGTAAAACCTTCATCCTTCAATCGCTGAACAAACTTGAGTGTGTCGAAGTGATGATCTCGGGCTTGAGGAGCAGTGGCACTGAAATCGCGACGGAGCGCAGGAACTGAACTGATCCCCATAGGGATTTGTGCATGTTTCCGGGAGCAGTTTCGACCCGGGAAGCCATGAATAGGAGATCTGGAAGAGCTGAAGTGCGCCCGCGCCGGTTGTTGGGCAGCTGGAGTTAAAGTTGTAGCACGCCGTCGATTTGCTTCGAGAATGCTGCTAGCAATAGCAGGTTTGAAGGCCCGCGCGCCCCATGTGAGTTGAGGCAGAAGAAAGTGTGGAATTGCAGCTGCTTGCGTAGAGGACGCTGCCATTGTGTCGTGGTGTTTGCATAGTCTTTGTTCCTTGAAAGGTGGGATGGAAGGCACACTTGAGCCATTACATAATCGATCGTGGTTTTCCCTATTCCGACTGCCAAGCCAGTAACCTCAGAGAATTAGACAGTGGAAGGAAGTCGAGGTAATTGCTTCATAGCACCAGTTAATCATAATCATCTATCCTTCTGCTCAAAAGGCCCGCCAAAAAGCCGCCAATCGAAAAGACAGCAATGGCAAAAAACAATAAAGACACCTGTAAAGTCTGCTTGCAATGCACGCTAACCCCCAAAAACACCGTCCAAAAAAAACCTATCAAAGAATGGAACCATTTCACCCCGCTCATCGCCCATACTCCAAGCTCGGCACAATGACCGGCCCATACTTCATCGGCGCACTGTAAGGACCCTCATTCTGTACCATGAAGTCCACTGCGAGGCTCAATTTTCCGCTCCCATGACCCGGTACTGCTTGCCCAAATGTGCCGTTGACAATCTCGGGGTCGTAGATCACGCATGCGACGTAGTTTCTCCGACCCATGAGCCGCTTATACTCGCGCGTCGTGCCATTAACGTCTTGCGTGAAGATCTCCATCATATCTTCTTTAGTGTCAGAGGGAGCGTGCGTGCTGCGGTGACCATTTTGGGGGATGTAGAGCGCGCGGTTGTTGTGCAGAAGGCGAAGGACATAGTTGCTTGGTGGGGCATTGACAACCGACGAGGAGATGATTTGGTACATTGTCTTGTGGTCTTGGGTTTTTGAAGGATCGTGGAGGAGACCCGCGCCGCAGCAGTCAACGCCGCCAGAGAAGAAGGTCATCCGCAGGGACTTGTTGTGCGCGATGCCTTGAAGGGTGCGGATAAGATATGTCCGCTCAAGGTCCTGTCATTGCATTAGCAATTTGCTTGCTGGTCACAGCTTGCTAGATCATACCTTTGACTCGTGTGTCCACTGATCTCTGAGTTCATCAAGAAGGTCAATTTCGCCAAAGGGACTCAGAACGCCGCTCATCAGGCCAGATTTGCCGATAGCCTTCTTGACGGAGTTGAACCCCTCGCCAACCACAGACTTGGCGCCCACCACACCGGCAACTGAACTTGTCACCTTTCCGAGAACGTTAAATGTGCCTGTGACAGCCTTCTTTCCCGTGGCTACCGTATTCGCGAGATGTTCTACTGATTCCAGACGAGGGTAGACAACGGGTACTGGAATCATCCAGATGCAGTGCTGCACGCTCGGAGGAAGAGTGGCGACCTTAGGGAAGATCCCTTGGTACGTAGGGCCCGCCATAACTTGGTGAGGGTTCCGCTCTGACCGACAATCTGGCCCAACTACAACCACGCAAGGTCCAAGATACTTGATAAAGTGCCAACCAGTTCCAGTAATGGTGAAGAGGTCCATATCGTTGTTGACATTTCGAAGGATCTCGATCGTCGTATGATGCTGGAATAAGAGATACATCTCGATTCCAATTCTTCCAATATTCTTGAACATGTTGGAGAACTGCATGTATTCAGGATACGAGCCAAAGCCGTCAAAGCTACTCTATGGTTAGGAGTGCAAAAGAAGGATCGGGATCTCAGACAACTTACATGTCGTGATCATCCAGTGCCAGGATGTGAGGAATCTGTGCAAATGCTTCCCTCAAATGCGGCTGATCAAAATGGCTGGTGTAGTAATGGAAGTAGGCGTGGCAGACTTCCTCCTCATGCTTCGCTGTCCATGGAGCATTCTTCCGATTCTCCTTGCCGCTGGTAGCCGTCCATTGCTTGAGGAGTGGGATTTCCTTCCACAATCGGTCTGCATATATCTGGCCTCCTAAACCAAGTTGCACGTGAAAGCCTCCGCATTCTGAGTTCTTTTGAAGGATATCTTTCCACATGAACCCAACACCACTAAGCTTCGACCGCTCATTTGCATTCACGTTAAGGGCAAAGTCATTGCCTGAGTGTGCAATAAATCGCCAGCTTGTCTCCTGGCGGCCCGCAACAAGAAACTCGAAGCGGGTACAGCCCAAATGTGAGGTAATAGCGTACGTCCATTTCGCGGCATGATCCTCTTCCATCTTAAGGTCAATATCGTATCTGTAGAATATCCATGTCTGATGGGTATAGATCGGATTAGCCTTGAGTTGCCTTGGGTTCGGGGAGAGATCCACGCTCTGATGGATATGAATGGTTGGCGGATGTGGGGTGTTTGTTATCAACAGAATCGATCCGAGCCACAACCCTCTCTCTAAATCCATGTTGGTGTATCTCAGATATGGGCCAAAGTAGACACTGTTAGTCGGGTTTATCTTGTACATGTCCACCCCGGCGGCTGGGGGCGGTCCAGTAAATCCAGCAGCTGTCGGGGTCGCAATCGCTGCCATACCCAACATGTCTCCAGGATAAGTCGCTGATTGTGGCGCAAATCCAGGGGATGCCAGAGGGGTTTTGCCAAAACTTGGGGAGCTCAACGGGTTAGCATATGAATTGGTCGGGGACATTGGCTCATTCAGATTCAGGGGAGTAGGACCCTTAGGGAATTCCCATTGTGTGGACTGCGTTGGAAGATGGATGTAGTAATATTGACCTGAATTTGGATCCAGGTGGGCGATCCATCCCTCTGGCAGCGGTGGGGGTGAAGCTGGTCCTGGTCCGGGTGCGGGGCTTGGAGTAGCATTCTGCGATTGGGGAATTTGACTCGCGGACGGAGCTGGTGCGGCCATTCCGGCTTGTGGTGATGGGCCTGTATGCTGCTGGCGAGGATCGTTTGCGAATGCAGGATGAGCCTGCATATTTGGATCGCTCATGACCCCGGGTTGAGGTGTCGGTTGAGTAATGCTCTGATTGCGCTTCTCATTCGGAAAGCCTTGCGCAGTTGTTGCCCCCGCGGCGGCCGTCGGATGCGGAATGCTAGAGTACGCTGGAGGAGGTTCCTCATTCAAATTCATGCGGGACATATCTTGCTGTAGAGGGTGCTCCGTGGGAATGTTTGACGGAGGAGGAGAAGTTGTGCTGGTAGATGCCTGGGGTGGGCTATTCTGCACACCGACTTGGTTCATGCCTTGGTACACCGTTGGAGGGCCATGTGGTTGGCTGCCTGGCTGCTCGGTCGGTGTCCATGGTCTCCGTGGAGGTTGCTGTTGAGACGGCGGAGAAGAGATATTTGTCCTGGGCTGTTGATTGGCATATACCTGGTTTCGTTGCGCCGCAGCCGTATTCTGAACATTCTGCGCCTGCAGACTTGTCAGCGTGGATGGCCCGGCGATTCCTGTTGCAGCAAAACGAGCCTCGATGCCGCCACTCGGGGGTGGTATGATAGGTGTTTCCGGGGGAGGAGGCGATCCTCTCTGCGCTCTCGTCGTTGATGTTGAAGCTGTGGAGCTCAATCTATTCACTCCGACAGGATTGGGAATCTTGAGCGCTGGCTCGGGTGCCTTGGGGGAGGTTGCGCTAGGAGGCGGCCAGTATTGCTGGTGATACTCGGGGAATGGATTTGGGTCCACACTACCCTTCCGTTGCGGTGCTCTCTGGAACAGGCCTTCTTTGTCAGGTGTTTCTGGCCCAGGAGAATCTGGCAGAGGCTTTGGCGCAGTTCCTCTTCGCTCTGCCAGCTTCGATGGCTGTATGGATCCATCTTGAGCTCTCCCCGGACCATGCGCATAGCCTGAAACCGTTGGTCTGTTCGGATCGTTCGCATCGAACCGCGCGCGAGGGGAACCTCCTGAACCTTGTGTGGCACTTGATCGTCTCCTCCTTCCCTCTCCTTCAGGTGGTGTAGCATTCTTCGCCGCTCTTTCTCTCTCACTCAAGGGTGTATATCTCGCCTGGACCGGTGGTGCCTGCTTCGAAGGTCGATCATCGGGATATGGCAAAGGGGCAGTCGGTGGACTCGTAGGGGGCGCTGGGAAAGTTGGCATAGGCGGAGGGCGCGAGAAAGCTGGCTCTTTGGAGCTGCCAGCAGAGTCCGTCCTCGGCGGAGGACTCTTCGACGCTGATTCTCTCTTGCTGATCCTCAAGGGACCAACAGTGGGAGTGTCTGGAGTATCTGAGGGCTTCAAGAAGAGCTCCTCTTCTGGCCGTCCCTGGCGGCGGCCGTCCATCGTCGCTTATGTATGGAGTAACTTTTTGGTGTTGGATCTTCCGCGATGACGGGCGTCGAACTTATTTTTGGAGACGGGTGCAGATGGACTCGCGGGTGCGAGGCGAGGGTGAAATGGTGGGCTGCTCGCGGGGTAGATACGGATGACGCTGCTGCTGACACCAGCGGGAGAAGTGAAAATGGCAGTGGGCGATTTGCGGTGACTAGTTAAGCGTATATGTAAAGTGAGTTGGATGGAGGCATCTACTCCTGTTTTGCTGCCAGCATCCGAGGCGAAGCTGCTTACTTACGTAGCCCTTCTTCCATCTCGCTCCTGCAGTCGTCAAGTATTGGGCTGCGGGCCTGCACTGAGCGACCATGCTCTTCGACGCGCCCAAGGCGAAGCCGCCGTCTGATTGGCCCAATGCTTCATAGACGCGCGCTCCTGGCCGACTTCCTGGCCTCCATCACACTTAGCGGGCGCCCGGTGGTCCTCGTTCTGGACATATATTGCTTAACTGGAGTGTTTAATGTACAGATTGATCGAAAGACTCGAGAGGAAGCGCTCAGGCCAGTCTACGGTTGGTTGCAGTTCTTTTATCTCATCCAAATCGCCGGCACATGGGCCGGCATGGACGATGCGCACTCGCCCCTGTCTTTGGCCAAAATCTCTTCCCTGCTTCGTCCTGTCTAAGATCTCTTCCCTTCGCTAGACCCATTATTGACGACGTCTCTGATTCCTTGCAAGAAAGAGATGGACTTCTTTATAGTTAGGTCTCAGCTCTTCCCCTCAGCGTCACCAGATTCACCGGCACGCTCCCCGGTCCCGTATATGCAGCTGCCCTGTCGAAGTATTGAGAGACAGGAACAGGGCTGAACCCTTTTGGAGATGGCCACGAGAGATGCAGCCAGACAGAATTCGAGCTTTCGGCCTCGTTTTAGCAAGCGTTCTTCGCTTCGTCGCACCGCAAGGGGTTAAGGATGAAGCCACTTGGTGCGGCTGAGTTACAGCCTCAGATACCAGCGGGACCTCGACCTTTTCCTGACCCCTCGTTCTCTTCTTACATCAATCAAGCTTCTCTTCCATTCTCCTCACTCGTTTTGCTATGATAGAATTTGTTTCTGTATAATTACTCTCTCTGTCTCTTGTGGTGACACTTTTCGACGATACGTTTCCACCCATCGAATACTCAGCCTCATTCTACGACCATAAAGAGAAATCCTCCACATGCCATTTGTACAACAACAAACTCCATCCGTGGGTCAATTCGAGACCAATGCGCCTGCTCCACCGCCGTACACCGCGGGCCCCGAGCCGCAACAGTTACCAACACCAACCCCACCACCACAGCCTGGAAATGCCCTCGGACAGGCACCCCCACAACGGCAGAATACATTTCCACAGGGACAAACTCTGATGCAACAACAGCCTGCTATGGGAACTCCTCAACAATTTCAAGCACAGCAATCGCAATATCAGCAGCCGATGGCTCCCCAACAACCTATGCAACCCATGGCTCCCCAACAATCGCTCCAATATCCACCCAATATGACACCCCAGCAGCAACTGCAAGTCCAATCCATAATTCAAAATATGCCTCCTGAGAAGCTTCAAATGTACCAGCAACAAGCGCAACAAATGATGTCCCCCCAACAAATGATCCCTCATCAGCAATTCCCACAGCCTCAGCAACCTATGATGCCCCAGCAGCCAATGATGCAACAACCCCAGATACCACTCTACACTACCACCGCTCCGTCCAGCCTCTTTGGCTCAAAACCATCAGGAGGCCATGGCGGCCATACCGGACCCCAGGATGAGAAGAAAACCGGGAGCGTACAACGATTCTTCGGCGACACACTTTTTGGCCGCGTTGCTCGTGCGTCCGTTCAAACAGCCACTTCAACGCTGAAAATGCCGGCTTCGTTATCACCCTGGGGCGACAACAACCCAGTCACCTTGCCCAATGTACGATATAGGGATGCCGTACTCTTCACAACTTTCGCATTTGTGGGAACACCGTTAGTCGAGGGCATGGACAGCGCAGTCACGGGGGTATTCGGCGCAGATAGCTTCGTGAGCGAAATTGTATCGTCTGGAGCAGGAGCTATTCTAGGGTGCACAGTAATCAAATACGGTGTTTTCCAGATCGTCGAACAGGCGATAGACAAAGGAATTATCGAGCACATGCTGCCCGAAGAAGAAAAGATGCTTCAAACAATAAATGTGAAGAGCCTGCAAGTCGGCATCAAGCACAAACTCATGGGCGTGGACGCCGATCTACGCTTCACGGGCATTTATCCTGCGAAGAACACGCAGGATTGCGAGAAGGGCTGGTTCTGTCCTTATCTCTTTGCTAGTGCAAGAACACCGCAAGTCCCTCGAGCTAATGATTTCTCTATCTGTCAATTCTTTGGGCCTTTCCTTGGCGGTGAGCTCTTACCCCCTTCTACTTTCCAGCCCCTAGTAAAGCTAATTACGATACAGGTGACTATGCAATGGCCCACAAGCTCCTCTCCGAATCCGTCCACACCCTCAGCATGTGTGAACCTAACCCTCAAGTCGACATCGGCACAAACCGCATGGTCATCCTCTTCACCGGCATTTCTCCCTTCCGCGCAAACATGTGGTCCACATCTCGACGTCCTGGCTGCGGCACCATTATCTTCCATCTCCTGGACGGGTGTCCCGCGCTCATCATCCCCGTCACCAACCGCGCACCCATCTGCGCCTGGTCACCCTGGACTCTATCGCAAATGCGGGCAGCGCAGTATGCATTGAATCCGATGGGTCCGGGAACGGGGGTTTATAATGCCGAGTGGCAGCATGAGCAGATTTGTGAGTGGTTGGATACGATTATTAGTGTGCAGCATGTTAGTCCGGCGATTAGGGAGAGGTATGTGCAAGTTCTGGGGAGGAGTGTGAGTTTGGTGATTAATGGGGCGTTGGCGCTGGAGAAGTGTCAGCCATTGCTTGGCAAATTGGATCCGGAGAGAGCGGGAATCGTTATGTTTAGGTATTGAGGGGAGAGTTTGGAGGTTTGCGATGTTGAAGTTCTGGTGTCTGGTAGGTGTATGGATGATCAGTAGATGCGTTTAAGCTTCGGTTGGATAGTTGGAGCCTGTTTGGACTGGAATTGTTTGGAATGCAGGTTGGGCATTGGGCCTTGATAATACGTGCATGAGATACCCGCAAGTGTAAGATATCGTACATTCAATGTTTCTTTCTCCTACGTCGTGCCTATCCAGTGTGAAATCGAAGCGTCGACAGCGTCTCTCTCGTTCCTATCCTCAGCTTTTCGGCTCGAAAGACGCCCAATGGAATAATTTTGTAGCCGAAGTGCCAACAGACGCCTTACCTCCAAAGCCCCTCTTATTGCTGCTATTTTGACTCTTCAAACCAGGAGATGTCCAATAGGATCGTTATCTACCCTGTACAGCACGTCATTCCGGTCTGTAGGTCCTCTCGCGGAGCCCAAAACGTTATGTGTCAGCCACCATATCTTCCATTCAAGCACCACCGTTGCTCCTCTCAAATTCTCCCGGCGTTCCTCCCCCTTACCTTCATGGTCTAGTTCTAGGTTCACAGTGCTCAACGTGCTTAAGCGACGGGAAGGGCACAAAAGGAAGAAAAGGGACTGATGGGATGGAGTTTCAAATGCAATCACAGGGACTCGATGCCTTCAAATGTCACCAATGTGAATGTAAGACATCGATGATCTGCTTGCGAGTCAGAACAGGGCGGAGATGATATGAGCGGGGATTATGGATACAGATACACTATCGGAGGGTGTGTTAAGTTCCCAGCAGATGCTAGAGACGGAAATTGCGTTTATGTACTGGCGGGCATTGGAGAGGAAAAAGGCATGATGTCGTGCATGTTGTCAGTGTTCTATGTGAAGGCGGTGCTGGAGACATCTCGATGGCCGCCTTGGTGGGTGGAAAGGTCTCATCCTGAAGCTCCTCGTCGTCCTTGTGTGTTTCTTCCTTTAGCCTTGAGGCTGTCGCGGAGGTAGAAAGTCTCAGTATCGCGCACATTGTCAGTTAAGTAGATAAAGCCCTACGATAGAGACATATTATCGCCAGAGCCAACGAAGAGGCCTCCATGGCTAAACCCGTCTTTGCCGCTATGTGCTTATTCCTCAAATCTAGGAGGAGGGAGCAATATCCACTAGAACTGAGCTCGTTGTCATGGGCAATTCCGGTCGTTTTGAAACGTGACACAGCTCGCGTTGCCTGGGTAAAGTGAGTCAAGTATAAACACAAGGGGGGCACGTATTATGTGATGTTGGCTTGATCCAAACGTTCATCATGGTGCTTTGGGTGGGGAGAGAAAGACGCGTCTCACAAAATTTAGACCCACTATTATCTTCAGATACGCCAGCTGTAGTATATCTGATTGGAGGAGTGGCTATCTGAATATACAACATCTATTTGATCAAGAGCAGCCCTTAAGATACAAAAGGCCCGAAGTGATGCTGATGCGATGTCAACACAGCTTTATTAGTGAGAGACAACAAAACTCAAACTTCTTCATTAATCCACTACACAATGCAATAGAATCAATTAAAAAGTAATAAAAAAACCTAAAGGGCAGGCCCAACAAAATTTAAGCTGCTGAAGCAGTTCGAGAACCATTTCAAGCCAGATCACTCTGCGCTGTGCAATGCAGGTGAACCTGGCTAGTCAACAGACTTGTTGAGCTCGGCGGCTCCCGGAAGATAAGTATGAAGAGAAGAAAATATGGTGTGGGCAGGGGATGGAGGGTGTTTATATAAAATTCGGGGGGCGGGAGGGCGAGGCCCGTATCAACTTCAGAGGTAAAGGAGCCTAATCACTGACGCATTGGAAGAGCCCAAATGAAGATGCACACGAACGCGTTAGAGGCCCCATCTTCTCCATAAGAATAAAGTGCAGTTATTATTGATTATAATTCATGTCTCGTGAAGTCTCCACCTCCCTAGGCATTCAATTCTCTTCACTTTTTCTTTATTCAATCCCATGGTAGAGATAGTAGAATGTTTTGGATCTCCAACAACCAAACCCATCACCTGAGAGATTGCAATTTTCTAATATCAAGCCGCTCCAGCTTGAGCTCACTCTGCTACACTGTGCAAAACCACACATACTTGAGTGTGATTTGCCTTTTTTGGCCATACTCGCATTTTAAAAATAACTACACCTCTAACGCCCTCGTTGATAGGATTTAACTGGAATTTCGAACGTGAACTGCAGGAGTTCACTTAAGCTTAAATATTCAGGCAAGGCGGAATGCACTTATTTCCAGTGGGTAGTGTTTTCGTCTCCACTCATACTCTGCAAGATCAAGGATTTTTAGAAAAGGTTTTCGGAGACGTTGTTGCAGATTATTAAGTGTGTTGCAGGGAAGGGAAAAGAATAAGGGAGGAGACAAGAGCTTTATATATTGGATACAGGAGGATCGCAGATTATTGAGGCTGTCAGCATGCCTAGCTTCTATAACTCACCTAGACATACCCCAACGGCCTGACATATATAAAATTTTGGTTTCACGTTTTCTTCTCCTCTACTCAGTCAACATTGCCCCGTCTTGGGCAGAGACTGATTTGGGGCATAGACTTAATTAAAACCTGAAGTCTTTCTTCTTCCTAACTAAGGACAAATCCATACTTTGTCTAAATATATGTTGGCGTTCTGATGCATGGGAGCAAGAGAGACGGTGACTAAATTCAGACGAGGCTCGTGATTTCAAAAACAGTAAAGCCTTGTTGAGTCCCATCAGGAGGTTCAGAAGCAGACCTACTACTGCGTATATTCACCCCTGTTCTAAGCGCGCCACACTCCAAATTAAGCCTCTTTACTTAAAAATGTATAAAAATCAAGTGGATACACTTTTAGTCTTCTATTACTTCACTTCCTGCTGCAGGTAAACTTGTTCGGACCCTGCCAAGGGCTTATTTCTGAGCATTTTTTCTCCACGTTATGCAAAATTCCCGAAAGTGCCCAATCCGCGCTATTTAGGTATTTCTTCATCATTTTTTAGACTAAAGACGCAGCCGTGTCGCGAGAGGCTGGATGATTTTAATCACTTCCTCTCGAAATCATAGATATGGCTGCTAGACAGCTTTGTAGGAGCCCCCCCCCCCCCCCCCCCAAAATATATATATATTTCCCGCAGAGCCCACGAGATTGGCTTCCAAATATGTTTGTACAAGTGAAAATCGTGGTGCTGAAGCTGGCCCTAATTTTGTCCAGAGTGAGATCATTTGGAGAGAAATTCGCTCTTTTCGAACTCCAATCCAGCCATAGCCATGGATATGGACGTCTTTGGTGAAACCCTGTAAGTAGACTACAGTACTTTGATTTTTGGGTGTGTGTGGAAAGGAGAAGATGGAACAGGAGGTGAGACCGGGGAATTATATATGGGTGGGTCGGGCCAAGCTCGGGGACGGGTCATTCTGCACGTGATTAACTAGAAACCTCAATGAGTGGGTTACAGAATGCTTGAAATTTCGAAGGTCGTACAGGTAGGAAGCGTCAGCTATCTCTCGAGTTGGCCAAAATAATTTTCCTGCTTTGGGAGTCGATGACGCTTTAATATTGAAGGGAGGTTAAGTAAGAGTAACAAGAAAGGAAAACGCTCAACCTTCAATCCCATCAGACCGTCTGGTAGAGACCTCAGCTTGGCATGGTCTTAAGAGGCCGAGTATGATCGTCATGCTTCCTAGCAAATCTCTGCGTTCTTTCAGTGACTATCCCTATTGCTGACTAAGCGACCACTTCGATGTCTTTGCTTTATTCACTATTGTAAAATCCCCTTTCCTTTCCGATTTTTGTCTTCTATTTACACTCAGCTCTGAGGTGACACGAAAAAGGAGTTTAGAAACCTCATGTGCCTCCTTCGGATCAAAAGCGCAGACGCGAATGAAAAATGGCTGCAGGGAACTTGGTACACCGAAAATAGAAAAACCATGACCAGTAATATCCCTCTGTAGATTTTTTTGCTAGGAACAAAAAGTCTTCGATACTCCCACCGTGCTTTTGCGCTGCACTGTTAGCGAGTTTACTGACACGTTGGGGAACGAGTTGAAGGAGAAATCTGCTATCATGTAATGCACCATAGGGATCTAGAGTCATTTTAGACTAGAAAATTGTTACTCACCATCTCGTTCCCATGCTAATACTCTCCATAATCATCGTTCGCCGAGCCTGAATACCCAGCCACTCCGTATCAACCAGCTCGAAAACCTTAGATCCCCCAACAACCACTCCAACACTAGCGCATCAGACCTTGCCAATTTTGTTTTGAAGCTCCCCCGGGTGCAAACTCAACGATAAACTCTTTTGAAACTATTTTGGAAAGACGCTGACACTCCAACATTGAACCGAAAACTCCTTTGTATTAACAGATAGCCAGACTCCCACACCAACACACCATAAAATAGAGTACCGTAAGCTTTTTTAACACAACCTGTACTTCCTTTAAGCGTACCTTAGTGAACCATAGCTCAGAGGACAGATTAGTTTTTGACCCAAGCTTCAGCAAGGTTGGTGTCAGTTCTTTGACCAGACATTGGCTCTCATCACAGTATTTTTAGTTTCTGTCCAGAGATTGGAAGGAGTTGGAGTGTGTATTGGAAGAGCAGAGTGGAAGGTAGGCGAAGGGGGTATATATATTCAGCACAGAGGGCTGTTAAGGAAGAGGACCACGGGCTGAATAAGCGTTTACCGTCGTGCTTGGCTCCGATAGCCTCCTCTGCAGGATTTGGGGGTATATGGACCCCCTTATCTTTGCCTTGACACGATCCCTACAATGGGTTTGGAATAAAGGCGGGTCCAAAAAAAGAATCTGCCTTCTGGAATGCTGGTTGGATCAAAAATGCTTGGCCGTCCTCCTAGGCTTCGGAGTTGTTTCAAAATAGGCGATGCCGCAAACAATGGACTTGGAGTTAAAAAAAAAAAAAATTCTTTTGAGGGTAGTGGACAGTTGGACCAAAACCTCCAATTCCAGCTTCTATGCTCTTAGAAGAGATTTAGAACACTTCAACCACAAGTAATGGAGACTTTGGGTCCAAAAATAACACTCTGGTTAGATCATATTGGAATTTTTTTTTTTCCTAAAAAAAGAAAGAAAATGGTGACTAAGCACGGGTTCTTGGTTGCTGTATAAATAAAAACTCCATAAGACTGGTACAATGGGATCTGTGGGGCTTGGGATATCGGATATCTGGATGCGGATGCTGTGTTAAGATTCTGGGCAGTTATGGCGTGGCAATTGTGTGCAAGCATCTTTGAAAATACTCGCTGCGAATCATCTTCCTATCTTCCCTAGCTTGGCTCTTGTGAAAGCGAACGACACAAGGAGCGCTCTCAAACTGCTTCCTTGGTATGAACCTAGAACCTGGATATTTTTGAAGCTGCCATCTCGAAGGAAAGATTCCACTCATTACCCATCAAGGTCGGAATTGGAAGGTAGTGGAGGGCGAGAAGATATGGAGGTGGCGTAGCACGTGAGCCATAGCATGTTGAGTACTCTCGTTCAGTTGCTAGCGCTAAAGGCACCAGCCAAGTTCCAGAAGATGCTCACTGATCCATCTCGACATCTGCCATCTCGTAGAGCTCCTGTAAAGGAGCATCAGAACTAGCATCGCATGCTCTTCTCCATCAGTGCAGTCTGCACACTCAATTGTTTCCAGATTCCGCGACCCGTAGACATATCAGTGGTCGGACTTTTTTTTTTATTCCCCGTTCCCCCTCAAAGAGCCCGAACATTTTACCAGTACTTCATGTTTAATCCCACTCGCCCAACTCAGACATCCCAAGCCAACCATATAGAGTAAGAGCCCTTCTTCTTAGTCCAAGCATATCCCGCGACTTACTCTGTTTTTGATCCATAAACATGCTCTGTATTGGTTTTTGCACCTCGGTTTTTGTACCTTTCCGCAGCGCGCTGCATCGAAGTCTCATGTTTCTTGAGGCTGGATTTTTTAGAATTTTGACCCGAAGTTGTATGCCCGGTGCGAGAAAGGAGAGAGGGCGCGGTAGGAGGGATCTATATAGGCATCGAGGGAGAGGAAAGGCCGAGGAGCGGTGAACCTGTGATGCAACTATGACCTGTGGTGCAATGTGAATGGATGTCCTTTGGGAGTCGCGGACGCATGATCACCTATCCCTGCTTCGTCGACTCCCTCGGCGTATTGTCCATACAGCTTCGAGACTTCTCCGGTTGCTTGCTTGAGAGAGACAAGTCCGATGCTGCACTGCCCAGGTGCTCAATATATGGTTAGCGCGTTGCATGGCTCTCGCGCGGTAGCAACATGTCAGTAACGTAAACAATAGAACAAAATGAGACCTCGATATTGGCACTTTATCATAACCATGAATATCTAGAAGCTCCCAGTTAGAAACAGATTATTCATTAAAAAAATGTCCACCCAAACATAGTCCACCCAGGAAACAATCTCGTCCTAAGCGGTTCTGAAAGTGGGCAGCCCACCTCCTCTCCCCTAGCGCCTGAGAACCTTCGCCCTTTAAACAGCCTCGGTGTTACCCTAGCGCCTGAGGGCTTCAGTCCGTTAACAGCCTCGGTTCGATTCAGCAAGTTATTCTCGCGCTTTTGAAAAGATCAGATAGACCGCTGTGCAATGATACTATCTGGCAGACCCTGTGGCAACCCCGGTGGTGAAATGTGTTGTAGGCCTGCGGGTTCTGTCACGGATTCGCGCTGAGAAGAAAGGAAGTGAAAGGAGAGAGGATGGGATTTAAGTCTGTGCTGGGGGTGCAGAGACGGGGCGGAGAAACGAGGCACCGAAGGTGCTGGCGGGGAAGGCGTCGGTGACGTTTTGAGAAATTTGAGGGATTGAGAAGATGGGCGAACGTCAAGATCGTGAGAGTAAGGTAACGGCATTGAACACCTACACATGTGTATCCTACAACAGACTGCTTTTCTGGACCTACCTTTGAACGCCTCCCATGCGATGAGTTGGGTAGTATACACGCTATCTACAAGATTACACTTCTTAGAATCTACATGAAAGACACTCATAACTCATACAGCGACCTCTTCTGGCATCTGATGAGCCATCTCCTCGATCTTCTCTGCCATACCAAGATCCGTCACATCCCACCCTTTATTAGCATCAACCCAATCTTTCTTCTCGCCCAGAATAGCAACATTACCCTCCGAAGCCTTCTGCACAAGAAATTGATCCGCAACACGCTGAACCTGCTCTGCGGTGACATCCAGCAAGCGTTCTCTTCTCGTCTGAAGCATGTCGTCGGTGATGCCAGAAAGGAACAATCTCATACCTTCCTGGCTGACGCTTTGGGGAGCATCATAGCCTTGGAAGACACTAAGCTTCGCTTCCTCAAGATCCTGGGCCGTCCAAGTACGGTCTCGAGCCCATTGACCGGCTTCTGCCATGATCTTCATTGTGTTCTGAGGGTTTGGATCCCGGTAACTGTACATGCCAAATAAACCGCCTAGTGAGCGAGCGTATGCACCGCCGCCGTACGCACCGCCTTTCTCGCGGATCTCATGGTGAAGATGTTTGTGGGTGAGGAGTTGAGCGAGGATTTCAAGTGGGGCGCTAGAAGCGTCGACGTAAGGGACGGTTGGGATGGCCTTTGCGGAGTAATATACTTGGTATGGTAGAGGGAAGAATGACTTTGAGTTTCGGGGGTATGTTGCTGGCGATGAGGGCGAGGGAAGGCTCGCGGCGCTGGTTGGCAAGCCCTGTAAGAAGCGCTGTAGAGCATCTTGATTGGCTGAAGAACTCTCGCTGCCGCAAGTGAGCGCGACGCGAAGCTCCTTGGCATTTGCAATGGCGAAAGACTGAATGGCCTTCAGTTTCTGGATAACATCGCTAAGCGATTCTGTTGGAGGACGAGCCGCTAAGCTGGTTGTCAGCCCGACTTGCGTCAGGCCTCCCGTGTGTTCATTTAGTCTACCGACTGGTGTCAATCCAGCTTCGGCGAAAGTTCGAGCAAAGGAGTGGCCAGACTCTGCGATAGAGTTGATGGCGCCACTCGCTGAGCTCTGGAGTAGCTCGCGAATCTTCTTTTCAGCTTCCGGGCCATCGAAATCTGTCTCTATAATGACTGTTCGCAATAGCTCATACATGTCGGGGACGTTGCGATCAAGTGCAAATCCGGTGAAAGACAATCCTTCCTCGAAGGAGCTTAAGGATAGTGGTGATGTTGACGCATGGTATCCTACTGATATGCCGCCAGTCTTCAGCTTGATGAGTTCCTCTAGCTGCTCCATGGTCTTTGTTCGAGTCCCCAATCGCATAATGGCACTTGTAAACAAGGGAATCATTTCTCTTAGTTCATCTGGCAAATTTTGGAGACTTTGGACAGCTCGGAAGTAGGTCAATCCATTGGTAGGAGCTTCGCGCCATTGGACTTTAATATCACCTAGATTGCTGTGCCGAAGGGATTTCCTCTCTTTCTCTCGAGGGATGTCCTTGACATGCACTGTTGGTAGACAGCTCAGGTCCTGGTTCCTTGCCTTCTCTTGGACTTCCAAAAGCTCGAGCTCACGCTTCTCGAGATAGGTCTGAGCTTCCTGTTCACTGGGGAACTTCGTTGTTGTCTCCAGTATTTTCTCAGCCAGCCTCTTGTTCTCTTCATCAGTCAATTCCTGGCTATAAGTTTCCAATGGCTCCATGGTAAATGTCAAGGTATTGTCATTGAGAAGGTACTTGTCCAAAAGGCTTTCCAAATAATCGCCCTTTTCATATCTGGCCTTGAATCTAGACACGGTTTCCTGCCAAGCAAGTGCTTCCATCGGGTCAACGCCATTGAACCATCCAGGTTTTAACCTCTGCATTATGTTCATTCCAAAATGCGCGGTCTTGTGTTTGAGAGAAAGTTCGAGCTGATGAAGAATACCGTCCACTTTGATTTTGTCAAATCCATTCTTTCTGGCCTCGAGAAGGGTGTTTGTGATTGCTTCCCTGACTTTCGGCACGTCCTCTTCCTTGACGGCATTCAAACCCACAGAAAACACGCCAATCTTTCCAGCGCTGTCATATCCAGTGTTTGGGCTAAAGTCCGCGCCTAGTCCTGGCTCGATCAACTTTCGGTACAAAGGCGAGCCATACCCGTCCATGAGCAGATTACTTAAGACTCCAAGAGAAAAGTTCTCAACTACATCAGAAGTGTCGCCCATCAACCAGGTTACAGATGTTTTATGCTGCCTATCTGGAGGAACCAGAGGATCCAAAGGACCTGGAACTGTGACGTACTTAGGATTCTCCTTCAAACTGATCGGAGTTTTGATATCATGGTCGACTGAGATTTTGTCGAAACGGCTGAAGCGGGTATCAACCTCCTTCAAGTGCTCGGCCAACGGCATGTTTCCATAAGTCAAAAGTTTGGCGTTGCTGGGATGATAATGGTCTCCGTGGAACTTTCTCAACTGTTCCCAGGTAAGGTCTGTAATCTTCTGTGGGTCGCCTCCTGAATTATTGATTGCCGGGAACAAGTGGTCCTGAAATCTGACGTAGAAAAGATAGTTGCCGTCCGACATTTGGCCTTTCATCTCGTTATAAACCACGCCCTTAAAGACCAAGCGCTTTGCCTCCTCCTCTCCAGCTTCCACGGCCAAGGGGTTCTCTGGTCCTATTCGCCATCCTTCCTGTGTAAAATCGTTCTCGTTTAGTAGTGGATGTAGGGTAGCATCGAGATAGACCGACATAAGATTTTTGAAATCTTGGGCATTGGTGGTGGCGAATGGGTAGGTCGTATGGTCAGAGGAGGTAAAGGCGTTCATGAAATTGGATAGGGATCGGGGGAGCATCTTAAAAAATGGGTCGCGGACAGGATATCTGTAGGATTTAGCGCTCAGTCTCCTTGGCCAGAAGGACAACTATACTTTTCGCTCCCGCATAATGTTGTATGCTCCAGGATATGCGGGACGCCAGTATCATCTGGTGGGTTTGTCTTGAACCCAATGGAGAATACATTGTTCGAATCATCTCGGGCGATATGGAGATAGTCCGCTCCCGTCCTGTCATGCTGAAGCTGTAGAGCTGTGAGTTCCAGTTCAGGAACCTGCTTGACGCGCTTCAGCGTGAAGCCATGGATCTGCTCCCCGATGTTCGGGTAGCTGGAAAGATCTGTAACCGCAGCATATCCTCGACGGAAGGAACATCCTATTCGCGAAGACGTGAGATTACGAGACGTGCGGAGCTGCGAACAAGTAGAGCGTAGCATGGCAGCGAGATGTAGCAGTCAACGGATGACAGCTGCACGGAAAAAGTGATGGACCAAATTGGCGCGCAGTCCCTCCTGATTGGCTGAGGGTATTCTATGCCCTGTCTGGGTTTAGCATGCTCCTTACTAAGTATCAACGCTTGCAGCCTGTTGTGGCTAAAGCACGCGGAACAGGCGATTTGTTGCCCTCCGCCGTGTTTCTTAATTGTATCCTCCCATTGGGGATCTTATAGTTCGCGTGTCTTCAGTATTAGAGCTAGAGTGCGGCGCTGACGTTCAAGAGCGCCTGTTGTGCCTCCTTGAACCACAACCGGGCGAAGAATACATGGACGAAACCTCCAACTTCTGCTCCCCTCCTTAACTCAACACTCGCACTGCTAGCCGCTCACCCCAGGACACTACTCGAGCAGGCATACTTACCTCCGCGCTGCTTTTTAATCGAGACATATCATCAGAATAGGCTATCCGTCATAGCTTCCTCTCACCCTTCAGAACAGTCCTTGTCCGGCTTCCCGAGCGACACCTCCGAGACGTCAGACGACTGGACCCTCAAACGCCACCCTGCGGCTCTATATTCAACCTCTACTGCGCCCGCGCATTCCTCCCATGCGAAAGATAGCTTTGCACTGTTTGAGCGCTGTGGTGACTAGGCCAAGGACCCCCCCAAAGACGTCACGCGGGTGCCCAAGTGTCTAAGGTATTACTTCCAAGTCACGGCTTCATGGCAACTGTTGCTCAGCAACACCAACCCTCTGCTCAATCTCGACCCAACCCGAGTCGTAGCATGGACACAAGCCGTAGCGCATCTACGTCCACGTCCGCTTCCATGGCTCCCGCTCAGCACGCTCCTGCGCCCGCCGCGAAGAAAGGCAAGGGAAAGAAAGCTACCGATCCGTCCGAGCAGCAGAAGCAGATTCAGGCAAAGATTGCGCAGCTGGAACTAGATGCCGCTGGGGACAAGGAACAGGAGCTTGAAATTGGTGCGTTGTCCCTGTCGAATTTGGTGCATCCCACTGTCTGGGAGGGAGGTGGTGTAGAAATGAGTTTATACCACCCCCTCTTCTACTGGGCAGACGGTTTAAGCCATGCATGATTTTATGTCTCGAAAGATTCTTGAAGTTGATTCAGTGACTAACATTGGGAATTCATCACAGAGCGAGAAGTCAAAAAAGCCAACCGAGAATTAACCACCCTTCTCAATAATATGGAAACGCCCATGTCCCGCCTCGAGATCGTTCAGAAGAAATACACCGAGCTTCTCCAGGACATGAAGCGCACTGAGCGTGACCATCAAAAAGCGAAGAAGCGCGGTGACCAACTGCAGAAAGAGAAGGACGCTCAACGGACCGAATTGAACAGAGTCACGGCTATGAAGGACAAGCTTGAGAAGATTTCTAGGGACTTCACCAAGGAGAATAAGCGATTAAAGGTTCGCTAGCCCATTTCCCCTGCTAGCCGAAGTGGGACAAATGCTGATGTGCATTAGGATGAGCTGCACAGAGTCGAGACAACCGAGTCGAGGGCTAAAGAGGAGCTTCATGACCGCCTTGAGAGAATGGTTGCTGACGTTGAGGATGTAATCAATTCCCAGAACCAACCCGAACAGCAGCCCCCGGTCGATATGGAGTTAGACGAACTGTACATCTTCCATTTCTTGCCGTGTGCACATGGGCTAAGGCATTTTCAGGTTCCGCCAGAAGTTCAAGTCCTTCATCGATCAATATGAACTGCGCGAGTTACAGTTCCACTCTCTTCTTCGGACCAAGGAGCTCGAGATTCAGTACCAGATGGCTCGGCTAGAGCAGCAGCGCAAGCAACAAGAGGTGGAATCATCCAAATCCCATCAATTGACGCGACAAGTCTCAACCTTCTCCCAGACCGAAACTGAACTCCGCACGCAACTGAACATCTACGTTGAGAAGTTCAAGCAGGTACGGCACTTGTAACTTTGAGATGGTCGTTTTAGCAACATATTGGTTAATACTGACTAGATGCAGGTTGAGGAGACGCTCAACAACTCTAATGACTTGTTTCTGACTTTTCGCAAGGAAATGGAGGAGATGTCAAAGAAGACGAAGCGTCTCGAGAAGGAAAACCAGAATCTGACCCGCAATAAGGAGGCTACGAACCGCAACATTCTTGAAATGGCCGAAGAGCGTACGAGGATGCAGAAGGAAATCGCTCGCAAGGACAAAGAGCTGGAACTCCTGCGCAAGAAGAACGAGAACTTGGAGAAGCTCTGTCGCGGCATGCAGGCTCAGGGACGGGGTCAGGCCAATATGAACGAGCTGGAGGATGACGAAGAGGTTACCGAGAGTGAGTATGATGACTACGAGGATGAGGATGACGAGGGTAGTGGTGACTACGATGACGACACTGAGGAAGACGCGATGGAGCCTGTGCAGGAACGGCGTCCGTTCGGGCCAGTGCCTCCTCCTCCACCGCCACCCCAGAGTGCCGTCAATGGAAAGGTTAACGGCCATAGTCACCGACAGACTAACGGCCAAGTCAACGGAATCAAACGCTAATCACGGAGGGACCTAGGTGCGAGTTCATCTGATAGGGACTCGACGGCAAATAGAGCGCCCCTCATGTCTTAGCCACAATTCAGGAAGCGTTGGTGGATGGGGTTGACTTCAAATATTTTACGATAGATGGCCAGGGCTTGCGAAGATCGGCGAGCCTGACTCGCCCCGAGTTCATGGCACGCGTCGTGAGGAAGTCCTGAAGAGCATAACGGAGCTTCTGCGGGCTGCAGGTTGCCCTTGCGGCATCCCGAGCAACCCATTCGAAGCACTTGTATGTGTATATCCTACAGGTTGCAATGTCTTTCCATTGGACGTATGAAGATGTTGTAACCCCCGCGCACAGCAATTTTTGGAGGTTTCCATTGTCGGTTCTCCATACTCCACCTAGGTTCTCGATTGGCAGACTGATGCCGATATGGCAAAGGCTGGCCATTCAGTCTTGTGGCCTGAGAAATGTACTCTTAGCTCTCTATTCTTCGAGCTCTCTTCGGTGAATGAAATGATGTCATGTGACTCCTCCGCCGACTATTGGGCCGAGCTCGACTCGCGCCCAAGTTCAGCAACCGAGGCTCGCCCCGCAGAATGCTGGTGCTGTCTGACAACCACCAGCCCTATTTATCTACCCCAGATTTCACCATGACTTTCCCTACTGCCATTCTATTTAGCTACAACCCTATCGTTGCATACCAAAGTCTCTCAATTAATTCAATTGGTACTTTCCCATCTAATTCCAACTGATAGGACAGACAAGATACCATCGCCCACCATGTCAACCCCAAACCTCCAAACCCCCCTCTCCAAACTCCTGCGAATCCAGTACCCCATCATCCTCGCCGGCATGGCGCGCACCTCCGGCGGCCCCCTCGCAGCCGCCGTCTCCAACGCAGGCGGTCTCGGCGTCATCGGCGGTCTGGGCTACACACCCCAACAACTGCAGTCCATCATCGACGACCTCAAATCGAACTTAAACGATAAATCGCTGCCCTTTGGCGTCGACCTCGCGCTCCCGCAAATCGGCGGCTCGGCACGCAAGACGAATCACGATTATACGCATGGGCAGTTGGATGAGCTGATTGAGGTCACGATTAAGAATGGGGCGAGGTTGTTTGTTTCTGCGGTGGGTGTGCCGCCTGCGAGGACGATTAAGAGGCTACATGAGGCGGGGATTCTGATTATGAATATGGTTGGTGCGCCGAAACATGCTGTTAAAGCTTTAGAAGCCGGTGTGGATATTGTGTGTGCGCAAGGTGGGGAGGGTGGTGGACATACCGGGGATATTGCGAATTCGATTTTGATACCGGCGGTTGTAGATGTGGCGAGACGGTACAAGAGCCCCCTAACGGGCGAACCGGCGATGGTAGTTGCCGCGGGTGGGATCTATAATGGGAGGAGTTTGGCTAGTAGTTTGATGCAGGGTGCGCAGGGAGTGTGGGTGGGAACACGATTTGTGGCGAGTACGGAGGCCGGGTGTTCGCAGATGCATAAGGAGAATGTGGTTAGTGCGAGCTTTACTGATACGGCGAGGACGTTGGTGGTTAGTGGGCGGCCGTTGAGGGTTAGAGTGAACGACTATATCAGGGACTGGGAGAGCAGGCCAGAAGAGATCAAGAAGTTGACTGAGAGTGGAGTTGTGCCGTTAGCGAAGGATATGGATGATGGGAAGGATGTGGATATTCCGTTCTTGATGGGTCAGGTGTCGGGTGTTATTCAGGATATCAAGCCGGCGAAGCACATTGTGGATGAGATGGTGAGGGAGGCTGTGGATATGCTGAAGTTGGGTCAGACATATATTGCTGGACCGAGCAGTAAGTTGTAGATGGTATATTTCGGTTATAGGACGTCCTTTGGTCGAACCATAGTATGGGGATACTCTTAATGAGTATGAACCCAGAAAAGCATAAATACTGGCGTCATTAAGGGTCTGTGGCCTTGTGTAACATCGGATATCGTAGATCGCCTTGGGGATACAAATTTCCGGATTCGACGGCCATTCTCGTGGGCGTGTATCACTAGATGACCAGTAGATAAATGAACAAGCAGGTGAAGTGACTCCGTAATACAATGTAAAATTGTCAATTCATCATGAGGAAGTGAGCGAACAGCTCTTCAAGGTCCTTGGGCAAATAATTGTAGGTCCCGGCAGGCTGGTTTGCACGCTGATTTGGGAGATCTGCGCCAGGATTTCTTGTCAGTGACCAACCACGACAAAACGGCAGCTGCAACACACGAAAGAACCAAGCTCAGGAGACTCACAGCCCAGAAACACCACCACATTCAATCAATAAATATTATTCCTGAGCACCCTCAAGCAAGCCTCTCATTCTATCCCTTAGGAGATTTATTCTTCCAGCATCTCACCGCTCTCCGGGACTTGGCTTGTGCGGCCCCAACGGCTTGTCATCCAACCGCCTCGCCAATTAGCATCTATTCATGACGCTTCGCCGGACCACGCCGAGGAGCTGCGCTATCCATGCAGTCGAATCCACGGGCTCAGGCTGAACTGCAGGCCCAGAGGAAGAAGGTGTGCACCATTCCGAGTCTCCGCCAATTCCCGACTGATAGTTGAGCAGCTCGCAAACTCGTACAAGCAGCTTCTCGAGTAAGCCCGCCTGTTTCGCCGGAACCTTCTCCTCACGATGCTGATCGCCCCATAGTGAATTCTCAGCCCCGGACCTGAAGACCGTGGGCAGTTATACCCTGGGAAGACTGATTGGGAAGGGCAGCTTTGGAAAGGTCTATCTGGCGTCCCACAAGCTCACTAATGGCTCCAAGGTGAGGCTCCGCCGACAAGGCTGCAAAGGATTGCGAGTAACAAAATTTTTCGCAGGTTGTGCTCAAATCGGCGAAGAAGGACGATGTCAACCTGGCCCGCGAGATCCATCATCATCGGCAGTTTCTCCATCCACATATTGCTAGGTTGTACGAGGTCATAGTCACGGAATCACTGGTTTGGCTAGTGCTGGAGTACTGTCCAGGTAGGAAGCCATATTTAGAACTTAGTTGGCATTTCTGACCTGGGATATAGGCGATGAGCTCTACAATTACCTCCTCGAGAAGGGGCCCATTGAGCCGGTCAAAGCGCAGAAGATCTTCACACAGCTTGTCGGCGCCGTTTCCTACGTCCACAACAAGTCATGCGTCCACCGAGATCTGAAGCTGGAGAACATACTACTGGACAAGCATGAGAACGTCAAGCTAGTCGACTTTGGCTTTACGCGGGAATACGAGGGCAAATCAAGCTATTTGCAGACATGGTGCGGGACCGTGTGCTATAGCGCGCCGGAGATGCTAAAGGGGGAGAAGTATGCGGGTGAAAAGGTGGATGTGTGGAGTCTGGGCATTATTCTTTACGCCCTTTTAGCTGGCGAATTACCTTTTGACGACGATGATGAAAATGTTACGAAGATGAAGATATTAAAGGAGGAGCCGAAATACCCGGATACGTTTCCACCACAGGCGAAGGAGCTGGTTCAGGTTTTACTATCGAAACGACCCCTATTGAGACCATCACTTGCAGATATCCTGCAGAATCCATGGTTGGCCGAACATGCTCCGCGACAGCAAGAAATTTTGAAGTTACAGCAGCCGGCTCCCTTTACGACCGATCTGGAGAAGGAGGTCCTCCAGCGAATGCGTGCCGCTGGTGTGGATATTGACATGGTCATTGAAAATGTGCTCGCCCAACGATGTGATTCTCTTGCTGGCTGGTGGGCGTTGCTTTTAGAAAAGGAGGAACGCAAGGCTAGGAGGCGGGAACGCAAACGTAAGGAACGGGAGGCAGAGGCGAAGAGCTTGAGACGGTTGAGTGCTGCTAGCAGCCGTCTGGACAAGCTTGCGCCTACAATTAAGGAGACTGATGAAGAAGGCCAGCATTCCCCATTGATCGGAGATCCCCCGAAGAGTCGTGGTAGAGCGCTGAAGCGAACCAGCATGCATGGTGAGTCTTGACGTAGGTATGATCTATTCAGTATATTGACTGAATCCAGGCGCTCCATCAGACCTTCCACGATTACCAGAAACACAACTAACCCCAGACGCCGACAAACCCCCACCCCCCATCGAAAAAGATTACATCCGAAACTCAAACTCCTCTTCCCGTCCCCCACCGCCACCCAAGGAGATAGACAGGCGGAGATCAAGAAGCAGTATGCTCCAAGTTGTATCCACCAATCCTGATCTCCTCCACCCCAACGGCTTCGTCCCCAAACGCCGCCGAAAATACCAACAACCCTTCATTAACCATCTCGCCTCTCTCAGAAACTGGATCAAGGAAAGCGCCAAAAGAGCCCGCTCTCCCGGCTCAAAAGCTAGCTCCGGAAAATCTCCAACTATGCCACAAAGCAAAAGCCCCGACCCGCGAAGACGCCTAAGCAACGCGAATCGTAACTCGGGCGTCCATGCTCTTCCTAATGTCGCACCTTCCACACATGTCCAGGCTAGACCTCGTGTCTCGATGACGGGAAGCGGGAAGAGGCCGTCTGTCTCCCCCGCACCGCTGACGCCACGCTCGTCATATCGTAGGAGTTCAGGTGGTCTAAGGGGAAGAAAATCTACCTCAAGCAGTATTTCTTCAATCCGCTCAATGCCACACCACCATCACTCCCACTCCAAAGCCTCGTCTACCTCCTCCGCCTCCCTCGCCTCGCCCTCCGTCTCAACCTCAGGCCAAAAACACAAGTCCCCCAATTCCTCCGTCAAAGTCCTACCCGCGACCCCCACATCCTCCTCCTTCCCCTCCAACATCCGCGTCGTGCGCGCACCACTCTCTGAAGGTGGCGCGGCATTCGGTATGGCCCCCCCACCCAGTCCTGGATTGATATTTGCGAAAAGGAAAAGGAGTCCGTTTAAGGGGCCCATGTTGAATTTGAATACGCATGGGAGTCCGAGGGGGAGGGGGGTGGGGAGCGAGGGGAATAGTAGGAGTGGAAGTGTGCAGGGACGGAGGAGTGGGGAGATTATGGGTATCGCTGAGGAGGAAGAAGACGATGAGATCGAGGAGGTCGAGGAATTCAGCCCGATACTGAGGGGCGAGGTGATTGTGGAAGTGGAGGGGAAGCCGCCTCCGACGCCTGAGAAACGGTGATAAGTTGAGGGCTTGAGGTTTTGAGGCTGGTGCTTGATGGGAATTGTGGAGATTTGATCTTGTGGTTTGTATGAGAGAGATGTTGTTTCTACTTCACTTTACTTCTCATGAGTAGACTATTTGTAGGGTTTCCGTTTTATTTTATTGTTTTTGTTTCTGCCCGGTGATTAGGCCGGGCGCCTTCAGGGCAGTTTTTTCTTTCGCTTCTTTTTTTGGCGGTTAGAGGAGGGACTAATTCTTAGTACGAGGACAGAACGTATCCGTTCGATATCCTTGGATTTGTACATTTTGGGTAGTTAGGGTTAAAGGAATTGCATAAGAGGAGGCATGAGGAGAATGAGGATGTGGGTGCAAAAGTAGATATGATACCAGCAATACGATGTTATAAGTTTTGTATGAATTTCATAGAGCGTTGTTTTGTAGAGCGATGGGCGGCTATTCAAGATCATCATGAGTATTGCTTGAACAGTGATTCTGGTTTCTTTAAACAGGGCAGACACCCAGAAGGGATTTAGGGAAGACAGGTGGGGAAGACAGGGGAAGTGTGTAAGGGAATATACTGCTGAGAAGAGTATGTCGCTTGGATACGTGACTTGAAATTTGTCTAAAACCCATAAAGTGTCGAATCCGTGATACAAGTGCTTTTGATGGTGAGGTAATTCTATTTTCAAGGGTTTGCTCAGAGAGGGAACGGGCACGGTCTATGTCGGCATCACGCCCAACATGATGGAAATGATCTAGACTCCTAATCGCTTCCTCTCGGCGCTTTCTCAAGCCTGTGCGCCTTTTCTTAAGGGCAGGGAACCCGTGGTTTGGAAAGACGAGGATTTGACGAGGGAGTGAGTAATGGGCCGTCTTCTACTATCGAACTGCCTCTTCGGGCAAGTTGATGGGTTTTGGAATTTGACATGAGGGTGCGTTTGGGTGGAGAATCACCAAGGGGGTGAGCGATGTGCCGTCTTCTCACCCCGAATGGCCAGCGTTTGGTGAGGTTGATGCAGTTTGAGATCTGGAATCAGAGTGCGTTTGAATGCGAAGGGAAGTGCGAGGCAAAGGGTTCAGAGTGTCTGATAGAGAGTGTTGGGGGGTTTTTTTTCTTTGGGGTGGTGGGTTTGAAGGAGATGTGATACAAGGAAATAAAGTGTTGCCGTCGTGGCTGGCCTCCTGAATGAGCAGTTTTGACTATCTGGAGATAGTGAATGGCAGTGAACGGGGACTTCTAGCGTCCTTCTAGTGGCTGGGGAAACGGTGGTTTGGAAAAACGAAAGTGTGTTGTCAAGAACGTCTAGCTGCGTCTACAAGCGGATATACCAGGAAAATTTGATGCTCTAAGAAGGCTCTTGCGGGATGAATGTCATAGCAGAAGGGCCGAGCCGCTTTCTCTTGGTGCTTCGAGAAGGCGGGTTGGTTTCTAGGGACTGGGGAAGCGGTGGTTTAAAAGACGAGGGCTTGGGTTCTGAGGAAATGATGCGCCCTCGAGGATACACAATTGTCGTCTAAGATCTATTGGGAAATTCGCTATCGTGAATCGACCTTAAACGGCTACTTGGAGGATGAATGTGATAGCAAAAGGGCCGAACCGTGCTTCTTCGGCCAGCGGTCGAACAAATCTTGGATCTGGGGAAACGGTGGTTTGATATCGCGAGGGATTAATTCCTGCGTTCTTCATGCCGTCCCTTTTCTTCCATACGGCTTCCTCTTGCGGCAAGATTAAGCTTGGATCAATTCGACAATTCGCACGGCCGCAACGCCACGTGAGGGAATTTTCCAGTCTCCGCGAATGTGGGATGTGGCGGTAGGGACATGGGTGGTACTGAGGGGTTTCGAGGACATGGCTTTTGGGGTTGCAATGACAAGGTGCGTGTCGAGGGTGTTGGTGAGGGGAGGTTTCAGATACAGGACACTACATTTGTCTATGAATAGATGATCGTGATCGTGGTGCTGGTGGAAGAAGCCGAGACGAGACCTACAGTAGCGGCTTGTCTGTGTTGCTCGACAAGAGAATTGAAGGCGTAGGTAGAATGCGTGTCTTAGACATCAGAAGCTGCACTTCGGATCCGAGCACTCCTCTCGTGGTCGTGGTGTTGACTATGCGACTCAAATCATGCTTTATCATTCAGCCTCCCGGTACTCACCGCATCGTGCGTTCGTGGCGTGTAGAAGTTCAGGTAAGGCGCTTTTGCACATGTCACGAGTTCTGTCAATCATGTGTCATGTGCTTCCTCGTCCTTGCCTCGGTCAAGTAGTCGGTCAGCAATAAGGTCGCCTGTCCGTGTAACGTACAGAAATTAGCTCACACGAGAGCTGATAGTTCACGGGAGAGGTGCGAGAATTATCGAATGGGCGTTACACGCTCTGACGGTCGGCAACGGATATGATGGGGGGCTTGTTGTGGCTTGAAGGTTGCAGACGTGGGCGTTCCAGACTTGGACATGTGAGAGAGTTCGGTTGAAGTTGGTGGGAGATCAGTCCCGTCCGCTCCCGTCAATGGTTGAGTTGCCTGCAGTCCGCCATAAAGAAAGCGACATCAGAATACAGAGATCGCGAATCTCTGTGTTGGTATGAATCATTGTTCGCCTCGTGCTGGAGACACGTCCCACACACGCTGCTTTTGTTTTTGTACGGACGTATTTCCTTTCGCGGGTAATGGACAGTAGTCGTACAGACCCGATGGGCGAAGGCCTTGTCGTCGCTCAATTCGGCCCTGAAATCCTTGTGTTCCATCCTTCGGCTTGAAGGCGAGATGCAGGCAAGAGCGGGTTCGGTAAGATAAAGTATCTGCAATTTGTGCGCGCTTGTGTTGCTGCATGCAATTCAATTATATGCCAGGTACTAACTGCATAGAAGCAGGAAGCGTTCTCTGGCGTAGAGAATTGATTAACCGTTTGTCAGATGCAGGGGAAACTATATTGTTGGGCAGAAGGCGGAAACGGGGTTCTTTGGAGGAGGAATCGTAGTGCCGTCTTACGCGTTCTGTTCTTGGTTACTTTGTGAGATATTGGTTGGGCGTCTGATTCGGAGTTGATGATATGGGGAAAAGGAAGAGGAGGATTGCGGCGCGGAGACCTGAATTCAGGAACGCAGTCTGAAAGAACACGCGATTCTGGGGAACTACAATTTCACATGGTACGAACAGCGCCCAGAACATCCAATGATGGAACTGAATTAGAATTTCAACGAGGATGCTTCGTACTGGGGTAAGGAATTGCCTAAACTGGTGTGGCGTCAGAGGGGCCAATGAGATAGCCGCGGCAAGGGTTGTCTGTGATTTGTGAGATGTGATAATAGCGTCTTGGGCCAGTGAGGGATTGGAGGATTGCGAATATTGTTGATCGCGGTGATGAGTTCGAATAGAAGTACAAGCTGAATTGTCTCTGATTGTTACGACCATGATGACGAAGAGAGACAATGTCTCGGTATCACAATGGTGAGGGGTGAGGGCAATATCGATATGATAACGCCAGCATCAGCTAACCCGCCACAGGCGTTTTCTAGAATGCTTTTGGCGAGCGAGCCGTTCGTCGCCGCCACCAAGACTCGGGTCGGAGGCATCGATAGCTGTGACTGTCGCACGGTTGGAATTGCAGATGGATTGAAGTTGACCGAGGCCTGGAGACAGTTAGAATAGCGCCTGGGAGTAGCATTTTAGCATTTTGATATCGCTTCGGTGAGCCCCGTCATTGGAGGACCCGGCGTTGTGAGTTCTGGTTGACAATCCCAGGCGTGGGATGCAGATTGGCTCTCTGTCGCCATCATCCATGTACCTCACGTACCAAGCCGCGCTCATATGGCCGGCTTGTTTCTGCGCAATGATCCTTCACCCCCGCAGGCTCGTGCCTCCTCCATGGTCACAGTTCTGATGTCAATCGATGTGTGCGGGAAGATACATGCGCCCTCAACTCCACCCAATTAGTCCCCAGCCTCGCCGCGCGATAAGTTCAGGACCCCGCGACCAACTAGCTCTGATTGTCGGCACCCTGGAGCGTTGAACGTTTAACTACCAGCCATCTGGACCCTCCAATTTATCCTGGAAAGCGTACACGACTTCATCGCTCTAAAGAGACTCTCAACTTGACATGCCGCTTTAAATCAATCTTACCCTACACGATTACCCCGGCCGTGTACACAGCAGACGCACACCCTCTTTTATCTATCGTCGCTCGCCCGGGCCCTAATTGCTCTCCTCCACAGGCCCAGCGACACACTCACCCAACAGCACTGCAGCGACTTCCTTTGCCCGCACCGCGCGCTGCAGTCATTCACTCCTTATATGTCGTAATCGGGCTCGCACATTTTTACGCTCCATCATGGTTGTTTCCGACATGGATGGGTACGGGACAGAGAAGAGTTTCGGTAGAGACTCGCAAAATTCAGAGTATTATGGGGGTTCGTCGTTTCACAGGGAAGCGTTGGGGCGCAGGATGTTGGACAGCTTCAAGAGGGACCCGAACATGGTAATGACACCGAAGGGGAGTTTGGGCGCGGATGGAAAGGTCTTTGATGTCGAGACCGCAGCACAAAATACCGCGAATTCACCATTGGCCCGGAAACTCAAAGGAAGACACCTGCAGATGATTGCCATTGGAGGTTCAATAGGTATGTCTACTACGAAATACTGTTTGCGATTATGTTTGAAGTTTCGTTTTACAATCTATGCTAATTCAATCATAGGCACTGGTCTCTTCGTCGGCTCAGGTACTGCCCTAGCACATGGCGGTCCTGCATCTCTCGTGATTTCGTATTGTCTGGTCGGTATCATGCTGTACTGCACCG
The DNA here is from genome assembly GCA_010093925.1 of Zopfia rhizophila CBS 207.26. NCBI lineage: Eukaryota > Fungi > Ascomycota > Dothideomycetes > Zopfiaceae > Zopfia > Zopfia rhizophila. The sequence continues at coordinate 1,036,031 of ML994635.1, forward strand.
TCCACGCTCTAGGTGAAATGGCAGTTCTCTTTCCTGTCGCAGGTTCCTTCTCCGCGTACTCGACTCGATTCTTGGACCCTGCATGGGGATTCGCTATGGGGTGGAAGTGAGTATCCGATCCTTATCCGGCCTGTCGGGTCCCTGTGAACCCTGACTGACTGAACGTAGTTACGCAATGCAATGGCTTGTTGTGTTACCACTGGAAATTGTCGCGGCAACCCTCACTATTGAATACTGGAATCATGGGAAAGTTAACAATGACGCTTGGGTAGCCATCTTCCTCGTGCTAATCGTCACTATCAACTTGTTTGGTGTCAAGGGCTACGGAGAAGCAGAGTTTATCTTCGCCATTATTAAGGTCACAGCCATCATTGGGTTCATTATCTTAGGAGTTATCATTAACGTTGGAGGAGGACCTAATGGAAGTTACATTGGTGGTAAAATGTGGCTCGACCCGGGCGCATTCAACAACGGCTTCAAAGGTCTCTGCAGTACCTTCGTCAACGCCGCTTTCGCCTTCTCAGGTACCGAACTGGTTGGTCTCGCCGCTGCCGAAACTGCCAACCCTCGCAAGTCTCTCCCGACCGCCGTAAAACAAGTCTTCTGGCGTATCGCCCTTTTCTACATCGTCTCCCTCGTCCTTGTCGGCCTGCTCGTCCCATACACCGACCCGCACCTCCTTGGTGGAAAGAGCTCTGTCGATGCCGTTTCCTCTCCCTTCGTCATTGCAATCAAGAACGCTGGAATCGAGGGCATGCCTTCTGTCTTCAATGCCGTCATTATGATTGCTGTCCTGTCCGTCGGTAATTCTTCTATCTATGGCTCAAGTCGAACTCTTGCCGCTCTTGCAGAGCAGAACCAAGCCCCCAAGATACTCGCCTACATCGACCGCAAAGGCCGTCCCCTGGTTTCCATCGCCGTCGCATCGATTCTCGGCCTCCTTGCCTTCCTTGCCGGCACTGATAAGCAAGAAGACGCATTCACATGGATGCTCGCGCTCTCTGGCCTCTCTTCCATCTTCACCTGGGGATCCATCTGCCTGGCCCACATTCGGTTCCGCAAAGGCTGGAAGCTGCAAGGCCACTCGCTCGACGAACTGGCCTTCAAGTCGCAGCCCGGCGTCATTGGCTCATGGATCGGCGTCACCTTCAATTGCCTGGTTCTCGTCGCTCAATTCTGGGTTGCGCTTGCGCCGATCGACTATAAGACTCTAAAGACTACGGAGCTTGTTCAGAACTTCTTCAGCCTGTACCTCGCGCTGCCGGTTACCCTACTCTTCTACGTTCCATACAAGTTATGGTACCGGACACCGTTCATCCGATCATATAACATGGATCTGCACACTGGGATCCGAGAACTCAACATCGCGGAACTAATCGAAGAAGAACGAGAGGAAAGGAAAGGATGGCCGACGTGGAAACGGGTCTACAAATACTTTTGTTAGTATTTCACTGTCTCGCGATTTACTTTTTTCGTATCAGCGGGTTTTTTTGAGCGGCTAATATGAAGGTTCTATCTTATCATTGAGCCCGCAAATGGGCTTTTGGGTGGGATTGCTTTTCGTCGATTCCGTGAATATATACCTTGGACAAGTTCTGAGCGGGATTTTGTGTTCATGATACCAGGCGACATGCCAGAAGAGCATTGCGCAGCCTTGCGATTATTCCCATTTCTTTTGTGTACTCGTGGGTTGGTGCATGGAATTGGATAAGGTACGAGGACGATGGCATGATGGTAACGAGAATGTACGATGGTACGTACTGTGTAACTCTTAGTAAGTAGGACAGGATGTTGCTAGGCCTGGTCGAATAATAAGTCAAAAGTTCCACCTCGTCCCTGCTGTTCACTTAAATTGTATTTTGTCAATGCATGGTGATGATATACTCGAGTCTCCGACAGTTCATAACCATGCCCATCAACTCATGATTCAGGGCAAAGAGGAATACACTAAGCTTAAATTTTCTTTTTAGTCTCATATATACGATATTCTTTGCACTGGTTTCGCTAATATGTCGTTCATCCACACTCAAAGAACACCCAAAGCCAAAAGGATCACAAACAAACACCAAACACCCCGAATCAAACCCTCCCACTCTTCATCCACCCTTCCTCTCACTCAGCCACCAAAAACAAAAGGTAAGGGTCCTAAAGAACTAAAGCGTAGAACTCGTACGTCCTTTTGAAAACACTAAAATCTCAACTCGCTCCTTAAACCAAGGTCGCAACGTATGATATCCTGGTAGCTACTTTTCTAAACACCTCTCCAAATTACATAGTATATAGTCTACCCATTCCAAAACAAAAATAAAACCAAAATTGGTTCGAGAAGTAGGGAGGTGTCTGTGAGCTTGACGTGGTTGGGATGTTGCAAGTGCAGCGAAAAGGAAAAAGACAGAGACAAAAAAGCAGAATCGAGCCCACATCCTCGCTAGCATTCTATTTTTCTAATTCCTCAGGTAATGAAGTAGTTAGAGGTAGAGCTGGCCCTGCAAAAGGAAAGGTTTCCATAGAACGGTGCTAAACGTATATATTCAGTCGCTACTTTCCTGGTATATATCTCAAAATGAAAAGATATATATAGGTCATCTACAATAAAAATGGAAAGATGGGAGAACAGAATGGGAGGATGAGGGGGCTTGATGTGATGGCATTTGTTTGCTTGAGCGTTGTGTAACAATTTGAATGGAGAAGTGGGAGGCCGCATGTAGGGAAGAGGAAGGGGAAGGGGATGTGTGCTGAAGATCAGGAAGAGGGAAGGATACTTTAGCACATTTCATGATATCGAAGCACATTTATAAGAATATAAGAGTTCGTATATCAAGAATGATTTAGTATACTATCTCAAGCAACCGATTTTTCCGTAATCCTTCCCAATCTCTAAACTCCCAACCCCAAAAAGGCCTTTCCAAACCTCGCCCCCTCATTCCCATTCTTAGACCAAAAACTAAAAGAGAAAGCTGGATTCGAACCCTACTCAAACCAATAAAAGGAAAGGATTTCCTTTTCCTTGTGGAATCGTGCCGTTTGCGACCTTGGCTGAGTAGTTCCTGTGACGTACCTGGCGGAGTTTGTCAAGCTCGGTAGCTACTTCCGGGCTCTCTTGGAAAATGTTGGAAAAGTAATTGGTATATATACGTATATCGACACTACGAAATATGGTGAATAGGATGGAGGGGTAAGATAATGCGGTGGAGAGGTAACAAACGAAAGTAATAGGTGGAGTTTGAGTGGAGAAAACGGAAAGATGCATTAGGGTATGGCAAACTGTGAGTTGGCTTCGTGGGTCCATATACGAAAGTCCCGGCTACATGAAAAAGTTTGAGACTCTCTTTAGAGCCCTATAAATGATGCATTAAAATATCACATCCATCTTGTCCTCCAATATATCTAATCCATTCCTCTCCTAAAAACTCCAAAGCCAAAGAAAAAGGGAAATCGCAAAAATAGATGTCAACTCACAGTCTCGAACCTATCAAATGGCAAAAAATAATGGTTAAAATTTGAAAAGGGGACCCGGAGGACGTGATACTTAGTCGCTGAGACATTGTTATGCCAATGTTGTCCAAACTGTAAGTAGCTACCTTCCTAAAAGATTCGAAAATTGTTAGATGTAAATAGGCTTGTGAATTGGAGGAGAGAGTGCAATTAAGAAAATTTGGCAGAAGCTTGGAAGGTGTGGTGAAGGGGTGAGAGTGAATCAAATGCTGGACAGCGCCATAGGAAGGGCACATTAATTCCGAAAGGAGGAAGCTTGAAGAGACACGAGAAGAGATTGCCATTCATTAAAATCCTTACTATGCACCCTAAGATCCCAGCGCATTGAAGCAGTCCCTCTTTTCCCAACTCAATTCCTACATGACATGAGTTTTTTGAGGCCGTCGCCCCTCTTTCCAGTCCCAACAAGATGCAAAAATACACAAATACATAGATCAGGATCCAACATGCCGAATAAAACCCCATCCCTGCCTCGCTTCATGCCCTTACTGAGGTCATGACAAGACACAATCATTAGGTCGAACAAAGAACAAAGTAACCGAAGAAAACCAGGAAAATCCTCAGACACCTTCTCACCTCCAACCCCACTCATCCAATATCGCCAATCGCCTTCCGATACTTCCAAAGCACACGCAACTGCAGAATAATACGCTGCCAACCCATGTTGCTACTGCTAAGGACTCGTAGCTCACCATGCCTGCGAACAACTCTGCTTCCCTGCCACGACTGGCGGTGGGTAGATGCGTGCTGTTCGTCGTTGCGGGTAAACTGGGCGAGGGAAGGACGTCTGGGTTTGAGAGCAGGATGAAGGATGTCAAGATAGAGGAGACGGTTAGGGAGAACGAGAGGCCGGGTTTGCTGCGATCGAGGATGTACCAGAGGGCGGGATTGACGAGGGCGAGAGTGAGGGAGAGTTGGAGGGTTGATTGCCAGGGGAGTTTGCGCTGCATTAGTTAGCACTTGTTCTATTGAGAGAGATGTGTAGAGGGTGGAGATGGAGAGAGTGGCTTGATGTAATTGAGATGGAACAACACTCACAATCGCAAACGCAATCCCTACAAAAGCGCCCACACTCCTCCCAACCTCATTCCACTGCTCACCGACCGACCAGTCGCTCTTCTCCTCCCTCTCCACCTCCTCTTGCTTCACCAGTCTCTCCCCTTCCCACAACAAATCCACATACGGCAATAGACTCCCCAGCAGCACCCCCGCGAAACCCCAACTCGCCAAATAAATCCCGCTCTCTCTACCCACAACCCCCACATTCACAGCCGCAAGCTCCCTCGTATCATGAAGATGGCTAACAATAACCCCATACACAACCCCAAACAGACCCAACGCCATCAGCTTCCCCACAATAGCCACCACTTTCCAAATACCCTGTCTCTGCTTAGCATGCCCTGGTCTCAATCCAGGTCTCCGATGTGTACTCTCCACCGTCCCTCGTCTCTGCAATCCCTTCATCCTAAGTCCCCCATCCGTACTCCTCACACCATTATCCCACCCGTTAATCCCCAGCCCACTATCCAAACTATGTCTCGCCGGGGTTTCCGCCCCCGTACCCCACGGCGTCTCCGTCTCGCTTCTCTCGCCCGCCGTACTCGTTCCCACATCATCGTAGATTCCAAAAAGCGTGCTACTTGTCATATTCAAGAAGGATCTATTATTCCGTATCGACGCGCCACCAGGTCCTCCATTCTCATGTTGTGTATTCGCATTCCGACTCCGGAGAAGTCTGGCGTTGAGTTGGGCTAGGAACTCTCCCGGCGCGCCGCTTGCATTCGATGTCGGGGGCGTCGGTTGCGTAAATGGATCCGGGGACTCGTTCGTGGAGGAGTGGGAGTTTGTTGAGAAGTGGCGGCGTGGTATGGGGCGATAGATGTGCGGTTGTTGGTTAGGGGCGGAGCTGACGAAAGGGTCTTCTGCCATATTTCTCGTTTCGCCCTTTCTCAATTACACAAGTATACCTTTGATAAGTAAAACTCATACAATGATAGAAGAGAAAAGGAGAGAAGGAAGAAATAGAAGATCCGGTGCTTTAATGACCCCTCTCCCCGCGTCAATTGTTGCAGGAATGCTGGAATTGAATTGGATGAAATCTACCCCCGGATCAGTATCGTGCACGTGGACGTCAGGTTTCCCATTCGAGGTCTTGGCGGGTGTAAGGCCTGACCACTGGACTGGCTTTAAGTACCTCGTATAGAAGCAAATATGCGCTTTGAAATTGGAGATGCGTGAGAAGGTGGAGGTGCAGTGAGGGTGACTTAAGACATGCAGGCTAAGCACCAAAGTCAGACCGTTCTGACGTTGTAGTCGCATGCCTCTAATTTGTATGTCAATAAGTTTGCTGCTCTCGCAAGCATGTGAAAGTCGGTTGTCTCTGCCGGACGATCCCTTAGCAATACATGCCCAAAATCTCAACATCACACAGCATGTTGCGTTCGATCTCATCCAGTATTACGGAAAGTGATTTTTTGTATAGTAATCCATGGGTTTTTTCGTTTGACAATGCTAAGCGTCTGCAACAATGCCCACTTTCGCCGTACCCTGTGCGGCTTTCCAAGACTGGTACCTGGAACACTCTTCCCTCGTCTATCCTCAACAATGCTGAGCCCCATAAATGCCTAAGAGTGAAACCCTAATGCAAGAACCTTGCCAAACAATCTTCCGATCGTCGACGTATTCGTTCTGTCGTCAATCGTTAATGGCCTTTTTCGCAGCGCCCGAACCCGTGCAACAATCACTTATCAACATGGGGTTTTCAGTCCTCCTGTGGCTGAAGAATGTTTCCCCTGTAGCATGTTAGTAGATGATCGGTCTAAACTTTAGGCCGTCTGTGTTACATACGCAACAATGTTCGCCCACCCGATAAGTCTGCAACCGAAAGTTAGCGTAAGCCGAAAATCGGGTTCAGGGAAAGAACGTGCCTCCAATGTTTCTCGATACGCCTAGATAGTGCAATCTTCTCACCAATCTCGGTGCAAGCCGGAGAGGTGAGTGAAAGACGCGCCGCATCAGCCTTTACAGCAATGACCTTGGCTCCCGTGGCAGTTGAGCCTATGTTCACCATCTGAAATCCGGTTTAGTTTTTCACTCCTTGTTATCACGAAGTAGAACTTACGAGAACTTCATTTTTTGCAAGCTTGGCAACCTTCGCCTGTTTACCGTCGGCAGTCTTGACACCGAGAAGTCGTCGCAGAAGGAAGTAGTTGACCTCGAGCTCAGTGTAGATGTTCGGCAGATGACCGCGAAGCCCCAGAACGAAGCCAACTAGACGATCTGCACGACACAGAGTAGGGTCCACCCGTGTTCCGACACCTATGCTACATTAGACCGTCGAATGGAACTAGTCATCGGGCAACATACCGATCAAACCTCCTGGGACAGCAAACTTAAGGTCATTGTGCTCAGCAAACAAGGAAACGACCCTTGAGTAGATGGGCTTGCACTGAATCTTCCCAGTGTTGTCTTTTGACACAATACCTGGCCTGATCTCAATCTCGTCGCCCAACTTCAACACACCAGTCAATATACTACCGCCTGCCACACCCCCTTTGAGCTCCTCAATCTCGGCACCTGGCTTATTGACATCAAAACTGCGGATTACCTGCCACCAAGTCAGAAGTTGTATCCCGTCATTGTTCAGTGACTTACAATCATGTGCGGTTTGGTAGAGAAGTCTCGTATGGGCACAGGGATCTTAGTGACCAGATACTCGTTGATGGCGTCGATGTTAAACTTGAGCTGAGCGGAAATGGGGATGATAGGTGAGCCGTCTGCAACGGTTCCTCGGATGAACTTGAGAATTGACTCGTAGTGTGCTGCGGCGCCGTCTTCTCTCATCAAGTCGACCTTATTCTGAAGAATGATGATGTGGTTAAGCTTCATGATTTCGATGGCTGCAAGATGTTCGCTTGTCTGTGGCTGAGGGCAGGTTTCGTTACCGGCAATTAGCAGCAGCGCGGCATCCATGACAGCAGCTCCAGATAACATCGTGCTCATGAGAATGTCGTGGCCGGGGCAGTCAACGAACGAGACATGTCGCAGAAGTCGGTATTTGCCACTGCACCCCTCCCGCTCGCAGGGAGGGTCAACCTCTTTCTCGCTCTTGAAGGACTTGTAGCATGTCGGCCGTGGACACTCCTCATTATCACACTTATAGATCTTTGCGTTTGCGTATCCGAGCTTGATCGTAATGTTCCTCTCGAGTTCGTTCTTGAACCTGACGGTCTGCACGCCAGAGATCGCCTTCACAACGGTACTCTTCCCGTGAGCGACATGTCCCTAAAAGCGGAGAAATTAACCAAAGCTTCAACAGCGGATTTTGGGGGTGTCCGTACGATGGTTCCAATGTTAATTGTTGCTTGGCGGCTAGGCCGTAATTAGCCATAATTATGTTATTTTGAAGAGGTAGTTTAAGGGTATTACCTTATAATCTCCGGAGAGAGGGGCGTTAGGCTCGAAAAATCCACGGTCAGTGGGTCCGGTTGTTCACTGTGAACAGTCAGTGCCATCTTTCCGGTGATTATGGGGCCATGAGTCTTACGGCAGCTCCGGCCTCTCCACAGGCGGGAGAACCTCTCTGGTTTTTTTCATAGCAGACTTTGGCTTTGCTTCTTCCACCTCTTCGGGCTCGGAAGCCACACTCTCTTCGTCGCGGTGATCGTGTTCGGAATCGCTATCCATGCTGGGTGGTTGTTTGCTATCTGTATACAGCGGTCGACGTTCTTCTGGTTTGAAAAGGCTGCCCGGATTCGTAGTCGTGAATCTCTCGTGAGTGAAGGGAGCAATTGGCGGGTTCGAGTGCTTGAAATCCCACAGTCAGAGGCAAAAAACATGACTCAGCCCAGCAATTTTGGCGGGGCGGTCGCGGAACAGGAAAAACCGAGTCACCGAGCCACCGAGCATCCTTAAAATCTTTTTGCGAGTAACCATCGATTCTTCTCTTCTTCATGAACAACGCAAATTTTTCACACACCCACTAAAAGCATTTTCGAATTTGAGACGCCCGCTGTCTTAAGGCAGTGTGAGGCTCCATGAGAACGAAAACCGTCTGTGGAGTGGAGAAGAGACTTCAGCTGCTGATCTTGGGTGCGGTTGCTTCCTGCTTTCGAGCTGTGGAAGCGAGCGCAATGATTGGCTGTACACCTTTTCATGAAGTGAATGTATTAGGATTACCTGGTTGAATTGGATCATGGCCGCTTTATGAGCTGGGTTTTGTTGGATGAGTCGGAGAATCCAGGACTCAAGGCAAGGGCGATCTTTCAAAGTCGGTTCATACACATATCGATTCCGTTCACTTGGCTCGAGGATACATTGTCTACACCTCTATACCATTGAAACAGACTTCTGAGATGCATTGACTCTATTCCTTTTAACTCAAAAGCGATAAATTAGACTCCTATAATTCCACACCTTCCCCCCATCCTCGCCATCCCCAACAACTCCAAGCCCACCCCATAACACCCCAAAATCGTCATCAAAACCGCCAAATGCCAGACATTATGACTATGTCCCAAAAAATCGAACTTCCCAGGGTACCACCTCTCAGGCACCTTTCCCGCATAAATCCACGCCCCCGAAAATATCGGTGCCACTACTCTCCCCCACACACTTCTATAAAATGTCCACGCCCAACCCCATCCTCTCACAATTCCCAAATGCGCCATAGGTAATAATCCAACGACGCCTAATAGCGTGAACGCGATAACGCGAACCCATGCTAAGTCCGGATGCCGGATTTTCGGAGACCATCCGATGAGGAGAGAAGCTGTTGCGGTGAGGCATGTAAGGGTTAGGTAGAGGCGTTGGGTGGAAGGTGAGCAGTAGAAAGCCGTATATTGAGTCACGACGTTCATAGCCGAGATCATGATTGTGACGCCCGATAGATCGACTGAGGCGCAGTTCATCATGAAGTGGCGATTGCAGTGGCATTTCATGGTGTGCCAGAAAACGCTGCAGCTGAGACAGAGTGTTGCGGCCATGAAGTATATGCCTATGATCAAATTATCCGTGCTGCTGCTTCGCGCGTATATGGGGTGGGATGGGTAGTGATAGAGCGCCAGGTAGAGAACTGAGAAGACCCCGAAAAGGTGAGACCAGATGTTGAAAGATTCGTTGGAGAGGCGGAGAGCGTTGTGGATGCATTCTGGTATTGATATTGCGAATGTATAGCCGTGGAGGATGAAAGGGTTTATTCGCCATGGTTTTGGAAGTGTGATGATGTCCAGGAGTTGGCCGCCTCGAGTGATTTGGACTGCGCGTTGGATTTGCTCTTCTAGGAGGTTGTCTTCTGCTAAAGGTGAAAATATTAATTGCGGAAGGAGTTGTAATGTGATGTTTGGTCTTACATTGGGGCTTTGAGGGTCTCCTCGCATAAATTGGTCTTGCTAATTCTTTCCCCATTCTATGATTCGCGATCGACTCTTTCCTTCCAGACGGGTCGTTCACGAGATACTCATCACCAACGAATTCAAGTTTGCATTCGGCGAACCAGAGAAGTGACAACGAGGGAGAATATTGAATTACATATCTGCATTAGCAGTCCTGAGACTAAAGCTCTTTCTAGACGGTATAAATGAAACTTTTGCGAGGCTGATAAATATAATTACAATCCATGTAGTTCCAAGTGATCAATAAGCATTCCCTCGCGTGTGCCTCTGACATCCATGACCCCACTGTCAGCACTACCTTCTGTCATCTTAGGCCTTATAAGACTTCACCTCCGAACCGAAATGGAAAGTTACCACTTAAAACATCGTGGCGACTGCTGCTCGTAATCACCAGGGTTGCCGAACCAATATCCTTTCCGGAAGATGGGTCCTGTGGTACAATCATTAACCGGAGTTCCGCGCCGTACATGGTTGCACGATGTTGTTACTCGTCCTTCACTCCAGTCCACTTCTTCTCTTTCTTGAATACTACCCTCGAGACCAGAATCTTAGCGATCAGCCAGAACCAGACGTAGTTTAAGGTCTGGAGCACAGTCGCAGACGCGGCGTGTCCAACCAACAACCAAGTTGGCAACTTCTCAATACCTTTCGGAGGATCCGTCGTCCAAGCAGACCAGATGTCCTTGTAAAACCACCAAGTGAGATAGGTTCCCCAGATGATGCGACTGAAGAAGAAAATGATGAAGAGGACAACGCCATTGAAAACGTAGAACCTACTCTTCTCCATTTTGAGTTTCCCGAGAGCCCGATGGATGTTTAGAGGGATGTTCGACCATTCGTAGAGGTAAGATGCGACGCCGTAAGTCAGGAATGCTGGGCGCTGTGTCCAATTAATATAAGCTCAAATGGTGGAACTAAAGGGAGACTGACGAAACCTTGGATCATGAGGAAGTTTGTCGCAAGTGCGTGTGCAAGCATTCCCCAGCCATATGTTCTGACATAAATCGCCATCATCACGAGATGCCAAACGAAGTATCCATTCGCGATCGCCAGAGCCATAGCTGACAGTCCAGTGTATCCATATGCCCGTTCTTGTGCGTTCATTTGCTTCCTTTCCTCATCGAAAAGAACCACGTATTGCGCCAAAAGGCTCATGACCATCGCCTGTGTCATGGAAACAACGTGGATATTCCAGTCCAGCTTAGAGCGTCCTTGCAGATTGGGGAAGGTTTTCGGGGCCAAGGAGGGAGAAAATCGAGGCCCGACATACGAGTAGATGAACTGGTAGACGAACAATGCCACAAGAAGCTCATGTATATGGTATGGAAGAAGCGGCAGTTTGAGGCGGGCGCATATTGGTTCCAGGAATCGGACAATATCCCGAGGTGGAGGCGGGAAGGGATCCTTCATGGTGGATTGAAGGCGCTGAAGAACTGATGCCCAATCTTAGGGAGGAAAAGGTAGAACGGAAGAAAAAAAATAAACAGAAATTGAAGAAAAGGCGCGCTCACTTACACTGGCATCTTAGTTAGCTACATCGCAGTAATCAGTGGAACTGGAAAGAGGCATAGACATACTTATTCATCACTAGTGCGTCAGCAACAATAATTCACAGTAACACAGCCGCTCTGAAAGCCTTTGCCTCTACAGTACTCAAATCACTGACGTCGCTAAGTTTGAGTATCAAACCATCTGTATTGTCACGTCTCTTTAATTCTGTCTGCACTGAAGCAGGATGAGTGTTGCACGATTGGAAGGGACCTTTGAAGCGTTTCTGAGTTTAATTGCTTCATTAAAACTGTGGCGAGTAATATTTGTATCATGGTCTTTAGCACTGATGCTGGGGTCGATAAACGACTGTTCTGTGAATCGATCGTGAGATGAAAAGAAGATGGAAGTTTCACTGCGGAGCTCGGCAATGAATGTCCCTCACGCTTGGCATCCGTCAGAGCTCCAAGCCCGTGCTCAAGCTTCCAACTCCACACCAGCCTCCCTCCTCCACTCAATTGAGGGCCAAAGCTGTCAAGAATCTCCACCATGATATTTCGAAATATCCTCCAATTCCTACCCGCCTACGCAACCCTTACCTTCGCGGCCCAAACCCCCCTCGACGACCCCTACAACTCCCCACCCCTCCTCCCCAAATCAGAGTCCTCTGAACTACTCTCCTTACACCGCAAACTGGTCGAACATGAATCAATAACCGGCAATGAAGAAGGTGTCGGGAAGTGGCTGACCTCATATCTAGAATCCAAGAAGTTCACAGTCAAGCTTCAAGAGGTGACTTCGAAGCGCTACAACCTTCTCGCATATGGCTCAAAAAAGAAGACGTCAATACTAGTCACAAGTCACATTGACACCGTTCCTCCATTTTGGCCCTACTACTATAACGAGACATCGGATGTTATTGGTGGGAGGGGATCTGTAGACGCAAAAGCCAGCGTCGCAGCTCAAATCATCGCCGTGCAAGGCCTTGAGGGAAAACTACTGGACGATATATCTCTCCTGTTCGTCGTGGGCGAAGAAACAGGTGGAGACGGAATGAAACACTTCTCTTCCCTCATCAACGATCCCGACTCCCCTTCCGCACATACCTACGACGTTGTCATATTCGGGGAACCGACGGAAGGGAAACTAGTTTGTGGGCATAAAGGAATGCTTGGCTTTACGGTAAAGGTTAAGGGGAAGGCAGCGCATTCAGGGTATCCATGGTTGGGGGTGAGCGCGAACGACGTGCTGGTTGAGGCATTGGGAAGGTTGTTGGTGTTGAGAGACAATTTGCCGTGGAGTGAGAAATATGGGAATACCACTATGAATATTGGGAAGGTACAGGGTGGTGTGGCTGCAAACGTAGTCGCAGAAACAGCAGAAGCTAGGATCGCTGTGAGGCTAGCTGCCGCAACTCCAAAGATCGTCCAGGGAATGGTGCTAGACGCACTGGAGGATGTGAAGTCTTCAGTCGAGAAATTAGGAGGGACATTGGAAATCGAGTGGAGTGGCGAGGGATATCCACCAATTGACATCGATTGTGATATCGAGAGTTTTGAGAAACTGACTGTGAATTATGGGACTGATGTTCCGAATCTCAAGGGCGATCACAAGAGGTATTTATACGGCCCTGGGAGTATTTTTGTGGCACATTCGGATCACGAAGCGTTGAAGAAGAAGGATTTGGAACAGGCGGTTTTGGATTTTAGGAGGTTGATTGTTGAGACGTCTGAGATGCATCATCAGGAGCATCTGGAGATGTAGGTACATCAAAGTACATAGGATTCAGTTTCGAAGGTAATCGGTTTTACTCCTCTAGGAAATAAAGAGAGTATAGGCCTTCAGCAACCCCAATCCTCTATTCCAGGCATAGCGGTTGTCTGCTCTAGAGGGGAAATCTCGAGTTTGATGCCTAACAACGGTCGAGGTGACCCCTAAAATGGTGATCCCTGAAATGGGTCTATAGCGGCTCAGAAGGGCGTAACCGGCGGCTTCGCAAGTCTAGGAGCTTTCTCCATGTAAGTGACTCATATTTTGAGACTACAGGCTACTGATCAATGAGGCTGAGTGGCCGTGAGATTTGGAGAACGGAGAGGCGAGGATTGATATGCAAACTGTCTGCATTCAAAGATGCGGATTCCTAACAATTTCCTCACAATGATTTTCAAACCGCATAGTTCACAGGCTCAGGCCCTGCATGAGCTTCTCAGTAGCTTCATGTTCTAAATCACTTTGCAGCAGCGCATCCACAAAGTCGCATCCCGCATTTTTGCCCATTTTAAGATTGCCGTCCTTGTCGCGGCCTCGCCTCTTGGCTTGCTTCCACATGTACGCCTCACACTTCTTTATTAACTTGTTAAGCCTTGCCCAGAGTCGATCCGCAGAATCTAGGAAATCTTCCATCACATATCGATTCTCTCTTCCCCTAACCTTGCTGAGGACCTCCTCACCCCGTCGGAACTTGGAGGCATATTGTATGAGGAGAAGCCACAAGTCGCCAGCCATGTCAGACAATGGGGTGTTGATTCCGTAATGGAAGACAGTCCAATCGTAGACCCATTTTCCGAATGAAGAACAGTCGAAAACGCTACCGAGGACGAGAAGTGGCTCTTCAGTGGGATCCCAATTCTTTATGCTGTAGCCCTTTGGTATTCCAGCACGAAGGGCGTCTTCCTCTGTAGCCTTGGGTCGAACAGGGGCGCTGCTGATGAACTCCTGATGCGATCTTTCGGTTGTTTCTTCTTTTAATTTAGCGCGAGAGTGTTTCGACCTGGATTTGCGGTGTCGCTTCCGTTGCGTGCCACGTGCTCTTTCGATATACGCTTTTGTGAAGTCCAGTTCAGCGTCTGTTCTTTCTTGCGCGGCATCCAAATCGAATTGGTTATCCATGTCCGCAGTATCATTCTCGCTGCCAGAGTCGTTGTTGTCCATTGATTGAATGTCTGAGTCGAACCCTTCACCTTCAAAGACGTCATTTGTATTTGTTACCTTTGACTTGCGGTTGTATTTGGCCTTCTTAATCATCCGTAATCGCACACGCTTGAACATCGAGATATCTTCTTCAGCATCAGGCCCTTGGGTCCTAGTACCAGATCTCGACGCAGCTAAGCCTGCAGCAGTCTGGCCGCTCTCCGGGGCATCGTCAACGGTGGGAAGACCTCCTTCGCGGTCTTGAAATTCGTCTTCGTCAACCGCACTGATTCGACGGAACCACATGCCGCACTCAGCACATTGGATATCAGAATCGGATGCTCCACCCGTGATGACGCCACATTTTGGACATGACACTCGTCCTACCTTCGGTTCATCTTCTTCAATTATCTTCTTGAATAGCATGCTCATATCGATGCGCTGACCAGGAAGGAACGCCGTTTCCCATTTGGCGGTTCGATCAATATCTTTTCCAGTCGCTTGATCTTGAAGTACGTATTCTTTATTCAACACTTTATTGAAGCCCTGCCTTTCCCGAAATCTGATTCGCAAGATTGTATCAAACGCTTCCCAGGAGTCGATGTACTGGAGGGTACAGGTGCCACTCGTCCAATGGCATCTTCGAGTAGGAAGGTTTCTTCGGTGATCGACCGCGTCGGTGCAGCTCTCTGAATATCGATGACGGCCTTGTAGGTAGCTAGATTTGTCGCAATTACCTCCAACATGAGATTCTTCATCTCTTGCGCAAGCTTGTTCGCCCAGGCAGCTCTGCCTTGCATGCCGCTGCTTCCGCTAGCAGCATTTGCATTCATGATCAGCCTGTTGGTTTCTTCCAGTGTTCTAATGATCTCCTGCAGAGTGTTGCCTTGCTTCTGGAACGCATCGTGGGTCTTCCAGTCCGATCTTTTGAGTCCATCGTCAATCTTCTTGGAGTTGATTGTTTGGAGTTTGACACTAGCCGCAGCTAGAAGCATACTCAAGCTCGCTGAATTTGCCGCAATCTCTGCTCTGAACTTATCTAGCTCCTCTTTTTCTCCTACCCTCCACTGAACCTTCCGCGCAGCCCTCCTAACCACATTCTTCCCCTTCCTCCCACTTCCTCTGCTGTTCCCCCCAAGACTCGCCTCGTATTCCCTCGCACGCTCGAAGAACCTCTCTACTAGCCTCTGACTGTTCTCTACGCTCCTTCGCGCTGTCTCACAGAGCGCGTTCAGCTCGATTGTGTTCTCATGTGTCCGAACGAATATCTCCACTTCGAGAAGTGTGCGGTCGAGGATGCCGAGTTCGCGGATTACTTCCTGGTATTCGGTGGATGAGCCGCGGGAGTCGTTTAGGGTATTTACAAGATCTTTGACGAGCAGGCAGACGGATATTATGTCGCCTACTGAACCGAATGTTATCGGCATGTAGGTTGGTAGCTGGCTATGTACGTATGTACAAGGAACCTCGTAGGGAAGTGAGTTTTGAAAGAATATGAAAGAGGCGACAGTGAGAACGACCTCCCTCATGAAGAGAGGGTATGTGATTTGCAAAATGCATTCCACCGTCCTGGGGGGCTGCAATCGGTCACAGCCACAGCCTGTGATGGTTGTGGTTAGGAAGATTATACAGCTGCGCCACATGCCAAATTCATTGTCAAATGGTCATAGCTGGCTTTAATACAAAAGGGAGCCGCTCGCTACTCAACAATTAAAGTTCGGGCCGACCAATCAGAAGCGAGTCCCAGGTGAGGGGATCAATCCTGCCAACATTCTAAGACCCGCAAAGGTTCGCAACTTTTAGCAAGGCAATAATATCCTTTGCGTGCGTTCTGGTTAAAAATTAGGCTTTATTATAGCTCTTTCCGTGATGCATCGATGTTTGGATTTCGGTGATCTCGCACGTGATTGAATATGCACCTCACCGCACCCTTGGTACCGTCTCACCGCACTCCGTTTTCGGATTACTTGATTCTGTGATAAGGTTTTCAAAGGTTCCAAATTCGATGCAGCGTGCAGCGGGAACATGCGTCACAAGAACTGCAGCATTCCCCACCTACATGCAGAATTGCCTTGCATTCCTTGCGAGGTGAAGGAACGCCTCGAAAAGCACATAGCCTGATTATCTAATTGCGGTGTGCCACCTTCAATTCCATACCGACCTTTGCAAATACACACCGCAATTTTTATTGGGCCTCACCAGACCACACCGTATTGCCAGGATTACGATTTACTAGATTCCCCATGAAAAACAATTGGCTTTGTCTATGTATGTTGCCTCAGGTATCAATTTCTAGACCACTCACATACTCAACCCTATTTCCTCGGTCTTCGTAGCCTTACCTAGACCTGGCCGCAACATAGCATGCCCCAGCTACGCAACGTAAGTCGTATATGAAACGAATCATACGGCTGCTGGGTGATGGGAAGCATCCGTTCTACCGGCTATCCGCCACCATATGGGGACCCACAATACACTTGTATAGTGAGATATCACTGAGGCTGTAGCAGGCCATGGAAGCTGGTCTCTCAGTCGCAAGAGCTAGCGTTTGGAAAATTCCAACTGGCCTAAAGGGACAACCTCTGGCTAACCTTGAAAGCGAACACGTGAGCACCGTTCCAAGATGCGATATGACCGTCTAACTCCAAAGCTCAAGCCTCTTCAATGACACTCTGCAGCCCAGTTCCGGGAACGAAGATCGGCGTAACACTAGCTCCAGCAAAGCATACCTGCAGATCTTGGCGGAAGGAAACCTTCAGACCGAGACTTGAAACTTACTTCGCAAGGTGGTGCGGTGATGCTATCGAATGGGAATGGAAGTCATTGGTTAGGTAAAGGCTTGCATGCGTCGTCCTACAGCAAATATTTAACACAAACCCCCAAACAGCAAAGTATAAGTCTAGGAGGATTTCGGATACTTTCTTTTATTCAGTCTTTCATCAATTCAAGCCTGATCTCCAATCACACACACTATCAGAACACGGCATCTTTGTTACACTATTTCGAACCAATGGAGATTGTCTCAGTCAAGTCATGCAGATCACGGTCAAACGCATTCATGCCCGACTTTCCGGAGTCTGCCTCGATTGCTCCTGCTCCCTTATATGTTCCAATAGTGGCCGGGGTGAGCCGAATCGACAGACAAAGCGTGGCATTCATTGTGCTAATCATGTTTGGTAGACCAAGAAACGGCATGTCTATATCTGGCAGTGCGTGAGTGCAAAACCCGCAAGAAGGCAAAAGGCAAAACCGCGACAGCTTAACCAGATCTTCATAGTGCACGTGCGGAGTTTCATCCATTAACATAATGGTGAATACATGTCCCCAGTGTAGCACTGCTAGATGTGCATACTGCCAGACAACGCGTGTTCAGGTCCGGAAGAGCGGTCAAGTGTTAAATGAGGTTGACTTCGATGATTAGCGGGCGGTGCTTAAATGTTAGGTGGTTGCCATACATAAAGCCGAATTCCGAGGCTGGAAGGTGTAAAGATCTCCATGTAGCTTGTAGGGCTGATTGAATCTTTGTATATTCGAACGGGAGAGACTCAGCAGTATAGCTTATTCTCCCGCCTTGAAGATTTCCTTCTTGTGCGCTACTACTTTCACTCTTGTAAAGCACAATTTATGTATATTTCATTGCAAACCCCTCAGAAATATTTTCAAGTAGCCCTGCTGTCGTTCGTCTGATATAGAACCAACTTGTGCTTCTCATCAGCGGATCTCAACAGTCAAACTTGACTGCCTTGCGAACCCTCGCAAAGCTGCTTCAAGTCAGAGGGCAGGAGACTAGTCTAGATTTGATTGTCCATACTGGAAGTAAAGGTCTCTCGCTTTTGTTCACACCCTGAGGACAAACTCTGGTGGGAAGAGAATGGTAGACTTTGGCCAAGATACATTTTGGAGACGCTATATATTATGCTGTTAAAACCTTGCAGTGCTGTTTTAGGTGTGGTTTTGAGTAAAAAGGACTTGGAAGTCTAGGTGCTCCCACTTCCCTTTCAGGTTTGAAGTTGTTCAAAGCGGAGTCTTAGGGGTTGGGACGTAGGGCTGACACACCGAATTTTTAAAGGTTTCGTTCAGCTGTTGGACTGCGTCCATACAATCTAGCTATTAGCTCTCTATCTTCCCAATTGTTTTATAGGGTTATTTCCCACAATCAAATACAGCTTGAAACAGCAAGAGTTCATTTTGAGGGTAGATGTTCATTGACTTATATTTTGCTGCGAGAACGCGCTTAATTTGGATGGAACGTCCCTCAGCACAGCATGATCATTTTCGTGGCTGTGCAGAGAGGTGGACCAACCACAACACTTCACTTGGTCCAAGGCTACTGCAAGGCATACACAGTAATGCAAGGCATAACTATGAGGCATTTTTTGCATTGACCGACACGTGACCCAGCGCAGTCCCAAGGACGACTTACATATCGCGTATATCTTTGTCGGTTCAACACCATACTCCTAGCGCATCCCCATTCTCGCCATGGCCATCGTCGAAGTTAGAGCATGCTAGCATCTCTCAGGCTGGCAACCGCATCCTCGACTTGCACCACTCTGGCGCACGATGATCTCGAGCGACTCTGCGCAAAACCATTCGCGTTACACGCCTCAAGCAAAGGCGATGAACGCAATGAGTGAGCATATTGCGGTTCAAATGCCTAGCACTAGTTCTCATTTATTGCTTCCACCACACTGGCTGAATTTCTAACGTAGTTGGAGTGTCAGGATATTCGACGAGGCTGTATTGTCCCCAAAGTTTTGCAGCGCGAAGCCATAGTTCACCACATCGGTTCGATTGGCGAGAGATCGACGAACGTCCCTTGGCCAAACCACCATCAGATCGAACTTCCATTATGAAGCAGTATCGGGAATCTACGAACCTTCCAGACATCGCTTGTCCTCGAGCCGTTCCTTCTCCACGAACACCTTCAGGAATAGCGTTGTTGACGCCTGCTCTTGATTGTAGGAAACACAAAATAGCGATAATCTCTTGCGCAAAATGAAACACTTGGTAGGAAGGACTGGGAAGAGATGAAGCAAGAATTGACGGACTATCCAGGACTTAGGCGAGCCGGGGGTTGACATTGTATTCAACCGATCCGGCACCGGCGCCTGCCCAGGTAATCCGCTCGCGGCTCGCGACTCGCGACTCGGAAGAGGATACTGGACTCCTGCCATAAAAGAAGGAAGTAAACGCGAACGGACGAATGTCGCAATGATGAATTGTCTATGAAATCTATCAGTCATAAAGTGGTAGAAGCCACAAGATGCAATTACACCAGAAAGCGAATCTACACGCAGAATTTTGGAAAGGAAGACAACATCTTCTACCTCTACCAACAACGCCCCTTGTTCGTCTTTGCGATTGGATAGGAAAATTGCTAGTGGCCCATATCCACGGATCCCATTGTGGAGGTTTTGTGACAAAACACCAGAAGATGTCGCAATTACAACTACGCAACACCTTTTCCTTTCTATAGAGGAAAACACTGTTTCCGGGATGCAGGCTCTGAGCAATTTAGAGAAACAATTGGACTGCTGTGCTGTTTGTCCCTGAAACGCTTCGTTTTGCGTGTTCGTTGTGTGGGCTACTGCCGCGAGAGGCGCTCACCGCGCGAACGATGATGTTTCCCTGGTGGCCGATGTCGGTAACGTGGGCCGTTCCTCCCATTCTGGTGGTCCGAATCGCGTCTAAAGGTCGAAAATGCCCAACCGGCCATCTCCCACCCTTCAGGCTTGCTTCAAATAGCTGGATTCCTTTGTGCTCGTGGCAGGAAACCTGTACCCTGGCCTTTGGAATTTGCAGACCCTTCGGTTCGCTAACGCGCAGGGATGGACCTTGTGATTCCTGGCACAAGATCTATGATTCACCATGACCCCTGCCAACCTTGTCTCCAGTACCACCACGTGCTCTTTTGCTTGCGCAGCCAACATACATTTCGGAAATACTGGAGTTTGAAGTGCTAGAGGCTATCCCGACGAACAGTGATTTGTTTTCGCAAGGGTATGGTTCTGAAGCTTGTATGAGATGCGGGTGATTTGAATCACTGACGGAAGTTTTCCAGGAATCCAGGAGAGCGTGGCCGAAAGTCTTGAGAAGGAAAACCCATCGATTCCGCCGCCCCCCCAAGAACGAATATCCATCCGTACCGCCATCTCATCGTCAGTTGCATCGTCTATTGGGGTTAAACTCGGCCCTCCGCTCACGAACTCGCAGAGCAAGGCGATTTATTCCATTATCTTCGACAAATGGACGCGCCAAAGGGATGCTCACGCGCCTTGAATGCAGTTGCAGTCGCATACAACGACACCGACCACTCCCCCTGGCCTCAATCTCCCTCGCCGTTCTCCGACTCTATATACATACCAATATTCGAGCTGGTGAGTGCGAGGCCTGCCGCGTCCTCAACGTCTGGCAAAGAGAACATCATTATGCTGAGAATTATCTAGTTGAAAAAGAAGAAATGCATGTACATCTGGCAGTGTGTAAGTGGAAGACTGAGCACTTGAAGATTAATTGACGCCTAACCAGATTACAGTGCATCTGTGGTAAATCGTCCATTAATATCATAACCAATAGCTGCCCCCAATGCGGAACTGCAAGGTGTGCATACTGTCAAACTACCAAAGTTCAAGTTCGAGGAACCGGCAATTCATAGAGCCAGATAGGCAACTACGTTGGCCGGCTCAAGATATCGGTGTTGGTGAGCCTGCTTCGAGATAAGGCAAGTATAGATATGGCAATGTGTGAGTGGGCAATCCAAATCTGCGAACGGCAAACAGGAGAAAATCCTAACGACACTCCTGACAGTGTGCTTGCGAGCATTTGTCCATTGACACCATGGTTGCTGCAGCCATGTAGTGTGGCTCTGCGAGTACCTTTGTCATCACACTAGCTTGGCCCGAATCCAGATCATTGGTGAAGCATTTGGTAGCCCTGTAAGGTTAGAGACGAGAAGTGGTTGGAATCTGCTTCACGTCAATTCTGTTCTTCATTTCAATTACCTATGGTATAGTTTCATGCACAAATCCTAATTTTTCGAGATTGATTAATTGGGGTCTCATATCATAAATTTGTTCTTCCGATCTGTATACCATTTTACTTTCCAGTCCATCCTGCAGGGCATATGTGTTTTCATCTTACATAAAGTTTAACTTATATGTTCGCCCAATACATCGTACATCCAAATTGATATGGGCTTGTAGCTATTTCCAACGCTCTGCAACGCCTGCAGTGCACATGTCCAGGGTAGCACTCAATCCCGTTCGAGACAGCGTCTAATGCACCTTATCACACGCTATCACGCTAGATTCGGTCGCCTAAAGCCCAAGGACTACGGACTTCCCAGCTATCGACGGCATAGTTTCTATTCCTTCCGCCAATATCCTGCTTTGTGAGATTACAACCTCCTCGGAACAGCGCTATGGGTAATGTCACAAACTTGTGTAAGCTGAGCACAAACGAGGCATTCTTGCTCATCTACCCTATACCTACGAACTGAAAAACCGTGGAGGGACTGATTGATTCCCAGACCGCATGGTCACCCGGTAGGGCTTGCTGCGGCATCAAGTACCATAAATCTGGGGTATAACGTTTATCCCCCAAAGCTAACCCAACAAGATAGGAATAGCTAAGAACCCTCCGGTGCCCCCGTGCGACCAATCAGAATACAGTGGGTAGCATGCGCGAGCAGCTTTCTGGCGGGTGGCGCACAATCAAGAAATCTGTAGCTTTCAGCGTGGCTAGCAACAAAGCGTCTTCCTGTTTGCTGCATCCCCTAGCGGAGCTCCGACAGAGGCCTCTGACGCCCATACCTGTTCTGGTTTGGTTTGTCTTGGGAGATAAACGTTATCCACCGGAATTTTCCGTAGATTAGCTAGGCTGATTTACACCCGATGTTACTCACTACTGCCTTTGCGAAATGCTTCGTAAGCTCTGAGGTCTGTGCGGAGATTGGTTGCCCTACGCAACGTACAAAGAGGGAGCCCTGAACTGGCCATACACGTCTGTGCATTTTCCCATAGAATTTCTGAGAGAAGATGCACAAACGTGTATAGCCCCCACTGTACGGACTGAACACACTTGTGTGCAGTGCAGGGACCCATGGAAACGCCTAGCATTTGTTTCCATGCAATTTTACACACAAATCAATAGTCACCATTTTGTTGGCCCACCACCCACAGCAATGGACAGCCTCACATCTCTCCCTTATTGCTATGTACAATTTTCTGGATCTCATCAACATTAAACCTTGTCCTACTCCTCCTGAATTACCACTCGCAGCTCCTCTTTTGTTCTAGGCTGCCCCCAGGCTATAGTATCCTTTAGCCGGTGCCATATATTTTCTATGGGTTTAGATCTTGTGACCGAACAGCACCTTGTCGATCTCCATATCAGTCCTTCTCCCAGTCGTCAGCTCAAACACTCGTTCTGCCACTCATTGTTTCTTACCCTCCACCACTTACAAAGCTAGGCTCCTCAGTTATTTATGTAGAGTGGTTTTTCGCTCATTCAATTGATCAATTTGCTCCTCAACTCCCACCTGCTCGCTCACAGATCTGGTGAATTGGGAGGAAACCATATCCATTTGAGCCCATACCTACCCCAGTCTTATTGGACGGCTTTAGCTCCGTGGACCTTTGATCCATCCTCTATAATAAGTACGATTTCTTCGCCAATACCACGCTGCTCGTATTGCTCCCGAAAGACAATATATGGATTATAGAAAAATCTTTGTACGATAAAACCCCATTTGTTTATAGTCCCTTACTCTTTTTCAAGGAATACCAAAGGCCTTTTCTCTTTGGCAGGGATTATACTCCCAACCATCTACTCTGGATATCTACGGGAGCGAGGCGCAAGACAGTCAGAGTGAAGTTCCCCACCGGCAGCTCTTCTGACCCATATCACCCCAATTCATACAGAAAGACGCTTCATCTGTTCAAGGTATACAGTCCCACATACTATCTGTCCATTCCAAGTGTTTTTAAGCCCATTGCACTAGTAGCTGCTTATGACGAACTGTAAGAAAGGGCTTTCGATAAGCTTTTCTTCGGTAATAGCCCATTTTGTGAAATACAGCCACAAGAGTCTCATCTAAGTCTGTTATTCTAAGCTCTTAAGCAATCTGCCTCCATAGTTTCCTCCCCTGGCGAGCATTTAATGTAGCATAAAGGATGAAACGATAGTGGGTAGGCGTATCAAGAATTAGGCGGCGGCTACGAGGCTTTGTAGGTGTAGTAGGGTCGTGGATAACCTCGCGAATAGTAGAACGAGAGACACCTACTCTATCAACAATTTGTCGAAATAGATAGGCATTCCTGGCGGAGGGTTTGGTCACGTAGTCGTTCATCACAGGTGAGCTGGTGTTGGGGGGTAGTAACTGTCATTTTGATTAGGCATCGGTAAGAATAGTTGCTTTAAGAATTATATCCAAACTACTGAGGTTTCCGGAAGGTTCGATGCACGGCCATGCGTACGGGCGTGTCCGGTCCGTACAGAAAGGGGACTGTACTATGGGACCAGGCCGAAATAATGTGAACACGACTCTACCGTTAAGGATCCGAATCCTTCTACCCTATATCCAATCCACCAAACAGATCTCTAATAAAATACTTTGCTAAGCCTATATCTACACAAACAGTGCTACGCGTTCTCTTGTCTCCCTTCTATTACTAGCAATGCCTCCTCTACGCATCGTCGAAAGCGTTAAAAGAAACCTGATTTTACAAGCGAACAGCGTCTTTAAGCTCAAACCCTTCGCTCAATTGGATGGACATACGAATAGATTGCTTTCCACCTTGAGTACACGCTCCGACAAGTATAAACCGCGCGTATAACTGATCACCCTACTCCAAAGAAGCGAAAAGGACGCGATCCTACTCTTGATTAAGATCAGATCGAAGAACTCGTCCTTTTTGTCTGCTCTTCGTGAACAAATCGACTACTCTCCTACCTCCAGTTCTCTTTCGGCCTCTTTGCTTACTGGGGCGTTAGAAAATACACAATTCCAAATGCTCTTCGAAGAGAAAGGGCGTAAACGATACATTGCTCGAGCGAAGCCTCCTCTCCCAGAGAAGAACAGAGCTGATCGGCTTCAATGGGCGCTATAACGCGTTAGACGGACACGCGAACAATGGGTCTTAATTCTTTTGGACCGATGAGACTTGGGTGACTGGTGGTCGACACTACAAGTAACGGATTACAGGACGGATAGGAGAAGAGCTGGATCTAACGTGTGTTATTAACAAAATTCGAAAACGACATGGCTGGATGTTTGGGGGGTTCTTTAATGGAACAACGAAGGGGCCTTGTCTCTTCTGGGAGAATGGATGGGGGAATATCAATTAGAAGAGCTACTGCGAGTATATTATTCCTCTGATTGATGGTTGGATACGTATGAATTAATGCCTCCAGTTGGTGCAGGATGGGGTACTAGGGTATACAGCCGCTGATACATTCGAAGAGCTTCGTTCACGAGGGATTCATCCAACCTTTCGGCTAGTATATTCTCCTGATCTTAACCTAATTGGGACAATTTGGAATTGGATGAAGGATGTTGGTAAAACTAGAATGGGCAACCTTGCCACTTTGCCACTTTGCCACCACTTTGCCACCACGGCAACGTGAGTCACCAAAGATTCGTACTATCGTTACTGCCTATTTGACTATTATGTACAGAGGCTTGCAAAACCGGCTTCACCCTTTTCCACACAGACATTTTGTGTACCGCCACACCAAGAGAGCTTATGACTCACACCTTACTCAATTTACTTAAGCGTCGGATCTCCGTCTTAGAGAGTGCCGAGAATTTATAATACCGTACTCTTTTGAGTACAGTATTATTATACACTTTGATCCAATTTATCGATTTCAGATCTCGAAGAATGTTGTAAACTCCTGGCAAGCTAGGCCTGTTTTGACAAGGCCCTTTGCTCAGTTAGCTGGGCAGGGTTCAGCGCAAGCGATTATTAGCGAGCTGACCCTACAACGCCAAGAGCTTACAGGCGATTGTTGTTCTGGGAAGCCTAGCCCACTTAGCTCTACTTACCCAGGTATTTGACTGTTAATCGCTATCCTCTGCCTCGCTTCTATCCTTTAACAGAGGTACTACTCCAAGATTACAACATTGCACCTGGGTATCCGATTCTGTTGCTGATTATGATTTCTCAATGACCTTGATTGATGATGCACCTCTTAAAGACTACTAGTGACGGTAGCTTTAGCCTTGAGACTTTTAGAACCACTACCCCTCCTTATGCTATACTCTCTCATACATGGGGAAGCGACAACGATGAAGTCATATTCAAAGACCTTATAGAAGGTACTGGTAATAACAAGGTAGGCTATTAAAAGCTGTTGTTCTGCAGAAGTCAAGTAAGAGCTAACGGCCTATTCTATTTCTGGGTGGACACCTGCTGTATCAATAAATCAAATCCTAATGAACTGACAAAGGCTATTAACTCCATGTTTCGCTGGTATCAGAATGCAGCGCGATGCTATGTTTATCTATTAGACATTTTAGTATTCCCGGGGGCTAATCAGGCTGCCCATGTCGAATAGGAGTTCTCTTTTCGCAACAGTTGATAGTTTACATGTAGATGGACACTCTAAGAGCTACTCGCGCTGGGGATAGTCGAGTTCTACTCCCAAGATCACATCTGACTTAGGGATAAAGGGTTGCTTGAATAGTATATTTACGAAACAATAGGAATTGCTCTTAAAGCACTTTAAGAACGCCCTCTAGATTATTTCAGTATCGAGGTGCGATTACAGTGGGTCGAGAAGTGACAGACAACAGAAGAAGAGGATATTGCGTATTGTCTACTTGGCATTTTCAATGTTTTTTTACCACTTATATATGGCGAAGGACGAGCACATGCGATGAGAAGGCTTTAAAGAGAAATTAAGAAATCTAACTTAAATGTTCAGCATATTCACTAGAAGCTATCAGGTAAGACAAATTCATAGCATAAGTCTACTAAAGGGCGAATACTAAAGACCTGCCCTTCTAATCAAGCCCAGGACGAGAAGGACCTCTTGAAGTGGCTTGTAATAATTAATCCTTCTAGTAACCACAACGCAGCCGCTGAGCTTTATGAGCTATATACTAGAACTTGGCTATTTCAATCGCCTTAATACAACCAATGGCTGATAGGCTTAACTTAATTTTTCTGGGTACACAGAATCCCTAGAGCTAGAAAGACAGTGCTGCTGTCATTCGTTATTCAGACAATATAAAAGTATTACCAAAGTGAAGATAGGTCCGACATGGGATGGTGTTATTACTACTATGACTTCTAGCAATCTCAGAATGAAACATCTCATCTCCTTTGATGGATTATTAGCTAGCTCTGCCGATAGAGCAAGTCAGTGCCGGATTAAGTCATGCAGCTCTTTTACGATGGTGCAGAACTAGGAATTACAAGTTTAATACCAGTATTCTTTATAATTACCCAACTATTTAATACAGTCTACCTCCTTGTTAATGCCTTAGATAAGACTTAAGATCAAACGAAGTTGGTATCCACTCTGAAACGCCTAACAGATCTGAAGTTCGGAACCATCAAGATTCTAGTCATGAGTAGAAGAGAAGCAGATATCAACGCACTGTTATACAAGACGCCACATATCTCGCTTTCAAATCCACTTGTTAACGAGAATATCCAGCTGTATATCCACGAAATGCTATTAAAGGACCATTAGTTCGCTAAATGGCCTAAATCACTTTCTCACGAAGTTGAAGCTGCTCTTGTTGGTGGAGTAAAAGAAATATTAGTAAAAAGATTCTATATTAACCTCCTTAGAAGTACTAAGTAAAGCTTAGGTTCTGATAGATTACATGCTAGCTCAATACTTTACAAAGAGTTAATACAGAGTTAGAGGTTAGAAATACCCTAAAAGATTTACCCAGAAACTTAAATGAGACGTACGAACGGATCCTTGTTAGTATCTTAAACTATAGTCAGCTATACACTCAACGTGCTCTACAGTAGCTCTTAGAACCTATAAATAAATCTAGACTAACACCGGATGTTCTCGTAGTTACTATTATAATGCCATGCCAGAACGGAGAACCTACCCTAAAGGAAAAGTTACTTAGTCTGACTAGACTCTACAACATTTATGCCTGCCTAATAACTATAGTAGATTTAAACTATCTTATCCTAAGACTTACGCCCCAGTTAGCGCATTATACAGTTAAGGAATTTCTATTTTCTAATAGGATTAAAAATACCTAAGTATATAGCTTCTTTACCTCCTCGCGTTTAGCATCCCTTATATTTGCTAACACCCTTATTAAATTTCTTCTTAGCTTTAATGCAACCCTTGTTCACGGCTATAACAGTCCATTCTCATCCCTAGCAACTAGTAGTAACAGTGAGAATAAGATGGTTAGCCTTTAAAAGTTTTATAGTTATATAATCTATTCCTAGTATAAGTGCGCTAAACGAGTTAATGACTAGGGTAATAATAATAAGATTTATAATCTTATCTTCAAGCTACTTAACCCGGACCGCGACGGATTTGAGATATTCTATACAAAAACAATTATCTCACATAAAGATACTATTTTATCTAATTAGCTTATAGATAAAGAGAACTGGTCTAGTGCAGTTCTTGCATATTTATATAAGCTTAGTCTTCTTAAGATAGTAAAGACCTAGCTAGAAAGATACCTATCTCTTACTATTAATTAATTTCATCTAGAGCTAGGTCCAACATTTTTTAAGCTATACTATACTTTTAATTTAAAAAGTAATAGCTTTCTGTTTTATATTACAGCTGTAAATAGCAAGCAGGATTTTATATACTATTTTATTCTAAATAATTACATAAATTATATAGCTTATAGTTCTAATTATCTCTATCCTTTAGGCATAATTATTATCTCTAATATATCTAAAGATATTATCTGTAAATTTCTCTAAATAATAATTAAAAATAGGGCGGATATTAACTTATGCTATGTATCTAAAACACTACTAGAGCTAGTAGTTATAAATAATATAAAAAACTTTAGTATTATTAAGCTACTTATTAACTATAGTATAGATATTAACACTATTAGTAATATAAATTCTAGTAATAATTTTATATATAGTAGCCTAGATAATTACTTAACGCTACTCGAAAATGTAAAGAGCTGATTACTTATAAGACATAAATACAGCAAGAGTAAAAAAAGATTTAAGAAAGTTATAAAACTTTTAAAAAGCCATAACATAATAATAAGGAAATTATTAATAAACTTAGTTGATTTTAAGGATGACACTAATAATAAGAATAATATTAAACTACTAAATTTAATAGAATCTAGAGATAATTCTAATGGTGCTGTTACGCATACAGGTAATATTACTCTATCTTAAAAGTTTAAAATTAGAATAGAGATTAATTATATTTACTAAGACTTTTAGAATAGAGGTAAAGAGGTGATGTTAGATAACTCCTTATTAGCTATTCACCCAAACAAGAAGAGAAAACTCTCGTAATTATTTATATATAAAAAAGTAAGAGTTAAGTATTTAAGTAGAAATATTACTATCATAAACAGATTAAAGTATATATAATAGAAACTCTTTTATATGATATAATTTTTCTAGGTGATTTCTATTATACTATTGAATTATTATATAAAGAGAAGCTAATTAAGAACTATCTAAAAAGCTTTTAGTGTTAGTTATTTACTTATTTAAAATACTCTATTTATAAGTTCTACTTACTAAAGGTCTAATTACTGCTTTAAATAGTAGAGTAATATAGTATTCTTAATAAAGACGTCCTTTTAGTGCTTTATAAAGTATTATATAATTATAAAAGCCTTAAGAGCCTTTTTTAGAGATAGTATAGTTTTTAGATTATTATCCTTAGAAGCAGCCAATTTCGTCTATATTATATATATAGGGTGTAAGGAAAAGTAGGTAGATCTATTATATAAAAACTATCTTAATATAAGTAGCTATAAAGATAGAGGTAAACTTATTATACTAAGTATATTATTTTATACTAAATTACTTTTTAAACCTGCCTAGCCAGCTGAGTAAGAACTTAGATATTAGTTTACTAATATATTTAGAGTAAATAATCTATAAATCTTTTACTTTTATTTATAGAACTTTACTAGAGATAAGCTATCCACAGGCTTTAAGCTACTACTACTATAAGAAAAATATTTTTTTAAGTAGTTTCTACTTACTAGAGTGCTAATAAAAGCTTATAGAGCTAATAATAAGTATATTATTAAGATATTTATAGTAATCTTTAAGTAAGTTAGAAATACTATAGTAGCCTACTCAAGTTTATAGCTATATTACTACTTAAACTAAATAATAATATTCTTCTACTTTAGCTACGGCTTCTAGGAGAAATAATAAGTATATAAAATTTATTTTTCTATATTAGATATAGCCTTTAGCAGTATAAGTGTTAACTTAATTATATAATAATTAAGATAAGGCAGCTAATTTATTATAAATTAGCGTAAGTAAAAATTTTATAAGTATAATAATTCTATTATAGTATTAATATTAACTAATTAAAAATATCACCTAAAAAAGTATCATGTAAAGGAGTTTCTATTATAATACTTAATAAAGTATAGTATTCTAAATTCTTAGTACTCTCTAAGACGGAGGTTTGATGCTTAAGTAAATTAAGTAAAGTATAAATCATAAACTCTCTTAGCATAGCAGTGCACAAAATATCTATATAAAAAAAAGTAAAGCTAGTTTTATAAGCTTCTATATTTAATTAGTTATTACCTTTAGTATTATAGGAATTAATATAATTATTTCTTTAAAGATAATATTTATAAGAACTTTATACTACTAAATATAATCTTTATAAAAGGACTATATTAAGCAGACTTACTAATAATTAATTATAATTAATTAATTAATTAGTAATTAATTAATTTAATCTAATTAATTAATTTAATTATTAACCTAGATTTTTTCCAATCAATTTAATTAGAGAGCTGTAAATTAATTAATTAATTAATTAATTAATTACATAAGACTGCAAAAGTAGGTATAGATATCTTATATAAGTAATTTTTTAGTATTATAAAAAGATTGCCCCTAAAAGGGCCTTTCTAATTAGATATAGTAAAATTAGATTAAGAGCTTCTTATATCTAAATTTTTTTAACTACTTAAAATACTAATACTTATGTATTTAAACACGACTTAAATAAATATTCATACAGTCTAAGAAGCCTACTAAATCCTCTAAATAGAAGTATAAAAGCTTAGTTTATATATTTAAGTTATAGACCTTTAAATAGGAGCTACGTGATATTATAAGCTAGTAGAAACTAAATATATCTTTAGAATTTATTAATACTACTTTATTCTTAAACGCCGTACCATACAAGCAATCTAATAATAATTTTAATAAGAGATTTAAGAATAACTTTAATAGAAAAGAATAAATGCGTCTATTAGAGTTTATAAAGTCTCTATATACCTAAAGACATAAAAAAAGCTGGATTTATTAATATAAGTATTAAGTATATTTACGCAGTAACCTGAATTATATTTACTTTATATATAGATACTACCTGTTACGAGTTGCCTTAACTAAACGGTACGTTTTGCGTTAGCAACTCTGCCCTGACTGATTACTTAACAAGTCCTCAGCCCTTTCCGTATCTGGAACAGATAGCCCTAGGTTTAACAGGATAGAGTTTGGTTTTTTATCGCAAGGTAGGGAGAGGGTGTACAATAGATTCAACAAGATAGTGTCAAACTATTTCACTCAAGGTCAGGTCTCAACTTAGAGAGAAGATCTTGATTTTAGAGTAACTACGAAGAATTCAAAATATCTCGGAGCCAGTCCATGCCTCATATTTATAGAAAACCCTCCGTGCGTACATCGTATCCTGGTTGGTAGTATGTTGGATACTGTCCGAAGAGATAGAAATGTCCGAAGCCTCTGGCTTCTCTGTCTCTTCTACCTGCCAAGCCCTTGCCTGGTCACGTGAGTGACTGCTCCCAATCCTGTGGCATGGTTCCGTATTTCTGTCCTCGCTTCTTGGCTCGTACTTTAGCCTGTGCCAAAGCGTCCCGTGCACGCTTGCAATTCTTTCTTTCCAACTCGAACATGCGTTTCCATTCCAGGGCTTCATTGGCTGTCGTCGCCAGTTCCCTCAACTCCTCGGGTGCAGTTGCTCTAACTGTTACCGTCCGTAACACTACCATTAACGTAAGGGTAATTAACGCTAGTAGATAAAGTAAATATAATATTATTTATTTTACTTTAACTACTATAGTTCACCTATAGGGTAATTAATATAGCTATAATTATATTCTATCTAGGATATTAAAAACTCGCCTTAAAGCTAGCTAGAAAACACTAATAGGGTCTTACTATAAGTAGAATTAAAATCCTATAAGATATAGATAATACTTTTAATAACTTTAAATATATAGCTTTAGGCTAGCTACTGTAAGCTAGCTACTTAAAAAATAATTACTTTTTATATAAGCTTAAGACTCCGGCCTTTAAAAGCCTTAATAGAAGTAGTTAAACTTTAAGGTCTTTAATACTTTTTAGAAGAATTACTAGAGCGTTATCTAGTATATTTTATAGCTATTTAACTATCTCCTTCTAAAAGTATATAAAGAACTAGATTAGTCTCTCATAAAAATTTATATTTTTTTAACGGATGGATAGCTAAAAGTAGTAAGAAAACCTTCTACAGCATAATAGCTTACTATATTAATATAAATAACTAGATTAAGAATCTATCTATTATACTACCTTAACTCTCTATAGTATGATCTTATCTGGAGTTTTTAGAAGACTAAAGTAGTCCTATCTAATAACTAACAGGCCTTTATACTAAAGAAAGTTATTAAGCTAGTTATTACTAAATAGAACTTTTTTTACACTACCTTTAAGAGAGCTATTAAGATACCAGAGGCTCTCAACGCCTATATACAGTATTATATTAAGAGAACTTAAACTAATAAAGTCTATCAGCAAGTGAGAGGATTGAAGCTCTATAACATGTCTTATTAGATAAAATCTGACGGCCTTACCTCTCAGGACTGGGCGGTTATTACCTAGTACATCCAAGTACTCAAGCCTCTCAAAAAGGCTACTTTAAGGCTTAAAGGTAGAGGAGCTTCTAGCCAGTTTAGTGTAATCCATAAGGTTATCCTAACTTTTAAAGCAATCCTAAAGGCCTATGAGAATCTATCTAAGTAGTACGGCTCTGTTAATTTCAATAAGGCAGATGCCCTAGAGGATTACCTAGTAATCAACATTCAAGCAGGATAGAATAAGCTTTAGAAATACTATAAGAAACTTAACGATTTGCCTGTGTGCTACGCCGCAACTATTCTCTACCTATATTATAAGTTCTACTGCGATAACTCCTGGAGGAAGCACCTAGAGTAGATTAAGAGTTTAAATGCTTAATTCTAAAAGCTCTGGAGTAAGTATAAAAGCAAGCTATGTTGGCAAAACCGCGATAGGCAACCTTGCTACCATGCGCCAAGCGTAGGCAGAACTCAAGGCACCACCGCCACAACGGCAACGTGAGTCATCAAGGATTCGTACTATCGTTACTGCCTAATCGATTATTATGTATTTAATCAGTCATTACCTTCAGTAAGCAAAGAATGCAATCATTCCTTTGAAGACAATATTTATGAGAACTTCATGCTACCAAATAAGACCTCCATGAAGCTAGGCAAGCCATCAACACTAATCCAGAAAAAGGCTAAGATTGCTTTAAATCTCTAAGAGCAGATTAATCAGTACGCTAATCCTACTCCTCTTAACCCTAGTGAGGAGCAGAGCGATGAATTTACGCGCTGGAAGAAGAAGGAGCTAAATCTACCCTAGGACCACCTATTTTCTATTAGTTCTATCTTCTACTAGATTGCCTATCGCTATAAGTATCTGTTACCGTAATTAGAGCTTGTAGAGATTGAGAGACTGGACAAGATTGTATTAAGGACCTCAGAATTTAGAGGGCGAGCAGAGGCTATATACAGCTGAGAAATGCCAAGCCGGCTGATTATATATCCGACCAGGAGGAGGCCGCTTTACGGTAACAGTATCCAAAGCTCTCCCAGCTCGCTCTAGACGTCCTATCGATCCCTGCCTCGAGCTGCGAATGCGAGAGGCAGTTCTCTGAGATTGGCGACCTTCTAGAGCCTCATCGGGCAAAGCTCTCTCCACAATTACTATCGGCCATCCAGTGTGTGAGATGTTGGCTGGAGGCAGGATTCAAGCGCCCAACGGAGCTCTATAACGCCCCAGAACTCTCTCTAGAGACTATCGAGCAAGTATACAAGCTCTGCGAATGGGATTCGGACGAATAGGCAAATTTCCTAATCAGGTAACCTCTAAGATGTACTCCGCAATAGATCTAATCAATCAATCAATCAATTTCCAATTCAATTGGGCCTATTTTTTCGAATCAATCAATCAATCCAATTGACGACCCTATTTTTGATCAATCAATTCAATTGGCGCCGCGATAATTGATTGAATTGATTGTTAGCAACTCTGATATTAAGAACAAGTATAGAGACGTACAGCCATTATATAGTCAGCTGCTTATAGCTGTAAAGGGAGGTACAGGACCCAATTACAGAGCATCAGCTTTCAGATCTTATTAACTCAGTGAGGCACCGCTGTCAAGATGTAATAGGTGCTCAAGGAGGTGTAACCGAGCAGCCCCGATTGGTACATGAGCCTACACTAGTTCGTTACTGCATACACTGCCTGGTTTGTAACCTCCTTGGCACTTGTCTGCCTAATCACTTTTTGTGCATTTAATCCCTAGAAAATTCCTCAATTCATGAGCAAGTTGCTCGTCAATTCCCACCTGCTCGCTCACAGGAGGGCGTACAAAGTGGTAGAATAGTGCAGGGTTAGTAATAGGTATCTTACTATACCCCTGCCTTGCCAAGGGAGCTACCACGCTAACATTATATCGGCTGGTACCCTAGTATTCAGGCACGTGTCGGGTTAAGCAGCTCATGAGTGTACAGTGTCACGGTTCAAATTTGGGTCCGGCCGTCGAGGCAGGTGGGGACTCCTATGGCAAGTCGTCCCTCCCCCTCTTCTCCATTCCCCCAGAACACTTCAATGATACCAACTTCTCTAATTCCAATAGTGTAGAACTTTAGTTCCTCTCATTGCCAGATTACGGTACCGATTTCCCCTAATACATCCCCGCACCATACCCCGCGCCTCAGGCCAGCGGGAAGCTGCCAGCTGTCGACGCTTGCTACAAAGACGATCCAAAGACGCGAACAAGTTTGACTCCCAACTAGCTGGAGGCGTACACTGTTGGAGGCCCTATCAAACTCGGCCATCGAAAAGATACACGCATGGACTGTACCTTGATTCAGGACAATGAACCTTCAGTGACTGGGTTCCATGAGGGGCGTCGATGTACCAGTCGTACCCGTGTAAGAGGTGGTTTTGAGAAGAACTATACTGAGGTGAATGGTACACATACTGCCAACCAAGAATTGGGGGCAGGGAAATGAGTACATGTACAAGGAATGGGTATGATCACCGATATGATCATAAGTATATGTACACAGGAAGCTCCCGACACCATGCCAATAGGAGATGGCTTGTGCGATCGCAAGCAAAATGGAACACTGCTGGTGCAAAATCAATTTTGCTAACAATATTTTAGAGTTACTCCTTGCCTATCATCCCGTCAAATCATTCTTGCAATTCTTGTATTGTTACGACATTCCCGCGTGCAACCACGCGTTTTTGGAGGTTGCTTGAGGGGCTTGGCCGTGCATTGGCCGTGTATTGGCCGTGCGCCACCTACCCTGACGATAGTAACAAAGTCATTTCGTTTTGTGTCCATCGAACATGGGATGACGTCCGTCCCTAAACGAAATACGTTCCAAAAATTTGCTGGGGAAGCATCCGATTCGTCTGACTCTGCTTACCGATAGTGAGCTGATTTTAAGTCTTGGAACGTTGACCTTCACTCACTTCTTCTCCTCCCTCACGCGCTGAGTCCACGCATTATACCTTTGCATGACGGGGAAATTGAAGTGTCATTGACTGGTGGGGTTGAAGTGGGGAGCGACAAAATATCCTTGTTAAGATACTGGGTACGGGTTTGAAGATTTTTCACGAATTGTGGGGGGGGATAGCTGATCAGAACAATTCAGGAATCAACGGCTGTCGTGCGGCCCATTTTACGACCGAGATCCAAATCAACCCTCACGTCCACTGTCAATCTCGTCAGCCCTGGTGTTAATGCCCGTCATCGGCTCCCGAAAGCCGACAACGAGGTGGCCTGCATTTTCATCGGCCAATGGGTTCTCCTCCGGGGGAGTCATACGTACCGGATGCATTCTCAGATGCATACGTCGACGGAATTGCGCCTTACTCGGCTGAAAGCGCCTCGTTGTCCTTCAATACACCATACGTTCCTATACTAGAGCTGGTGAGCGCCTAGCTTGCGCGGTCCCCCAGAGGCACACCCTCTGGAATGGCAGATCATTGTGCTGAGCATGTTATAGCCCAAAAAGAAGATTACGTATATTTGGCAATGCGTAAGTGCAAGATCTAAATAGAGAAGGCGAACTTGATCGATGGCTAACTAGATTAATAGTGCGCCTGCGGCTTCTCCTCCATTAATATTAGAAACGCATATTGTCCACAATGTGGCACTGCCAGATGCGCATATTGCCAGACCACCCGAGTCCAAGCGAGAGGCACCGGTCAGCCATGGAGCTAGCCTGACACTGTTGCATACCGGGTAGACCTTACGGCAAGGAATAAGGCATTGGCATTGAAGGGTTGCGGTGGGATGCATACAGCCGGTTGTGAGGAGACGTGTATTCCGATTCGATGGTGTTGTTGGATGGGACTGTACTGTCATGGAAGTGAATGGAGTTAGGATCATAAAAGGGCGTGCAGCGGTTAATTTTTAATCCAAGTATTATATTGTTTCCAATTGTATGTAGACCTATTGTTCATATTACTATCTAGACACCTTTAAAACCATACAATCCTTGTTTCTATGATTCAAAGTGCCTCAAATGATAGTGTGCTTGATTCAACATGTAGTCTGCATTTTTCTTCTTTTATATTTCTAGACTGGCTGATACTGAAACAACTAGTGTCCACCGAGAACATTGTATTGGTGTGTTGACGGGTTTTCTAAAATTCAAGCGAGTTCAAGCGAGTTCAAGCGAGTTCAAGCGAGTTTTGGTACCACATTAGATCTACGAATACCATGCAGAAAGCCTATTCAGAATCTTAGCTAAAAGGAATGCTCGAGGAGAGACGGTTTAGTTGCCTTGCTGCCCTATTTTCGGGTTTGGGGATTGGTTCTTCACAATGCAAACTTTCTTTTCTCCAAACAGGTGTTCAGGCTATCTTACGCACAGACAGCTCGTCATCTCGTCTACAAGACTCCGCTCGTAATTTATTCATCTTCGCAAGTTCCACAAATATTTCTCTCAATTCCCCAAGACTAGGTCTTTCCTGAATTTTGATTTATGTAAATTTTGTTACTCACTTCTGTTACGTTTGCTTGCTGGATGCAGCCTCCTGGGTGGCAGACTTCCAAGGGCTCGGTACGACTTTGGGGCTTGGAGCCGCGTTACGTTCTTCTTTCCAGCTCTCGCCAGTTCGGAGATTGATGTTATCCTGCCAGCTTTGTCCGCTGTATACAGAAAGCGAAAGAGATCACTTTCCAAAGATTTCTCTTTCGACTTCCATGGCCGTCGCTGAGTTGTCATATTGGCACGGAGTGGAGGTATAAAGGTGGAAAGTTACAAGGAAATGATTCACAAGAGGCAAGTAGCAAGGAGGGATCAAGAATTCTTCGAGATCTTTATTACAATGCTAGCAGAGCCTCAAATAGAGAACAACAGTAACCTGTAACCCAGTGCTAAATCCGGATCGAAAATGGGGCTCCTAGTCTGTTGATGCGCGCATCCAGGACGTCTTCTTTGAGTCATCTGCCATATTCCGGTGAAAGAAGGAATGGGGACCTCCATGGAATCATTCGCAAAGGATCGGTCCAGACATACAGGTGAGGGGCATCCCAACACTGAGAAAGATATAAATTTGTGAACGTGGCTGTTGACAGTTGGCATAGTACTTAGCGCATGAGATCCGCTGGCTAGGTATGCGGCTGAGCAGGATGCGGATTGACGTAGCTCTAGGTATCAGCCATTGAATAATTTCTCGAGACAACACCTGACGTCACGTCTCAAGTCACTCTTCCGCGAAATGAAAGACAGATAAAGACTTTGGAAAGATGCATGAAGACCTTTCCTATAAATTGTTTAAAGACCAAGAAACAACAGGCGCAGCCTTTTGGACATCCTAGTTATTCGGTTTCATTTTAACCGAGGCCGATGGCAGACTCGAGACAGTCGCGATTCAAAACCACTCATCACTCAGATGCCAACTGCCGTTAGCACCCACCGCCAAATCACGGAATGTGCTGGCAGTTGTAAGTCCTTCATGCACGTCAGATTCAAAACGCATTTGCGCCCAACGAGGCTGAGATCGCCTTGCATTTCAAACGTGCTCTATCGATGTCAACACCATGGCTGGTGAGCCTCGCGCCTCGTGGATCTACCTAACTATGGGAATCTATTGACTCTAGACTTCAATGCCAAGAAAAATGCGGGCGCGTATTCCATCATGTGAGTGGAGAGTTTCAAAGACAGCAAACTCCATCGAAGCCTGCTGAGACGCCTCACGGTGTCGTCGCGAATGTTTACCAATTCAGATATTGATTGCCCATTTAAATGCCAGTCAACACGTGGCCGCCGATGCGATATCGTCATGCGCCTATTTCTAGGCGATGCGAGTTCAACTTCGGGGCGCCCCGTTGCATTGCATATACAGAATGGGCGTTGAAAGCGGCCGATCACGGTATCGGGAGGAGATTGAGCCAGTTAAGAAGACATGTGAACAAGCATTACCAGCTCATATGACAATTGCCATTTGAGCTTATTGTGTCCATAGGATTGCGGCGATTGCAGCATCCTCCAATCCCGTGTTGTCAACCACCTGTCTCGACATGACTCTTTGCTCTGCATCTCAAGGCATCATCTTATTACTCTCATATGTCGGCTCCATTTACTCTTTCCCTATGTTAACGATTACGCTCTACCACCAAGGCCAGGGCAGGCTTCAATGATGAGGTTCCTATCAATACGTCCAAGGATTCAGTCATCTGCTAGTATATCTCTTTAGCGTGAGATGAGCTTTTCTTCTCGCTATTGCTTGCATGCTAATTGATACAGGCAAGCTCCACCTTAGTTACTCCAGGCACTTTGATTCTGGAAGGCATAGCTGTCCATTGAGCTTCCCATACAGAACTGGAATTTTACGGAATTGATCTTTGGTTTTTGGTTCCATTGACCTTGACTGAAAGAGTGTTGTGGCTGACGCGTGAAGTGGGCCAGCCCGCTCAAAATCTGGGAAGAATTGATACCAACCGCATCGCCGGGTACAGAGATTAAGGAGATCGACCCGGAAGACATGAGTTCAGACCGGAGGAGTAATGCTCCCAACCCCTTTGCCAAAGAATGGGACCCAGGTTTTTCAAGTCCCAAGAATTACCAGGATGACAAGTGTTATGTTGAGAGAAGAGAAGGCAATTATTCAGATGACGACCACCTTGACATGTTTCTGGAAGACGCAGAAGATTCTGTTCCATCTCGCGAGGTAGAGGAGATGAGAAACTTTTGTCAAGACGTATCAACACATGACTTAATATCTAGAGATGGTATTCCAGGAAAATGCCGTGCGCGGCTCGATGATAGGGAGTATCCCCCCCAAGCCAAGAAAGCACCTGTCAGAAACTCCCAGAGTCTGTCTGCAAGTGAGCTTTACAAGCTCTTGAAAGAACCGGTATGAGACAATATTTGCTCATTAAAAAAAGCTTCGAAGTTGACATGGCCCGTCTAGCGTTTCAACAATGGGGGTTCTCCCAACGCGGATAGACGCCTAATGTAAGGCAAATATTCCTTTTCTTCCACTCCATAAAGCATTAGAAAAGCGGCCGCCAAGGAACAACATTTAGGTCATAACCATCTGTACTTGCTCAAATATCTTTTGGGAGAAAACATCTCTCTAGCTATGTACCTCACTTTACCTCTCTAGACCTTTCTATACGCCCGCAAAACCAGAATACAGCGTCTGTGGTAGAGTAATGGAGGAGAAAGGTTTACTTGCGCTGCTACCTTTTCTACGTCTCTGATGTACGGCTGGATGTTAATCATCTTCACAGTCATATACCAAACTTGGATCCCCACTTCATTTTGGCTTTAGCGAAGACCGCGTCACAACATCAAGTCTCAGTCCTAAGGGAAGCCATTTGGAAACACCTAGCTCTTCAAACAGCATTTGGAGTTAAGATTCCAGTAAGTACCCCAAGCCTTGGGGTATTGGTTTATGCTCGTGCTGCTTTCTGAATTTTGGTCACTTACTCCATTTCCTAGACGAGAGGGCATCGCATGTACCATTTGGAATTTCATTTTCCTTATTACGCACTGAGAAAGCTTCCAGCAACCAAAGCGTGTCCGCCAAATCCAGTTCACACGAAACCACCCAGGCAATGGATAGATCTATCATTTCTAGGCGTAAACTCACCCAAATCCGAAGTTAAACAGGCCGATGGCATCCATGAATCGCATATCTCGTTGGTCATCTGTGGCACGCACAATTCACGATGGGTTGGTTACGCTTTCGACACTGATTTAGACGATGAAGAGGTGGGTGAGGATGAAGACCCTGATCCTGAATTAAATGAGGATCCCGCAGCCTGGAATGGTGGGAAATATGTGATTGATGCAAACATTCCGATTTGGGATCCTAGGGAGTATTTTTTGGCAATAGCAGAAACTCGCATGTGTCAGATTCTGAAAGAGTGGAGGAATCTGGTGAGAGCGCTGGAGCAGAGCATCAACGCTTATGTACGTAATTAACCCCATTCCTGACAATAATTCTAACAATTCTTTAGTTGGAGGAACATCCTTCCCTTCTAGCTCCGCGCTCCAAAACGGCAGGAGAGAAGACAATAAACGCAAAAGAAGTTTTTGACTGGACTCAGCGGGCTATGAAACTTCTGCAAAAGCTATTTTACTGTCTTTCTGAGACTGTACAGGCTTGGGAAACTTTTAAGTCTTCCGATGGCGATATCGGTTACTTTTGCGACGTTAGCCCGCCTCCAAATTCCTCGCGGGGTCCAACCTATCTCTCGATCAGAGGCATGAAAGAAACATTCGAGGAATTGAAACGTCTTGAGAGGAGGTTGCTTCTTCTAGAAAAGTCATGCTTTCAATCGGCACAAATTGTAAGAACGATACTTGGTAATCTGTTTACAAACTATGGATCATACTGATATGCTTAGCTGGAACTTCGTTTAACTGTCGAAAGTACAGAGATAGCACATCATAGCAGAGTTGCGACAGAGCTCACACTTTCGGTATCATCGTCCAACTGCCCCAACTCCCTTTCGGTAGCTGACCTCCATCAGATAGTTTCCCCTGTCGCGATTGTTCTCGCATATTTCGGTACACCGGAGGCAGTCTTTTTCGAACGGAACTCTAAGTCCTTCTTCATTACGCTTATAATTCTCATGATTTTAGTTAGGCTGCTTCTTCACCAGTGCTGGTGGTTGGGCAGAGTAACCTCGTGGATTAAGGGTACGCAAATCG
Organism: Zopfia rhizophila CBS 207.26; assembly: GCA_010093925.1. NCBI lineage: Eukaryota > Fungi > Ascomycota > Dothideomycetes > Zopfiaceae > Zopfia > Zopfia rhizophila. Next base: position 1,077,008 of record ML994635.1, read on the forward strand.
CGCAGCAAGACCTCCGATCATCCATTCGAAGATTCGGTAGCCGATTTGGAGCCAGAAGACGCCGCAACGGATCCGAAAATTTGGATAATGGAATCGAGATAACCATGGGAGTTTGATGATACAGATTGACTAAGAAAATATTGCACTGAGAATCACGCCAAGATTGCGCTCTTAAGAAATACCTTGCAACTCTCATTCAAATGGAGAGGCCCTGGCTTTTCACTCGAAACCATTCTCAGAAGCTGTCTATTGCCGCAAATGCCGTATAATGAAGACTTTGTTGGGTACACCAGATCTCCCACCTCTGAATTACCGGTCTTGTCCGTATCACTCTACACATATATGTCCAGTATGTCAACCATATTCGACCAGTTCAAACCATGAGAAGGATCTATCAAACGTGGGTGGGATCCTTTATCTTCATTGCAGGTTGCTGACGCGTCTGTAGATTCGCGTGGCCAATCTGCGGCTACCACGGTTCCTGCTGCTTAACAGAGCGGCATCTCGATCCGAATGAGGTTGAAAGTCCTGAGCAGAAATGCACTTCAAAGGCATGCCATACTAGAGCAATAGACTCCTCTTAGGTTGCTAGGCTTGCGACATTTCTCTGCGTCCGACTGCACTATATCAGATGAGATGTCATCTTGATAACCTCGTTCAGTTAGTACACCTTATTCTCAATGTCTAATCCTCATAATTTGAAGGCTAGTCAAAGTTAGCAAATTCCATTGAGGCATGGTAAGGGGGATGTTGAGACCGGAAAAGTCCGTGAAGATAATCTACTTTTCTCGAAAAGGTATCTGGATCCTTCTCCTGAGCCCTCTAGGACAATCTCCCTCGTCAATTACAGTAACCATGAATCTATGGTTTTGTCCACAAGTGGCAGAAAAAGAGTGAAGATCTCCAATTATTGTCAACCAATGGCCGCTCCATCAGATCGGCTATGCGTGTCAGACGCATTTCCCACCGACTTGAACGAGGCTTTTTCAAAGTTTTTCGAATCTCGATATTTTCTACTATCAGTCCTGGCTTCCCGTTGCTTATATTTTCCGCAAGTCGAGCTGGTACGTCTCCCCATTCCGAACAAGGCGGCATCCAAGTTCTAATACTATTATTAGGCTAAGAGGAAGCATATGTATATTTGGCATTGTGTGAGTGGGAGTTCCATAACACGACAACCATGAAAGCAATTGAATCCCGGCGATATATTTATCAGTGTTCTTGCGGTGCTGCATCAATCAACACCACTGTCAGCCCCTGTCCACAGTGCGGAATTGCGAGATGCGCATACTGCACAACAAGACGGGTTCAGGTCCGGAGCCCATGTTCTCGGTACAGTCATGTTGCATATTCGAACGAGCGAGGCACGCATTCCCCTGGAGCTTTCCCGATTCCGTATGCTTCTACGGTTGTTCATATAAAAACATTCAACCTTAGAGCTGGGATCCAGGTGTTGCCGGGATGGCAAATATTGGTTAGCCGAATGGGTAAAGTCTTGGTATGAGAGAGTAGACTGTCGAGGTTTTATTAGAGTGGATTAAGGTTTTGTCAAAATAATGGGCTAATCCTTTAGGAGATATGCATTCAAGACAGATTAAGTAGGGTCAAATAATGTTTCATCTGAGCTCATTCAAATGGCCCTACAGATTGCCGGTTAAAGAAAGCTGCTATCAATCTACAGGGACAATGGATGTATTGGAGGTCATCGAGTAATCTCCATTCCATATTCTTCACTGGTTTTGTCATGTTAATCATCTTCACAACGCTCATCTCTGGGTTAGTCAAAGTATATTGCTCTACACTTTATATTTTAATTATTTGGATTCTCACCCTTGCGATTTTGGCTCTCCGGGAATATGGACTACTGACCTGGTGGAAAGTGTACTCCTCGATGATCGACAGGATTTGATGGAATCTTCCACTGGAAACGCCCAAGCACCTGCCTGGTTACGAGGAATCCCGAAAGCCACATCCATACATGAAATACCGGAGTGCATATGTCCCACCGCCCACCTTTTTTGGAGGGGTTGTGGTATCAACAAGAGTTCTCTAGTTGTAAAGACCGCAATTTCAAGGCATAGATTGTGCGGTGGAACACCGTCTTCCAGGTCTACTGAGGCAGAGGAACGCTGACAAAGGTCCCTGAGCCACAGTTTCACGACATCACCAGCCTCCTCCTTCTGCTTCCACCTCCTTTCTCGCCCCGACACGACTAATCCGTGCAGCGTCGAACGTTGGACGGGGCGAAAAAGGACCGTCAAAAGGATGCAATTGATCTCCTTACGTGGCTTGCGATACTACACAACCTCGATGCTCTCATCAACACTTTTTACTGAACACTCCTCCCAGAACTCCCACGCCAACTTCTCAGTTGTTGACAGAATCTTTGTCGAACAACATGCACTTGCTCGAAGGATAGATCGTCAGGTCTGGTATCAACGTGAGCCTGCTTCCCCAGCGGTATCTCTTCCGCATGGCTCGCTCCAACCGGATCTCTTCCCGGATCTCTTCCGTCTGGCCCGGCCCATGACGCATCATGTTCGGCGTACGCCTATCGTTGCCTTCATGAATAACAATCCCGTCAACACATATCTCATCCCGCATCAAAGAGAGCTTACCAGCCACCAACGCTTGCTCTAGAGACGATACAGATGCATTATGTTTCATTTGCGGATCCAGAATCCGCATGTCCTTACACGACAATCAGGTCCAATGAGGGGCATGAATACTTGAAGTTATATGGGAACTCGGCCTTGCTGTTATGAAGAGTTAGCGTTTGCGAGAAGGGTCGACATAACCAGGATCCTCTCCCACCGGATTCGACTCCAGCAGGGGCCTTGAGGCACACGAACCATCTGTAGCCTCCCCAGGCATCCGAGTCAAACAACTCTTACAAAGAGGATTGGAGTGAAATGGCATTTGTTTGGGCGCATTGTGGAACGGAAATGTCTGCAGTGAACCTGAGCCCGTCCCTCACTATGGGCTTTAACTAAGACCATTTCAACCAAACTTATTCCTATCGTGCCTGCAGCTCCGTCTCGGGAAGGAATAGCACTCTAGGCTAAGATTTGCGAAAACCATTACAATGTGATTCAAAGACAGCCGCCGGACTAAACAAAATGATTGGTTAAGTGAGATCTCGCCCACAGAGATTTAACTAATGCAAATTCTCCAGCAACTCAAGTGTAAATGTAGATCAGTGGAGGATCCCTTACTCCATACAATCCGCTATTTTTTTGTCAAGCGTATTCGAAGTGCCATCCTCAAATTATGAATGACGAAATACAGTGTGTTTACATTCACTACTTTGGGCCAGTGGTCACCGTTTCGGCTCCATCGTGCTGCTCATGGTCAGACGCTTTGCCGCCCAATGTCAACGAGACTGCCTCGCTCCGCCCTAATCTTTCACGTATTCGAATAGTGGCCTCTGTAAGATTCGCCCACAGGTCAAAAATCACATTCCTTGTACTGATCATGCTTGGTAGGCAAGGAAAAAGCATGTATACATCTGGAGTGTGTAAGTGCAAGCCTAGAGAAGGCAAGAGGTAAAAGGCAAAATTAGAGATGCTTAATAAGACTCCTGTAGTGCCATTGCGGTTGTTCATCTATTAATATTATGATGAACGCATGCCCCCAGCTTGGGACTGTTCGGTGTGCCTATTTCCAGACAACACGGGTTCAAGTTCGGAACGCTGGCCAAGTGTCAAATGAGATTGGTTACTACACCGACGTCCTGGAGATACCCCAAGTTTGAGTTGCTGCAATGGCTATAGTAGGATTCTGAGGATCTAAGCATTTCAATGCCTTCACACTTCCTTGAACTGATTTATATAGAATGGTGGTCAAATCTATTGAGTTCTTCAATTTTTGTTTCCTGCCTTTATATCGTCAGACGCATTTCCTATTTCTACTTCATGCTTCTAAATATTCGTTCGTAGACTTGTTAGGATTTGGGAAGCCATTGAAGCACTTGCAGACCTCAAAAGGCAAGTACGAAAGAAACACTTCGGAAGAGGAGTTCAGCTAACGCCCATTTGCCCGCAAGGTATTTCCTTCTCTTAATCAATGCTAGCAAGTCCACGAATCGAGACGAGGGCGATGCATCGGTAACATTAGCCTCAAAACGAAGACTGGCTGTCGACAGTGCTTGAAGGACAGCCCCGTTGGTCTGGGAGTCCAAGTAGTCTTTGACTGAAAAAAAATTGGAGATCAACTGACTACACAAAGTTCCAGCATCGCGGATGATGGAAGGGTTGTTAACGGGGCCGTGAACACTTGGCTCTCTGCAGACTTGCCTACCTCGGCAGTTTCGGTGAGACTGACAGTGTACAAAGCAGTAAGTAGAAGTAGTACGTATATGTACGCTGAACTTACTCAACTACTGACTTAGATGTGAATTGGTCGATAGTGAACTCAACTAAGATCGGAGCTCGTAGAGGTCCCCGTCTGACCAGACGCAGGAAAGAGATGTAGCAACCTCATGAATTGTAAACTATGGATGGCTATCCTACTTAAATAATGAGCGAGATGAATTGGAATGAAGATTCCAACCTCCTGACGTTTGACAAGGGGGGGTTTGCAATCTCCTGACGAGAATGGAATGAAAACAAGTGCGGAATGAAAACAATCGAGCATTGCTCGGTTACAGCAAGGAATGCTGCTACCTGAGAGTCTGGCACTCGGTTACACCCCAGAGACATGGAGAAAAAGAGAGCCAAGGCCATTCTCATCCTAGTTGTAACGACACAATATAGCATCCTTTAACTTCGTGGCACGAACAGGGTTTGGAATAAGGTAAGGCAATTTCCTGACTATTGTCAACCGTCTACTGCTATCTCAGGCACTCCATCTATGCATGTCAAATGCATATGCGTCCAACGAGGCTGAATTAGCCTACCTAACCACAACTGCCGTTGGCCGAGCTTTGCAGACTTCCGATCTCTCGTATTCAAATACCGTAAGTTTTAAGATTGGAGTTATTCATTTGCGGAGAGCTGGTGAGCCTTGCGCCTTATGTTGGACCTGCCGATTGTGGGAATCTTGTCCTAGCCTATAGATTCAGAATATTATGCGAGATCTCTGTCTACGTATGACGATTCGTAATTAAAAGTCTTAGTGAGGTTGATCAAAGCCTAACACTAGGCACCTTGCAGCATGCTCGCAAAATTGGGGACGTGTGTACATTAAGAAGCGCTACAAGATATGCTTTCTGTTAGGCGGTACCTCTCTATTTGGAGCTCATAATTTATATCATTTTCTTAATTGCCTTGCAAGAAGAGGATTTTTCTCAGATTTCAACTACCCCTGGTACCCGGGTTTCAGAACAATTTTTAATATTAAGATCCCAGAATCATAGTACATCTCGTCCTCGATATGAAATCGTTTCTATTCGATCACCCGCCCTACATCTATACACTTATTTTCTAGTACCATTCCCTGCAAGGCTTCAGTGAAACAATTCGAACTATCTTCTACTTGCAAACGACCTAGATACTTCCATCGCTAAAGAGTACTTTAACAGCAATACGACCAGTGAGAAGAAATCTCTAGGCATCAAATTAATGTTAGCATTTGCTCTCATTAGAGAAGGGTATGATGCAGAAAAAGCTCCATGGCCTAATGTACAGCGTGTCTACTTAGCTTCATCATTCGGTGTTATTAGAGAGGTCGAATAAGCTTATTTTCCTTTGCAGCTCTTTTTGTTCTTTAACGTGTTTAATTTAGCATGTTGATATAATTTAGAATTTTTGAGATTGCAGCTTTCTACACATCCCGAATCTGGCCACGAGCTATTTAATCGACCGCGTTATGGAAAGAGTGCCCAGGTGGGAGGCGATTTTCAAAAAGAACAAATATTCCCATTAAGCGCAGAAGCGAAATCAAATTGCTCCCGATTCCGTCATGATTGGTGAGATTTCAGATATTTCAGATCCGAGATTCACGATGCTTGCACGCTTAGTCACACGAAATTCTCTCGCCACGGTTATCATGTAACTTCACCAGACCCTCAGTATAGCTGCAGAGCTTTCGTGCACACCATCTGTGCGGCCGTAATCATGCCGATTCCTCTTGAGCACTCAAAGATGTGAGCAGAAAACCTCTATTTTCCAACAAGATCCTCACTCCAAAGCCAAAAAGCATATTGCACAACTGTTGAGGCTTGCTTTTTGAAGATGGGCCCGCTTCACAAATCGCATGATGATTCAGAACCTAGTTAGTAACCAACGCCAACGCACGAGAGTCAAGTAGGTGCTAGCGTGTTTTGGGCTTTGGGCCTTACGGGTTTGGGTTGGCACGGGCTGCACGCGAACACGAACATCTGACTTCAATGAACTTTCCCACTTTTATGAAGGGTGAACTGTGTAAGAAAAAGACTATTGAAACTTTGTAGACGGTATATTTTTGAGACGTTCTCCCCAATGACACCAAAATCATGCGTATCTAGTTGTGAGAAAAGCGAGTGAGATGCGCTGGGAGATCCCTAGATCCCAATGAGATGGCATGAAAAGGTCTCTGGTGCTCCCATAACCTGAACTTTGTACAAGCCTACACATAGCAGTCCGAGCTTCATCGGGGAGCTAACAGCTTCGCCCATTGATCAACACGTATGCTTGTCTTCCTTAGTATTTTGTATGATGCATGATGGCGTGGCAAAAATTGACATCTGCAGCATCTTACTAGGCGAAGAGGGCCTGTATCCTTTAGTTTGGTTTTGTGTGAGCTGAGCGGTATTCCTGCCTCTGCTTGAATAAGAGCGCTCCAATGTCTGTCTCTGCGAACCATCGAGTTCCTGCCTGCGAACTAGTAATCAGCGTGGAAGATAGTTATAGCCTAACACTATTATTAAGTCATTTCAACATATAAGTTAGGGGATGCACCTGACAAATATTTTTGTGGAAATATTTGCATATTTATCCATATACCGTTAGAAGGTTAGAAGGTTGTATCACGTGTCACTCCGCTGCCCCCAGCAACCACGCCCATCAAACTTCCCACCACGGTCGAATTTGGGCAATGCTAGCATCATCAACGCAATTCAACTCCTTCCATTTCCAAACTTTGGAGTACCGCTTCGTCAAATTTTCGTGTGGAATTCAGTGGCCGCTGTGGAGGTCCTCCACTGCTGCTGCGCAATGCGGAGCCCAAAATTGTTTCATTTTGTTGTTGTCGTATCACTCGTTCGGTTTCGACCTCAATATGGCAATCATGCGACTGCCAAAAGTGTAGGCGATGGATAGAACGGATGTATTGGTCACGGTGTAAGTTTTACGGACAGTTGCCGTAGTTGCGTTCTTCGAAGTTGACCCTTTTTGCACACCGCCGGAGCACCCATTGCCCATATCCAACGACGCAGTACTCCCTCCTCACGCTCCTCAACGCACAGGGCTGGTGCCCTACATCGGTCCGACGGGTAAGATATTGACGATCGTATATTTGACTCGGTCACAACCGGATCAAACGCCCGTTGTGTTGGCATCCATCCACTGCGGATTCTCGACACGTTTCCCTTTCGCCTCGATCATGTTGGCAGACTATAGAGAACATAACAAGCCATAAATCTCATACACAATGTGAAATGCGAGAGAGAAATTGATATAAGAAGGAGGCAAACCCCCCGAGCGGATCGATTCAAGAATGCCGCAAAACGTAAAGTCAATATTGTAGCGCACAACACAAAACGCGATCAGGCAAAAACCGTCGTGCGATCTGAAAACCCCAATACTGGACTATAGGCCATGGCTACGAGGGGATGACACAAATGCGAAAAGGTACTTTGCGGACTTGTAGAAAGCGCACAAACTACCAAAAATCAGAACTGGTTCCCCATACATAGAAACTGGGATATCCTGCCCGCAGAGCTGCAAGATTGACGACACCATTACACGTCGATGTGGTGAGCCGAGATGATTGATGAAATGCAAACTGATTATTATGAATATTCAAAGATAAAATTTGGCTGAGCTACTACAAGAAGGGTTTTTTGTGTGCTGGCTGAGTGGGCGTGCCACCGATGACAAGTCAAGATTTCAGTACATCGTCGTTTTTCAGAAGGAAGAACACGAAATGAGGGGTAAATTTATGAGGCCAAGTTGAAATCTTCTCTTTCACAAATAAATGTAAGTTTTTATCATTTAGTTTCAATATGTTGGTGTTGCACGGAGAATTTTATGCGACAAAGGCGTGGGTTTGTGGATGTTTTTTGGTGTTCGCGCTAGTAGACATTGCTACCACGGGAATCTCACTCTGTCCATTTTCCCCTTGGCCATTCAAGAGCCAGAGATCAAAAACATCGATTCGAAGGGTGATATAATCTCGCAAGGTACGAAATCCGCTTTTGAGCATGGATGCGATTGAGATGAACGTGACTAAGGTCTTCAACATTTTCACCGAATACCATACAGACTACCGAAGAGTTTGTGTCCAATTCAACTCCTCCGCCTCCATCATCGCACCCGTTCACAATTGACTTTCATTGCCGTCTTCGACGTACGAAGCTTGGAACGCGTTGTCTTCCTGAATTGGTGTCAACCAATGGACGCAACAGCAGGGAGGTCGTTGCCGTTCGCATCACAGGCATTTACCGAACACGTAATTGCATCCAATTCAGCGGAAGCTGCCTTAAACTCTCCGGAGCCTCTACACAATCCGATAACAGAGCTGGTGAGCGTCGGAACTGCTGGCCCTGCAGACCTTGTTTGCCAAATGGGCAGGATGGTTACTGAGAGTTATGCAGGGGAAAAAGAAGCATGTCTATATCTGGCAGTGCGTAAGTGAGACCAGAAGTACCCAAATCAAACTTGATCAAAGCCTGACCCGCATTTAGTGCGCCTGTGGATGTGCGTCTATCAATATAATGGTTCTGATTTGCCCGCAATGCAATACTACCAGGTGTCCTTGCTGCCAGACCACCAGAGTTCAAGTTCGAGGAATCGGCGACCGGTATAACTAGGCGGACAATTACCTTGGTCGGTCCAAGAGATCAATGTCGGGAAATCTACTTCGATACGAGGCAAATTTATTTATGGTAACATGTGAGTGGAAGATCCAAACTCTACAAACAGCAAACAGGGTCGAATCCTCACGAGAACCCCTAAGAGGGACCTTACGAGTGTTCCTATAACAACACCGTAGTCGCTGCAGGCGCCTAGTGCGGTGCGACGTGACACGCTTGTGACAGGCTAGCCGAGCCCAAATCCGGATCATTGGTGAAGCGTTGTGTAAAGTCGGAGGCGACAAGTGGCTGAAGGATCCTTTGGTCAAGTCTCTTTTCCGTTTTAAACAAGTACCGTTGAGTTACATGCATCTATCCTATTGTTTTAAGGTGAATTGACGGGAGCTTCCCATGTCATGTCTTTCCAGAAATTACTTCTCTGTATTCTCCCAACCAGGTCTCCAGGACATACATCCGCCTGCACCCTACATCGTTGCTCAAGACGTCATTCATCGATTTGGAGTTTAATTAGTAGCCGTTCTTAAGAGTTTGCCATATCTGTGGTGTACTATATACAGACTAATACTTCGAGTACCATTCGAGGGAACCCATCTTAATGCCGAAATCGGAAGCTTGAGGATCTCAAGAGCTACGTACTCCCACCTCCAGGCGGAATCATGTCCATTCCTTTCATAATAATTCTACCGTTAATATCCTGCTTTGTAAGTCCACTATGTCACCCAAACCGTGCTGGTGCTAGTGTCACAGCCATGTGTGAACTGAGCACAAAGAGGCGTTCTTGTACGCCATGCCTACAATCTGGAAACCGTGGAAGAACCGATCGACTTGAGAACGAAACAATGCCGATTCCCAGAAATGAGGTCGGGAATAGGATACAGTGCCAGAAATCACGCCGTATGGTTGCCCGGATGGATCATGCTGCGGCGTCGATTGGATGACCTGAGGTTGAATGCAGTAAACTCATTTCATCCAAGTAACCGCATGCCACCCTCCAGATATTCACCAACGTCAGATCTAATCAGCAACTGCAAGTCCTAGTGATTCCCCAACCTAGGACTGGACATGTAAACCCGTCACCGCGACTGCAGCTCGCCCCAGTAAGCCCGACAGAAGCGTAGGCATCTTTGGTACGGTAGTAATGCGCGTTAGTCTACATGAAATCGTAGAAAATTTGGTAGATAATCGTTATAGAAATGTTTCTTACCTGTGGTTTCAAGGCTTCTTCACTCTTAATATGTTGTTGCGTTTCGAGCCATCAGAGTTGCTAACAATCAATTCAATCAATTATCGCGGCGCCAATTGAATTGATTGATCAAAAATGGGGTCGTCAATTGGATTGATTGATTGATTCGAAAAAATAGGCCCAATTGAATTGGAAATTGATTGATTGATTGATTAGATCTATTGCGGAGTACATCTTAGAGGTTACCCGATTAGGAAATTTGCCTATTCGTCCGAATCCCATTCGCAGAGCTTGTATACTTGCTCGATAGTCTCTAGAGAGAGTTCTGGGGCGTTATAGAGCTCCGTTGGGCGCTTGAATCCTGCCTCCAGCCAACATCTCACACACTGGATGGCCGATAGTAATTGTGGAGAGAGCTTTACCCGATGAGGCTCTAGAAGGTCGCTAATCTCAGAGAACTGCCTCTTGCATTTGTAGCTTGAGGCAGGGATCGATAGGACGTCTAGAGCGAGCTGGAAGAGCTTTGGATACTTATGGCGATAGGCAATCCAGTAGGAGATAGGACTAATAGAAAATGGGAGGTCCTAGGGTAGATTTGGCTCCTCCTTCTTCTAGCGCGTAAATTCATCGCTCTGCTCCTCACTAGGGTTAAGAGGAGTAGGATTAGCGTACTGATTAATCTGCTCTTAGAGATTTGAAGCAATCTTAGCCTTCTTCCGGATTAGTGTTAATGGCTTGCCTAGCTTGCCTTTGTACTCACTCCAGAGCTCCTAGAACTGAGCATTTGAACTCTCAATCCACTCTAGGTGCTTCCTCCAGGAGTTGTCGCAGTAGAACTTATAGTACGGGTGGAGGATAGTTGCGGCGTAGTACACAGGCGAATTATCAAGTTTCTTATAGTATTTCTAAAGCTTGTTCCATCCTGCTTGAACGTTGATCACTAGGTGATCCTTTGGGGCATCTGCCTTATTGAAATCGACAGAGCCGTACTGCTCAGATAGATTCTCGTAGGCCTTTAGGATTGCTTTAAAAGTTAGGATAACCTCATGGATTGCACCAAACCGGCCAGAAGCTCCTCTGCCTTTGAGCCTTGAAGTAGCCTCTTTGAGAGGCTTGAGCACTTGGATGTACTGGGTAATAACCGCCCAGTCCTGAGAGGTGAGGCCGTCAGATTTCATCTAGTAAGGCACGTCATAAAGCTTCAATCCTCTCGCTCGCTGATAGGCCTCATTAGTTCGAGTTCTCTTAATATGATACTGCATATAGGCGTTAAGAGCCTCTGGCATCTTAGTAGCTCTCTTAAAGGCGGCATAAAAGGAGTTCTATCTAGTAATAACTAGCTTAATAACCTTCTTTAGTGTAAAGGCCTGCTAGCTGTTAGGTAGAACTACTTTAGTCTTCTAAAAACTCTAGATAAGATCGTATTATAGAGGCGTATAGATGTAATTAAGAACGTTAATAAGTACTTTAAGAGGCTTTTATTTCTATTATTCTTATAGAAACTATTCTTCTACCTTTTCCTGCACCTACTCGTTATTAAAAGAGTCTTTATTAACTTTAAAGATAATTATTTAGTTAATAAGATTAATAATATAAGGACTACAGCAGAGGCCTTGGCGCTTAAGATTAAAATTATATTTATTAATAATTAATTTAACTACTATATTATTTAAACTAGTATTATTAAGTACGAAGTAACTAAGCTTAATAGAAAAAATACTAAACTTTTTAAAAATCTAGTATACTACCTTAGCAATCCTCTCTCCACTATGTGAACTAAAGAGTTAAGGTAGTATAATAAATAAGTTCTTAATTTAGTTATTTATATTAATATAGTAAGCTATTATGCTATAGAAGGTCTTCTTACCACTTTTAGCTATTCATCTATTAAAAGAAATATAGATTTTTATAAGAGACTAATCTAGTTCTTTACATACTTTTAAAAGGAGATAGTTAAATAGCTATAAAATATACTAGGTAACGCTCTAGTAATTCTTCTAGAGAGTATTAAAAGCCTTAAGATTAGCCATTTCTATTAAGGCTTTAAAGGCTAGAGTCTTAAGTTTATATAAAAAGTAATTATTTTTAAGTAGCTAGCTTATAGTAGCTAGTCTAAAGCTCTATATATTAAAGTTACTAAAAATATTATCTATATCTTATAGGATTTTAATTCCACTTATAGTAAGACCTACTAGTGTTTTCTAGCTAGCTTCAAGGCGAGTTTTTAGTATTCTAGATAAAGTATAATTATAGCTATATTAATTACCCTGCAGGTGAGCTATAATAGTTAAAGTAAAATAAATAATATTATATTTACTTTATCTACTAGCGTTAATTACCTTACGTTGATAGCAGTACTTATATATAAAATAGATATAATTTAAGTTACTATATAAACATACCTGATACTTATATTAATAAATCTAGCTCTTTTTATGCCTTTAGGTATATAAAGACTTCATAAACTCTAGCAGACGCATCTAATTTATTCTATTAAAGTTATCCTTAAATTTCTTATTAAAATTGTTATCAGATTGCTTATATGGTACGGCGTTTAAGGGTGGGGCGGCATTAATAGATTCTAAGAATATATTTAGTTCCTACTAGCTCGCGACATCACGTAGCTCCTGTTTAAAGATCTATAACTTAGATATATAAATTAAGCTTTTACGCTTCCGTTTAGAGAATTTAGTAGGCTTCTTAAACTATATGAATATTTATTTAGGTCGTGTTTAGGTGCGCGAGTGTTGGTGTTTTAAGCAGTTAAAGAAAATTCAGGTGTAAGAAGCTCCTAATCTGATTCTACTATACCTAATTAGGAAGGCCCCCTCAGGGGCAACCTCTCTGCAACACTAAAAAATTGCCTGTATAAGGCATCTACACCTACTTTTGCAGCCTCATGTAACTAATCAATTAATCAATCAATCAATCAATTTACAGCTCTCTAATTGAATTGATTGGAAAAAATCCAGGTCGGTAATTGGATTGATTGATTGGATCGAATCAATCAATTGCCAATCAATTGATTAATTATAATTGATTGTTAGCAAGTCTGTGAGCCATCGGGCGGCCTTTCTGAAGATCGGGCAAGCCTTTAAACATTCCACTAGCACTGCGCAGGTATTTAATTTATTCGCTATTCTTGAAAAGTTGCATTTTGCAATAACCACCTCACACCTCCGTTGATGTACTTCTGTTCTGAAGCTCACGAAGTTATAGCTAGCAAGGTTCGGTATTTTCGATCTAGGCACGACAGACGGTAAAACGTACAACATCATCATAAAATGTTTTGCTAGGACCACTTATGCAACTTCTTCCTACCTTCAAGTCTTTTCTCTTTGCCTTTTAATATCTCTTTACATTGTGGAGATATTAAGCGTACAAGAAATCGACCTCTAGGTTTTATCAAAGTTCGGGACGTGCATTGGCCGTACGGTTGCCGCTGTTATTTCCGTACTATGATTGCAGGCATAATTTTTCTATATTAGGTCAAGCGACAGTGGTAAGCTCATCAACGTACATAACAAGGCTTAATCCTTTATTCTGCCTTGTATTAGCCAGAATCCCTAGGAACGCCCTATTTCATTCCTTGGTTATTAATATGTCACTGCGCCCATATCAAAAATTATATACCGGCAACCACAATAGTTTGTGGACATAGGAACACCTAGGAACCATCCTAACTAAGTTAACACATTTCAACACAACACTCCACCTCTATAAAGTCAGATTTCGCTTCAATCTCCGTATATAAAGGTGGAAGGTTTTGGTAACATTTGAGAGAGCACCCTGTAAAGATAGTATTTGCCTTTTTTCTACTATTTTTCTATCAAATCTTGCCTCTAGAAAGTGATTAAAGTAGATAAGTCTTGAGGTTTTTGAAGTTTTAAGATTTAACTTAAGATTACCTATCCCAAAATGGGTGTACACGCGCCTTCTGCTCTGTGCATGAGGAGATATGGCCACTTGGAGCTAGTCTGGGTAAGTCTTGGAAGGGAGTTGTGAAATTCTGGTGGGGCGGTCCCTATTGGATATCGAGATAGATCTTCACGCATTTTGATTGGTCAAAAACACGAGCGGATGAGGCTCGGGCGCCATAGTAGACTACTATGGGTATCCGGCCAAAGTTTTGTATGTGGGTCGAGTGGCGTTTAATTTTACTGTGGTTACAGGTGAAAGTATTATTAGTACGACGCTATGTACACGGGTGTAGCACCCCCTATTGCAGGGCCTCTAAAGCACCCCATAGTATGTTATTTACAAATAGCGCGCTCCTACGGTAACTATCCTATCTATCCTATCTTTCCACCATCGTACAATGCCACATCAAAAACATTCTGATCTTTCACGCGATTTATGCCTCCGAATTATTACTCTACACGGATTAGAATGGCCCTCGTAAAACGAGTTCCTCGTACGCGAAAATTGAAGACCATTTTCGACAGAAAGGCACCGAACCGCCTGTTTCGACACTACCTGCACCCCCCGTAGGTAGAATCTACACCTAATTCTACGCCTACCAATCTTAGTGTTTCGTCTCCCGTAGGAATTTTTTACCCGCGGATTGGTGTAGGATTGTCAAATCGTACGCTCTCGGAAGCCCCGTCGGAACACCCCAATGAGCTCATTTGATTGGTGCGATGAGTTCCCATCTACGGCAAATCCACCTACGGCCGTAGATATAACTAGTAGCCCTAGGGCAACATGTTGGGAGTGGTTAAGCGTATTTCTGACATGAAAATCACCAAATCTCATGTAAACAGCAAGTGGAGGAGAAACTAGAGTAGTTTAATTAATCGTAACTATCTAAAAAATGTTCCTAGTAATATCAAAACCGCTATTCTGGCGAAGTGACAGTGCATGCATGGTGTTGAAGCTTGAGATGCGCCCTTCGCTTATTGCTTTTTAGGGACACATAAATACGCCGGCCCTCCGGCTTTCATCCTCACCTACTTGATCTTCTTCGTTCAAAGCTACAGTGTTTCTTTTTAGTAAGTGCTACAAATCCATGTTGTGACGAGAAAAAAATCCCACCTTTTTAAGTCTTGTAGAAAGGATCCATATTTTACCTTCTATACAATGAATGCTTAGAACGTAGAAGGAGCCTTTTCATGGCAACTTCTATAATTACTGTAGTGCTTGAAGTAGTTAAGGCTTACCGATTTTAGGCTAAAGATTTAATAAGAACACTGACAGCGTGCAAGCTGCCCTTGTACGGGGCACGGGGAAGGTTAAAAAGCTCTTGTACGGCGACGAGAGCTGTTTCCTAAATTTCGCTCGCATGAAGAAGTTAGTCTTTTTAATCTGTACAACTAGTCGCACTTATACGAACCTTAGTAAAATCACAAAGTTTGACAATCGTGCATTATTAATCTAGGAGAAGCTGTCACAGGCTGCAAGCCACTCAGGTATCATACTCAAATGGTGATACAACCGCATCGTTTGAGTACTGTTTCCACTCATGTTTTGTTTATGCCTCGTATGGATTCTTTTACATCCGTAGTCATTCTCTATGACTTATGTAGAGTAGCTTTACCAATCAATTCATGAGGAGGTTGCTGCTACATCTTTTCCTTACACTCGGTTACAGAAGTTCCTTATCTTCCTTTGGATCTGCGGCTATGCGGGAACTATGCTCGCTAAAAGCGAGAATCCCGCTTACCTCAAGGCAAATACTCCTTGGCGACTCTATGTATCCTTCAACGCGCTGTACGCTTGTTTCTTACCTGGCAACTAGGTATCATCTTAGAGAGTTTGCGACGGCGGCGAAGAAGCTAGAGACGAAGGAGGAGCTCTCTAACCTTTGCCACTCCTCTTTGCGCATGACGATTGAACGGCTGATAGGTATCTGGAAGCGTTGGTAGGCAATTCTTCGGTACTTTAAAGGTCCCGAGCATAGTATTTAAAGCAGATTGCTATCGTTAAGGTCCCTACTAGTGTTAAAACTTCATTCAGCAACGATAGCCAACTGATGATCTCTTCAAATTGCTTGAGTAGGAGCTTGACGACAACCCTTTTCCCGAAGAGGGGGTTAGTAATAGAAGGGAGAGGAGAGCCAACCTAAGTGACAGAAGGCGGTCTGGTGGTTCCGACGACTAGTCTATGAATTATAGACGAGATCAAATCGCGCAGGCAATATGGCCACCAATAACAGCAGTGACAAGGGCAAGCAATGCTGTGAAATAACGATAAAAACAAGGAACAAACTCGAGACTCTGGCGAAAATGGAAAATAGGAGCTTGAGGGCAAAGATATGACGTTGTGCCCGCCAAATGAAGGCCGGTAAGCCTGATCAGTGCTATCACTGTTAATCACCTCAGCCTTATGGAACGTCGAAATCGCTAAAGACAGGCCTATCATCCAACGAACGCGGTCATGAGATAATCGTAGATAGTACCTGTTGCCGTGAGAGCGACCTCCTGGTCGGACATACTATTAGCCGGCTTGGCAATTCTTTGCTGTATATCGACTCTTCTTGCCCTCTAGATTCTCAGGTCCTTAATGCAATCTTGTTCAGTCTCTCAGCCGCTCAAAAAGCTCAATTTACGGTAACAGTACCTAATCCGTATGTGTCCATATCAAGACACCATATTGAGTGTGCTAATAGGGGCAATCCTAAGTGATTAACACCTATTGACCTGAAGTAGGATGTTGAAACCAATCCTAGGATGTGCCTCGCTTATGAGGCTATTGATGTTTGCTATTTTTTTCCAACAATGCTTTAAACGGCTAGCCCGATCTAGCATGTTAGGGACGGCAGATGGTTCTTATTGGTTGATTCAGTGGGCTAAGGATTGGTATGATTGGTTGGAAAAAGTCTTCTCGGTGTTAGGGTAGAACGGCGCAGGTGATTCTACGCACACGTATGGCAGCCCTAGGTAGGGGTACATACATTTGCGAGATTCCTGTTCTTTCACTCCTTTACTTCCCAAATATTTTGACGTTTCCTATCTTTAAGGCGAACAGCTACTAGTTTGTGGGATCAACTGAATTTCACGAATTTATTATACCCAACGGTAAGTCTTCTACAGCGAGATGGAGATACAATTGATACTGGGACTAACGCATACTTTCAGAGATCAACGAAACCATATTCTCAAAACCATATCATTCCCTCCCTACTCCAAAATCACTACCTAGATACCGTTCCAATTGGTGCTCATGCATCATCTCCGACCTCGATTTCTGGCATATAGTCCCCCAATGGATGGCCCCTCGGAAGAAGTCCTTCAATATCTGGCGGTGTGTCGGTCGGGGGTTGGGGACCGGAAAGCATCGGATGTACTCTCAATTGCTTATAAAGACGCAATTGACTCTTATTTGGCTGAAACACGATCCTCCGAACCTTCACACATACCGATACTTGACCTTGTGAGTGTCTAGCCTACCAGGGCCTTCATAGCTGGGCGTGCTAGATATATAACAGACTATTAAACTGAGCTGAGATAGGCTAGGAAGAAATCAGTTTATATCTGGCAATGTGTAAGTCGGAAATTTAAGATCGAAGGCTAACAGTCAGAGCCTAACCAAACCTACAGTGCCGGTGCGGTTGTTCGTCCATCAACATCATGAATAACACCTGTCCCAAGTGCGGAATTGGCCGATGCGCGTACTGCCAGACCACACGAGTCCAGGTTCGGAATATTAGTAAAGTACGGGGTTCGGGTGATAGTGACGTTGTTCGGCTCTAAGAGATGCCACTTCTTCGGCTGTATGCGGTTTGGCATTGGGAAACCACCAAACTCATATGGTGGGCTGATTGAACGTGACGGAATTGAGTTTTGTGAAGGTGAATTCATCCTTGTTTGGCACTGTATTCATATGCTGACTTCGACCTAGGTCTGGCTTTATGTATTTAGTCTGAGTGAATATACTATCTTAGTCACATGAGACTACCCACCTCTTTACCTCCTTGTGCAGCAGTCCGTGCCTTATGAATTAGCGTGCACAAGATGATGGCCTGTAGTGGATCTCGCGTGCTCCATTGGAATTTCAATTGAGCGTCTTCACGCTTCCTTGTCGTGTTTAATTGGCTCTGGACAGCTATGCACTAGCAAACGGTGCAGATTAGAAGTAGCAGAGAGTCAGTGGAATGACAATACCACTGCGTGGAGGCGGTTCACCACGCCTCATTGTGCGAGCTTTGCGCATGACTCTTGCTTCCGAACCCCGAGAGGGAGAGCGTTGTGCGAAAATTGTCAACTCCGAAATGATTTGGAAGGTTTGCATCGTGACCCTAAATAATCTATCTTTATCCTAATACCTTCCCTATGGCAATATCTTGAGAGACTTCGCACTCTGTGACTGAGGATACTCTTTGTTAGCTAGCAGTACATTGGTTGTGCTCAAAACTTAACTTCGATTTGGGTCTAGCTATTCCTTGTAACTACGCCCGTGAGTTACCGTTGCAAAGGTCGGTTGCAGATCGATCTGGGAAGTATCATAAGAGAAGTAAACATGGAAGAAGAGGCGACACATGATAAGAATGGGGTAGGGACGCTCTGATGAGAATCTTGCTGTGAGGCAGATATGGGCTTGAGCCGTCCAACAGGATGGTCTGGCGAGCAGCATCACGTTGGTGTGGGTCATCTAATTAGCGAATAGCTGAGCTTGCACGCGGGTCCGAATGCCAGGAATAATTGTCCATGATGACCTTTGAAACAGAAACATGGTATACAGTATAGTAAGAGGAAGGCAAGATTTCTTATCAAGGATACCGGTGTTGTCAGTAGGTGCTCCATCTCCCGTCCTCAGAGTGGCCATCACACTGAGTGCTGTTGGTCTCGACAGCCGTACCGTTAATGTCTCCATTCTTTGCCGGCTGGCATTGTGTTAAAGGTACAACGGTAGCAAATACCACACATGTGTTCTCAAGATAATCCCCGTAATCGCTTCATCGAATTTGAATTCGTGTAGTCACGCAATATGGACATCTGGCAGTATCGCAGTGCGGGCAATTGCTAACCATTACATTGACAGACGCACAACCGCAGGCGCACTAAGTCGGGTTAGGCTTCGACCTAAGATCGTTCTTTTCTTCGAGCTTCCTACTCACGCATTGCCAAACGTACGTATGCTTCTTTTTGGGCTATAACATGCTCAGCATAATGATCTGTCATTCCAAAGGGCATTACCCTGAGGGACCGCGCGGCTAGGTGCTCACCAGCTCTAGTATACGCATGTACAATGTCTCGGACCGCGAGGCGCTTTCAGCCGAGTAAAGCGCTATTCCGTCGACATATGCATATAAAAACGTATCCGGTTCGCACGACATTTCTGGCGGGGCACTCGTCGGCCGATGATAATGTAGGAAGTCACCTCGCTGTGAACTTTCAGGATTCGATGAGGGAGATTAACATTAATGGCGACGCGATTGATAGTGGAGGTTGTTGATCGCTGAAAGGTTCTGGTTAGCTTTTTCTCTCACCTACTTGTGAAACTTCAAACCTGTAGACTGCACACAACCCCGTACTCAGTATCTTGACAAGGGTATTTCGCCGCTCCTCAGGTCAACCCCATCAGCCAATGGCACTTCAATCACCGCGTCATGCGAATGTATGTACTCCGCGTGAGGGAGGAGAGAAGAGGAGGGGACTGAAGGGTAACGTTCGTCCCTGCATGGCACGATATTCCTCGTGACTTAATCAGCTTGCTCTTGGTAAGCGGAATCAGGCGAATCGGAAGCTTTCCCCAGAACTAGATGGAGAAAAGTTTCGTATGCACACTAGGGATAGACGTCATCCCAATGTCAATACTGGATGGAACAATCCTATTTGTTCTTGTATATTTCCATTTACTGGGTTGCGGACCGGTCAACGCACGGTCAAGCCCTTAAGCAAACTCCAAAGAGTGGTGGCACGCGGATCGGGGAATTCCGGACGGCGTTACTCTGCAGGACCGCGTAGGAGAGGCGCTCGCTATCGCTAGTATGGGTATGCAAGAGAATCTCGGGGTTCGTGAGGCGCTTCCAGCCAAATGATAGGTGACCGCGTCTTCAAATACTGTCAATTTGCATAAGACTCGTGGGGATGCGAGCTGGTAACACCTTTTTTCGAGATTGGTGATTCGAGGACAAGCGCAGAAAGACACTTCTCGTTCATTGCTAGATTTTTCCCGTCTGTGCTGGAGTCAATTGCACACTTTGTGTCCTACCTCTGCGGAGAGATCTCACTCCCCGCTACGCCCAGATCTTTGGCCCTCGAACACTTCAAGAATTCAGTGATTTGCTTCCATCAGACTTGCTGCGAGGATTAATAAGGAATCTCCAGAGTTTGGTCAAACACAGGCCACCATGCGCCCCATCCTTACAAGCGAGATTTATCGGTCACCTCCTAACATTTCCTGGATTTTCCACTTAGTCCACATGAAAGATACTCTTGGGGTTCATTTGGTATATAGCCCTGGCGAGCTGACTGGTTTTCATATTGATATCGCCCAAACAGGTATAGACGGCGGCTTGCTCGATGCCCTGGAGCTCCGGAATAAAATTCGCGTTCGTTAAAATTGTCTGAAGCTTCCCCAATGCTCTTGATCTCCAATCCATATCAAAAACGTGCCTCAAATCGCCCTAAAAACAAGGCCATTCTTTTGTACAAAACCCGACAGCTCGATGTATTTGTACTTTGAATCGCATGTGGCGGCGGCCAGAGTTTCCATGAAGGAATGGTTGATGTCGGCTGTAGAGAAGGAGTAGCCTTTCGTCGGGTCTTTTCTCACGTGTGCTGGGCTACCCATCAATGGACGAGTCTCTAAGTTGCTGGAAATAGTGCTTTCTCCAAAAGAGCTTTGAGGTTGTGGGTTCGTTTGGTCTGAGATTCGACGAGACGTTATGGCCGCGGCGGCTCACTCCCTGTTTGTTCTATCCAACTTCAAGAGTTTCAAACGGTCGGTTGTTCCTCCTTTCAGACATACTCCGAAAGGGTGGTTTCCAACTACCCATAGAAAAATGTTAATCGCGCATTGCTGATACATTTCTTAAGGCGATACGGAATTGTCCAAGCAAAGCGAATGAATTGAAGAGCCGCATAATACAGGAGTAATCAGGACATCAGCAAGAGCTATTGAATGTTGATGCTGGCAAACGAGACACCAACGACCTGATGTGAGCGAAAATTGTATTCACAGCCGAAGCGACCTGAACGTTGCTGAGTGTTGATATCCAAAGGGAAATTGACTTGGTCCGGGCCAATGTTGTGTTGTGTCGTTTTGAATTTCGACGAGCATTTTGGTCATCCGGACACCGAAACCCTTGTGCATGTTGGCCTTTGGGAGAGCAAGATTATCTCTCACCACGCAATACTGTAGACAGGTTGGGTACCCTTAGTATTCGTGTCTGATCGGTCCCACTTTGCCACGTCTGCGAAGCTGAATCCGCCCCCTGAATTGTAGATTTCCGGTATTTATTTGTTCGCATCGGTTGGGGGGAGAATTTATCTGGGGGGCCCTCTGAGCATGATCGTATGAGAGGCCGTCGAGGTCCGGTTAATCTTTTTGGGAAGTCCGTACAGTCGCTTGTCAATCAGATCATCGCCCGGTCAGCGGCGTTAAGGGTATTCCTCGCGTCGAGCGGAGACCGAGAACCATACAACACTCTATAAGTCGAGTAAAGTCACGGCAGGCGCTCAGCTCTGGGAAAAAGGTCAGTGCCATTGGAGCAAGCATGATGGTTTGTAGGAATTGCATACGCAGGGTGTCCGCGCATTCACCCTGTCTCATCTTGCGTTGTGAATTCCAAAGACATCAGCGGCGGTTACTTGACATGCTTCGAACCATATGTCCAGGTGGGTACGAAGCGACACGGTTCTGGCTTGAAGTCGGGATACGATGGATAACTTTTGAGCGGCCACGAGTCTTAAGGTTGGATGATGATGTTAATGATGGGTGTAATAATGGATGGAAGGTAATTAACCGGATGAAGGAATGTGCGATCGGCTTCATGTGGAATGCATGTATGTTGGTAGGGGGATCGAAACATAACGACAACCGGTATGAAAGTGGCTTCGCCAACCGAGTAGTCAAGCCTCCTCATAATTAGGCCCCGCATCTCCTCCAGCAGTGCATCTTTGCTCTGTATTGCGGAGCTCTACGACAAGATTTCTCTCCGATACTAATGATGGAAGCAATGTGGGCCTTCTCTTGGTTACGCTGAGCCATTTATTTAGTCTACGTGTAATCTCGTTGAGAACCCTATTGGTATGCGCCTATCCAACCAGTGAGGGACTCCCTTACTCAGAAGTTTCTCAGTAGAAACATACCCCGACTCTGGGAAGTGTTCTTCACGTGAATCTTCGCAGACATAGCTTCATTATTGTTAGCATTATTAGAGAGAGAGCCTTCGCAATGGAGAATCGGCTCAATTTATCTCTTTTCTTCCATTTGATGAATGAGGAGGCACTTCACGGAGTGTCCGAGGAAAAGGTTGAACCGTTGCACTCCAGTGCTTCGGGCATTCGACAGGTCCGGCAGTTGTGAATCCTGTGAGATTATCAATTCACGGATATTGACCAATCAACTCAATGCCAAGTGCACGGACGGCCCACCGTGGCCTCAGTATGCATAACTGTCTCATTCTTGCCAAATTGACGGGACCAACAAGCTCGGATGCGCGACAGGCTAGGCCCGAATAGGCTTTAACAAAGTATCAGCTATCTGCGTTCCTTTTCATGGTAATTTTTCTGCATTATTGAAAATCACTGCAAATCGGTAAAAGCACAGTCCTCCTCCCTATGTGCTACTAAACCTTCTTTGGATTAGATTTTGCGGTGGACAAAAGGACTCTCTAATGAACACCCCAGCGAATTTACCGCATTTCAATACGGCATTCCATCTCTTCAAGGTCATTTTACACTATATTTTAATAATATAAAAATGTACTTTCGGTTACACTATTCGATAGAGCATCGTTAGAGAATACGATCTATCCCTTTTTATTTAATTATTTTAGATTTGCCCTCAGAAATGCTCCCAAAGAGCACGACTTTGAAATTTAAGATTGACTATTCAAAAATGGACACGCACGGGGCAGAAAAGTCAATCTGGCTACTCAGAGCAAGTCTTGGAGATTTAGCTGGGTAACTTTAGATTCCACTGGGGCTCCTTAGACAAAAGCCCAAACTGGTAAATACCCAAGGTAATCCTTGAAGCTTTTGCTCAGGTCTACGGTGACAGAGAGGAGAGATTGAAGAGTATACGTTCGCAACTCGATTCTGTACACAGGCTCAAAAGTATTCTGCTTAAGTTTCTATGAAGGGTTTGCTCTTTATAGACGTAGATTTCTGGTTGTCGGCCAGCCCAAGATTACGGCACACTAGCCAACGCCCGTACCTTTCTTGCCAATGAACATGAAGACATTCTGCTTGGCAGGAATCTAGGGGCAGCTATTCCATCACAGCGCATCAATAACTAATCACCTGAGGCCTAAGTCCAAATGGGAGAGAGTATACAAGGGGTCCCTATAAATAAGTGGTGGTTAGTGCATGGAAGACCAGAGAATCGCTGACCAAACTGACTAATTTTGTATGGAATTTCTCATCCGTGTATGTTATAGCCCATCTAGTATGATGTATGTCTACCTCCCGTAGCAATTACAGCCTCACACCTCTCCTTCATCGTTCCAGTATACTTTTGTATGTCCCCAAATGTAATCTTTGCCCACTCCTCTTCAATAGCCACAATAAGATCCTCCTTCGTCGTAGGAAATCTTAATCTAACCCAATATTTAAAAAGTCTCCACGCATTCTCTATGGGGTTGAGATCTGGTGAATTGGCTGGCCACCACATAAGCTGTGTACCAGCCTTTGCATAAGCAGCTCTTGTAGCCTTGGCTGTGTGAGTGGAAGCTCTATCCTCCATAAGAATCGTGTTGCCCAATCCAATCCCAAAGAGCTCGTACTTCCCTTTAAATTCATTGATCTTTGGGATAATCTGTGCGATGTACGACTAGGAATTGAAGTTACCTACCTCCTCTCTGTCCCAAATTATCAAAGGTCCCTTCTTTTTAGACCTAATACATGCCCAGACCGTAATACATGAATACCCGTTAAACTTGGGTACACAACACTCGGGGAGGTATTTCTCTTCAGCGCTTTTGTGACCCAAATTTGGCCTCCGCCGCAACGAAAGGAGGCTTCATATCTCCATATAACACGGTCCCAAACCCAATTAAGATTAAGATGGAGCCAAACTCAAAAGAGTCAATCGTTC
Organism: Zopfia rhizophila CBS 207.26; assembly: GCA_010093925.1. Lineage (NCBI taxonomy): Eukaryota > Fungi > Ascomycota > Dothideomycetes > Zopfiaceae > Zopfia > Zopfia rhizophila. The sequence continues at coordinate 1,101,346 of ML994635.1, forward strand.
ATGTGTTTTGAAGTAAGAAGAAGCTTATTTATAGCCTTCTTCGATGGTATCCCTCCTTATCAAAGGCTTTCGCAACAGTCCCCTTACAGGCATGAATTCCAAATTCATAAGCTATCTGTGCAAAGGGCCTTTCACGTTGTACACGATTAAGAGTTGCTTGCTGTACAAGACGTTGACGAAGAGGTGTATTTAATATTGAAGGTCGGTCTTGGGGCTTTGTCGTAGTAATAGGTTGTTGAAGACAACGGGTAACTGTCATTCGTGGAACTTCAAGCTCTTGAGAGATCTTAGACTTGCTCCAACGCGCCTGGTTTGCAATGCCCTGAAAAGGAAGGCGTATCCTGTGATACGCCGGTGAATTTCGTGTGGAGTGTTTCAACGGCTCTTTACATAGTACATCCAATTTTTCTATTCCAAAGATACGAGACAATCATGCTGCCAAAGGGAGTGACCTAAGAAGAGGTATTGTTGATTCTGATCTATTATACTTTTATTGCACCCCAATCGGAGCAGAAATGATAGCCTACAAGATAGTGTGAAAGTTAGTTTGTGAAATGAAACCGTCCAAAAGAGCAGAGAGTGTATACCACCTAACAAAGATGAGTTCAGATGGACGTGGTGAGCTGAAGATTCAGCAGCCGCCAAGTATGCTCCCCTGTCAATTAGCTCAGCCCTGTGGAACATCAGAACTGTCCTCAACCTTCGTGCCTAATCGCGAAGGACTTCGGCATCACCAACCTCACCCAAACCACAACCATGATCCAGGCCTTTCTCCAGGTGAGGAAATGTACATTGCCTTTAAATTCTCATATTCTAACTGTGCACAGCGCCTGGCTCGCTGGCTAGACCGGCCCTACTTCCCATGGAAGAAACTCGTAATCGGCTTCTCACTCGCTGAATTTGCTCTCGAGAACTGGCTGCTCTTCCGCCAATACCGTGTCCTACAAAAGGATACTACTCCAAAAGCCCTTGAAAAGGAGATTGACAAGCCAACCTTCAACAAATCTCAGGTTCGATGTTCCCGCACCGTCATACCACCTACAAGTAGGCTAACTGAGCAAACAGGAATACGGTCGCGCAAAAGCGAAGTTCAGCTTCGTCTCTAGTCTCTTCAACCAAGTCAAGTCCCTCGCTGTCCTCTACTTCAATGTATATCCCACGGTATGGGCCTTCGCTGGTATGCTTTTGGCTCGTTACGCTCCAGTGCGATTCTCCGGCGAAATATCACAGTCGTTACTGTTCGTGTACCTCTTCGGACTCATTGATCTGATTGCGGGACTTCCATTCGCATACTACCACAGCTTTGTGCTGGAAGAGAAGTTCGGGTTTAACAAGATGACGGTCAAACTTTGGATCACGGACATGCTCAAAGGTCAGGCGCTTACAGTCGCGTTCGGTATTCCCATTGGAAGTGCTTTCTTGTCGATTATCAAGAAGACCGGCCAAAGCTTCTTCTACTATCTTTGGGTATTCATGTTGGTTGTTCAGATCTCTGCCATTACCATCTACCCCATCCTCATAGTCCCGTTGTTCAATAAACTCGAGCCTCTCAAGCCCGGATCACTCAAGGAAGCCGTCGAAACGCTTGCCTCGAAGCTCAACTTCCCTCTCAGCGAACTGCAGGTCATCGACGGAAGCAAACGTAGCTCACACAGCAATGCCTACTTCACCGGTCTCCCATGGAAGAAGAAGATCGTCATTTACGACACGCTCCTCGAGAAGAGCTCCGACAAGGAAGTCGAGGCTGTCTTGGCACATGAACTTGGTCACTGGAAGATGGGTCACACGATGAGACTTCTGTTGATCAGCCAAGTTCATCTATTCTACATCTTTGCACTATTCTCCGTTTTCATTAACAATAAGTCGGTATACGACGCTTTTGGTTTCCACAAGGAGAGGCCAGTCCTCATTGGGTTCCTTCTCTTCAATGAGATCCTTTCGCCTACGGATGCTATTCTGAAGCTGTTGATGAACATCTGGACGCGAGCCATGGAATACGAAGCCGGTAAGTCGTCCATCACGTGACTTGACAAACGGCAAATAGCTAACAATCACCAGATGCCTTCGCAGTGAAGCTAGGCTACACTGCTGAGCTCGGATCATCGTTGATCAAACTTCAGATTCAGAACCTGTCGAGCATGGATGCTGATTGGCTGTACTCGAGCTTCCACTACTCGCACCCAATCTTGACGGAGCGACTGAAGGCGATGGGCTGGACCGGCTACAAGAAGGTCGCAGATTTCAAGCAGGAAGATAGCGAGAAGCCATTGAAGGCGGCTGACAGGGAGCTTTGAGCCGGAAGCGAAAAGTCGGATGTAGTGTACAAATACGATGTACATGGGTTTAGGGTCAGATATCAAAGCATTTGCAAGAGAGGGATCGTCTGGCAAGAAGGCTGGGCCGTAGAATAGGTGATTGATACCGTCTTGAAGAAAATAGTTTAGAACCCGGAACTCCTCGCTTGAAAATGTGATGCCGTTCATAATCGCCAAACCACTCATGCAGGCCTTCTACTCCGAAGAGTCCCTCTTGGACCTCTTCTTCTCTTTCTCACGCTTGAACTCCTTATTCCGCTCCTTCTTCGCCTTCTTCCTAGCCTCCTTGTCCTTCTTTCTCTCATCCTTGATTTTCTTCCTCTTCTGCCCAATTTCGACCTCCTCGACCTCCGACTCTCCAACTACGTGCACTTCAGGTTCCCCGCCCGCCTGCACAAACGTATCACGGGGTCCGATCTCTCCAACCTCGATCCCACCCTCTTCCCTCTCATACTCCGACATATTCTGCCACTCCTCTTCCTCCGCCCTCGCCACAGTATCTGAACCCTCTGCCCCTTCCTTCCTCCCTTTCTTGCTCTTCCTCCTATTCTCATTTCCTTCATCATCCCCAGGCTCGGGCGTGGGTTCTGGCTCGAGAACCTCGCCGCGCATTCCTGCGACTACTCGTCGTAGACTGTGTAGTACAATACCACCCTTTGGACCTCCATTTGTGCTGAATTCTATTCCGGTGGGTGTTATTTGCGCGTCTGGGTGGAGGTGTGGGTGTTTTGTAGAGCTTTGGAGGAAAGTGCTGAGCAGGTCGGAGGCGGAGGAGAGGGAGATTTGGCGAGAGGAGACGCGGCGGCAGGGTGGGTAGGAGTCGGGTGTCATTGTGAGAGAATGTGCGATTGAGTTTGGCCGTGGAGATGAAGGTGGAGGCAAGATGAGGTTGTGAAGGTGGAAAAGTTCGAGATGGAATCTTAGTCGTTAACTTTTTGCGCACAGACCAGCTGTATTTTGCTCCAAGCTTGGGACAAGAACAACCACACTCATTTAACGTAGCACCATCCAACGATTGTATTAAAAAGAATTAGTTGAGTTGGATTCCTTGCAATGAACTCATTTCGATGCCTGAGGGCCCTCGCCCGGCCTACGCACACCGCGACAACACCAATCCCAAGCCTCCTCCGACCATCAGCCGCCAGAACAGCATTACCACAGAGGTGCCTTTCCCCACCACCCTTCAACCAATTCACTCATTCACATCTCCCTAGCCGCATTACCACACAATTATTCCGCTCCCTCTCCCTCCTCAGCCCTCGACGACCGCGACTCACTTTCTCCCCAGTCCTGCCTTCTTCGTCAACCCCTTCAACAGCCCAAACACCAACAAACGCGGAGACTCTAGACCTCCTCCCAAAGATATCATCACACCCAGGTCTTCTATCAACACAGGTCCGATGCGGACCCCGTGATACGTATAACCCGAGTCACTTTGTAAGGAAGAGGAGACATGGCTTCTTGTCGAGGCTGAGGACTAAGAATGGGAGGAAGACTTTGAAGAGGAGGTTGTTGAAGAAGAGGAGTACTTTGAGTCACTGATTGTGTTTGTAACGGGAGGAGATTTGGCTATTTGATGAGGAGTTTATGGCGGAGCAGAAGTAGTCAGCTCTCGAAGTCCTGCCTTTGGGCAAGGGGGGGAACCCATGCTAGAGAACTTGGGAGGAATTGTATGATATGTGTATCGAGTCTCGAATAGAGCAGGAGAGCTGTATATGGTATCACCTTGCATCCAGGAAGGCACATTAAGCGATTCAAATCAAATTCATCCAGCTTCCGTATCGGTGTCTCGTAACCACGCGAGAGACCGAGGGTCAAGCTCGTTACCCAATCTAGCAAGCCATGCATTCCATCCAGAACATCATAGACAACCCACCCCATACATTGAAGTAGGTGACGGTTGAGTAGCGCAAAGCTGAAAACCCAGAACGCCGACCGCTCCGTTCCCAACGCGACTTCCTGCAATTCTCACCGCCAAAGTGCTTCTCACGCACCGCTTCCCTCAGTAAATATCATACTCTTAACATCCTCCGCTTTCCTCTTAACCTCATCGCCCAACTCCACACCCTGCCCTGGCGCCTCCCCAAACATCATCCCGGTCTTCCCGCTCGAATCCGTGATCATCGTCCACAGTAACATGCACCTCCCCACCGCATCCTCTCTCAACTCCTCTCTCTGCTTCTCAGTCATACATGCTGGCGGTACATTGGGAATAGTGCGTCTTGTCGCAGGAGTATCGGGTGGTGGATAGTTGTGTAAGATGGACTGGAACATAGCCTCCGTGCGATTCGCGAAATCCCACATGAAATATATTTTACCGGAGCGGGTTGAGTATTGGGATTCGAAGACGGAGTGAGATTCAAAAGCTTGGATGAGGTCGAGGTTCTTGGCGCGGATTTGGGGGATGCGCTGGGCGAAATCTTCGGGGAGGGGGAGATTCGGCATGGTGAGGACGTATTCGTTTACTGTTTGAAGTTTACTTGGCGAGGTTGGTTGTTTTTCGAGATATTCGATTAGGGAATGTTCGGATGTGAGAGAGAGATTTGATTTTCAATTGGAGAAGTGGTGAGGTTAGAGAGAAGAGGTTCTCAGGTTGACCGAATTATATACATCATGCTGGTCCGTGCGAAAATGTGATATGCGGTGTGCCCTACCCGCACTCATGACGTATCACAATAGCATTCCAAGCCAGTTGAACCCCCCGGATTCGAATGTAAGAGAAGTCGATCGACACAATTGTTTCTGAGTATGCCCTGACGCGCGAAATTCAAACTGTCAATGGATGATTGACTTCCGTTCACTACAAATCATCACCATCAGAGAATCGCGCCGCAATAATTGAAACTCATTTCCTAGGATTTGTGCATGGTATTTGAGATGTAGCCTTTCGAAATAATTCTACGAAGTTCCAAATCGTTCACTATGCGGTTGGAGGCGTTATTGACGTAAACAATGATCGGTCGAGATTGAAGGCACGCTAGTTGGCGAAATCACGTGCAAAGGGTCAAGGAATAACCTTGTAGCATATGCCAGAATTCCGGTAGAAACTGGCAATCTGGTCGAAACAGTGATTTGTGGCTGGTTGTCCTCGGATGACAGTGCTATTATCTATGATTGACTCAGACCCAACAGTGGATGTAAACTCACACCTTAATTCGTTCCTCCCTACCCCCACTCATGTCGTGACCGTAACCGCCTTTATTTATTAGCCCAACTCAGCACTGCTTTGTATGATATTGAAAGCTGGCAGCCTTTACGTGGACTATCCCATGGCACGCTGTGCAGCGAGTTGAACAGCAGTGCTTCGTGATGATAATGATCCCTCACTAAGCTTTGACGATCAATATCATCTGCTCACTTCAACGACTGGGCCTTCCATGATTGCTCGTTACAGCTAGGAGGGTCGCTCAATTGGTTGAGCGGTTAGGGCAACGATTCGAGTGGCCATGCCTGGAAGAAAACGGCTCTCTGATGTTGTCCAAAAGGTTACCATCTACCCCCCTCTTAAAGCCATTCAATGAGGATGAATTCTAAGGATGAATGAGATACCTGCCCGTGTGGAGACTCGATTACCCATAAATGAAAAGCGAGTCTTTAGCCCCGGCCGTTCTTAGCCCCGGGTGAAGCGTCTTTCTTTATAGTCTGAGAGCTCGCGGGTTCATTGGTCTCCTCTTTGGCTTCTCTGTCTTTCCGGGAATCCTGAGTCGAGTCATTGAAGTCTTCCAAAAGCTTCACCTGCTCTTCAACCTTGTCTATCTCCTTCAGAATGAATGCAATGGTGGCGTCGCGAGCCTTGTCCATTTTCTTCAGCAATTCCGTAGACATTTTGCTGTAGTCCGGCGGCTTCTTCTGTGGAGTTGGGGGAGCCGGCTCAGATTGATTAAGCGCAGCAGTCTTGTCAGCAAGCAAGCCCCTGAGCACAAATATGCTCTGGTCTCTCTCCCTCAGCGTCTCTTCCAACTCCGCTCGCGCCGCTCGTGCTGCATTCTCCTCAAGTTTTTGATTCTTATGTGCCTCCTCCTTTTTGGCTTCAGCATCAGCAACTCTCCATTTCCAAATGGCTTCCCTTGCGCAATTCTCGATATGCGTGAACCGGATCGGCCCTAAAAGCGTTCCCCCGTACCATCTTGCAACCACCACAACACCCTCAACTTCCTGATCGACAAGTACATGCTCCAGCTTCTTACCGGCCCACTTCTCCCCATCATCATCGTGGCCGACGTCATACAACACCTTGGTCTGAGGCATCAGTGATTTCTGCCGGGAAGGCTTCCTCCATGCCGTGATACGATGTGTTGCTGACTTAAACTCGGGCAAACCTTGTAAAGCGCGAACAGATAGGGTACCGGAGAAAACAGCGATAAATGCTGATTTTTGATCTTCGATAGAGTCGGAGTGGAATATTTCTAATGGTGACGGTGGTGGCGAGGGCGACCGTGCCCGCTTAAGCGACATTCTGTCGTTTGATGCATCTTCGAGAGTTGGAGGAGGCTGAGGTTGAGAGGTGGAGTAGTCTTGAAACAGGGGATGTTTAAGCGAAATCACGTGAGTATTGATTTAAAAAGAAACAACTGCCGACATCGCACTTTGATTCCTCTCAACACCTAGCATCGTCAAACAGCACATGAGATGTTCTAAGGTTCATTTCCAAAAGAAAATTGAAGCGTAGAAACATGGAATCTGGCCAAAAATTAGTATATCCTTAGCCAGTCTGGCTGGAGAGCGTCTTACATTTGGACCCAAGTTCGAAAAAGAAATGTGGTTTTAAGTGGAGTGATGGGGGTTTGAAGGCGATCGATTTTGTAGACCTTGTGGAAGTTCAAGCAGTCAATACGGACTTGGGATAAGTGAGTTGCAGTACGCGCACCAGGTACGCATCAGCATTCCTCCCGCTACATATTTCGGCAAGCGCAATCCATTTTCGGAAAGTTGATTTCATCTCCAAATATTACTTCAATATTTGGATTCAAACGTTTATCATCGAATTAACGGGCTGAATTCTTCGATATCTCTCACACTTTGGTCTATGACACGCTGTCCTCTCATACTGTCCCTTGCATGCTCCATCCTTCACTCAATACGGGTTCCCATCCTCCAGCCCAGCTACAGCACTTCGAAAAAGGCATCACCTAAAAGTAGCAACGTACAATTGACACCGCAATTGGTAAATTTTTATTCCATTTCCTTCTGCCAGTGCCTTCAGTGTAACAGTTCATACTCACAATCAAGTCTAGGGAATCAATCAGTTTCTCAAATCGAGCGACTTAGTATCATCCAGACCTCCAATCATCATGACCCGATACCAAACAATTAACCTAAGTACTCGGGAGTAGGTTGGTTGTATTCTTCTAGCCATCTGCTCCAACTAGGAAATCAACAACACTGCGGATTGCATTCCACAAAACATCCGCATGCGCAAATGTGATTGCGAAAGATGGGATCACATTCTTGACCAATCTGAGGAAGACCACGAAACTGGGGTGTTCAGCTTCTGAAAGATCTTCTTACTACTTCCCGTCCCATCAAAGGCAAATTGGCCGAATTTCAACAGGACGTCAGCAAGAAACTCCGGAAGCAGAATTCGAAACATCGCTGGGACAGATTGACGGATTTCAGGGAGCTCAAGGATGAGTACGAAGGCGACCAGTCCCCTTGTGCTTCCAGTTCCTCAAAAGTGTCAATCTGCATCGCCTCCGACTCATCACCCGATTCATTCTATTTTGAGGAAGGTCATAAGTACTCCAAACACACCACTAAAAAAATCCCCCGAAATCAGAACACCTCTAAGGTGGAAGAAGAAAATTCGTTCCAACATCCATTTCCAAAGAGATCAAAGGGTAAGTCGTAACACCATTTATCTCCTGTACTAGTGGAAATAAATTTATTGATCGGCTCATGAGCATACAGTCAAATCCTTTCCATCCGAAATTTCCCGCGTTTCGAGTCTTTCTAGGGAGCAGCAGACTCGGTCTGGACGAAACGTTAACAGGAAACTGATGTCTGCTCACACTGAAGCTCCTCGCCCTCGTTGTGGAAGCTCTCAACGCCAAAATGTCGATATCAAGTCCGAATGGCGAAGCTCTATCTACGACAACATCACTACCAGGCAGAACATGGCCTTCTCACACCTTCAAATGCTAGTTCTCCCCGTCTATCCTCCACTCAACTGCAAGGCCCATTAGCTCGTGGGATCAGCATTCCCACTTCTTTGGATCCGACTATACCGTTCATACCGACAGGGGTCAGATGATGTGTCCCTCCATCAGCTTGAACTGGAATTAGAGGTGGCCGAGGCTGAGCTGAGGGCCGCTCGGTTGCGGCTCAGGGTCGTTGAGATCAGAAGGAAGCGAAATTACAGATCTTCTAGCACGAGGGAGGAGCCTTGCGTTCTTGATTAAGACCATGGACAGAATTTGGACGGTTCGGCACTGTGAAGTGGTTTTGGGAATCTTTGGTGCCATCTCATCAGTCATGGATTTGCGATGTACGGAGTGCTGGGTCAAAAGAGGTTTGATATCTCTATGCGATCAGGTCAGGAAAGCTTCCTTAGAGGCTTTGACTTGGGATGTATTGGGGAAGTGGTTTGGTGTCTGGAGTCATGAAATAAAATAGCCCAGTCCAACTTTGGAAACTTCCAGCTATGGCTGTTATCTAGAGGACAAATTTATATCTCTTGGTCTTGGAAAGACTTGAATATTTTTCGGGCCTCTTTGATTCCGAGCCGAAAATCGTATTATGTAAGGCGATATGGGATTTTCTAAGCGCCACCAACCTTTCTTCGTATCTCGGTTTCCCATCTTGAGTTTGGATAAGCGTCCTGGTTTAAATGGTCGGTCCCCTTATCCTGTGTTAAAATCGGATTTTCATGACCTCTCATTCGTTCAACTCTATCTCTCAGGCTACAAAAAGTATGTGCCGTCATTTCGTAAATTTTGCTTATTTCATTTGAGCTGGAGCAAGCCTCCAAATTTTACTATAGGGCCAGCGCTGGCAACGACCGGCGTGGAGAAGCGAAATGGGCATTGAAGCGTCATTCAGCCGAACATCATGCACTGGCGAGGGGGAACGTCTTTCTTGAATTTGCACTTCTCTGCTTTTCTTTCCTTCCTTGTCTAATGCCCCCCTTTTGAATAAGTTGCTCTTTATTGCAATTATTTTTGCCATGCCCACCCAACTCTTGTCTTCTTTTGCACCTCAATAGGTATTTTCCTCATTGGAAACGTAGAAGCATCATGGTGAGTTACCAATAACTTTAGCTTTGAAAGTTCGACTGACATTTCTAGCTACTATCCTAACAGATCATTTCCTTCAGATTACGTCTATGTCGCCTGTTCAGGTGATGAATCCATGTCTTGTGCATGCTGAGTGAAGGAGATTAATGCTTATCAAACAGTTCGCCTGACTTGATAACTTCTGTAACTTTTCTCACGCCTTTGATTCAGGTCTCTGTTACTCTCCTGTTGGAGAGTGCACGTTCTATGGCGCTTGCACCGACAAACATGGGAATCGCCCACTGTTTTCAGCATTGCAAAACCAGAGGTAATTGTACTACCTTACATGCATTTTGGACTTTTGTTAACAGACCAACTTCAGAATATTCGGACTCAACTTATGATCAGCTGGTTTCGTGCGGTGGCGACCGGTATAGCTGCTATTCAGATGACAGCACATGCTGCAACGACGATCCCAAAGTGTTCATAGTTGGATCTGCGACCGTCATAAAAGAACTCGCCAGCACAGCTTCATACAGCCCTCCCAATAGAGACGCCTACAGCCACACGCGACACCGCCGGTACAACAAATACCAAATCCAAAGCCACAGGATCCAAAGCAACAAACTCCACCGCAGCAACAACCTCCACATCCGAACCCGAGAAATCTGATTCCCATGTCTCTCATACCATCTCCAAATTAGCTCTCTTACCCAGCGCAATCGCCACAACTCTCTTCTTCCTCGACGCCATCGCCATAGTCTGGTTCCTCGTCAGACGCCGATACCGAAAGAAGCTCGCAGCAGGATCAAACCCACAATCCTTCCCCATGTCCAGCAACAGTTTCGAGAAACTTCCAGATAAGATTCCTCGCTCCGTCGAAGTACCGGCGCCGCTTCATTCTCCTGCTCAGCCATACCAACCACCTGCATATCAGAGCCCGCCACCGCAGCATGAAGCGGTGGAAATGGATTTGTCGTATTACCGCCTAGAAATAATCATTGGGGACAATCGGTTTATGAAGTACCCACTCAGCCGTATAGATTTTGAATTTGCATATTTCATGTTATCATCAGGGCAGATATTGCGTGAAAATTCAGGCTATTTCAAGGGTGTGGGAGGCCTGGCCGCATCACTGAGACAATCGCGTGTTCTGGATTAAAAATGAAGGTTGGGAAGGAGAGCTGATGTTAGGGCGAAAATATATGAACATGCGCCTATTGCCGCTATATTATGGCAGCAAATGGGTCATGAGGTTTCAATATGGGCGATTAAGGTGATAACATGTTCTAGGTGTGTTGGATATCGGGTACTCCTATTTCAAACTAAGGATGGGCCTGGCCGGGGGATGCTCGGCTTATGAGCTTTTATACGAGTTCTCGTTGACACTTGGGCATTCTGGAGAAATTGACTTGTGACTGGCTTTCGTAATTCTGCCCGGGTCCGTCCAGGGCTAGAGTCAGTCTTCCTCAAATTTATGGAGAGTGGGTTTTTGGGGGGGCGGAGAAGAAAGTAATCCTATGAGCTACCCCATTTTAAGTTAGTGGTATTTCGTGACGTATAAAAGTAGAAAAGAAAATGATATCACTCTGTGACGGCCTGATTTTCCTCTGTTCGCTCTCTTACCAGTTCACGGCGCAGTTTCTGTCATCCAAGCTTCACCAGAAATATCAGAGTTGTGAGACTATTTCATCACCTGGAGTCTGAGAGAAACCATTCTGTATCCTGGTGGTCTGAATGTCAAACTTACATAAGGGCGACTTGCAGAGTGAATGTCAATCAACATCCTAACTTGGAAGCAAAAAAGGAACTCCCCGTACAACGATAACTTCATTATTTACTCAATAAAAATGCAAAATTTAAGTCAAAACAAGTGATTCCGCTGCCGGGAATCGAACCCGGGCCCTGTGAGCACTCCTGTTTTGAGAGTCACAAATCCTAACCACTGGACCACAGCGGATGTCCCGCTTACTTGTTGGAGGATTTCGTAAATCTAACAATATATATAGACACAAGTAATAGGGTGGAGAAGAAAGAAAGAGATTAGTTGTGTTGTGTGAGTCGGAGTCATGATAGGGCGGTGTGGAGTCATAACGTCTTAGAAGAGCGAAAGAAGGCGGTGCTTACTGTGAAACCTAAGTGGTTCGCCGATTATAGACATATTGTTCAGCAAGATCAGAATAATAGACTAGGACTAAGGGGAAGAAGAGTATGATATGCTGCGATGAAAGGGTAGTACTCTTTGAAGCCGGTACAGTCACCCATTTAGGCACAAGAAGCAAAGCGTAAAACGAAAACCAACTGATAGTTGGTTGAGAGTTTTCTTTTCCTTGCTCATTTTAGGGTATAGCGAAGGACATGAAGAAACAATAGATCTGGGGAAGTTCAACTACTGAATGATCGTTACAGCCTCGCCATAAGGAGATGAGAAAATTATAATAGGAAGTCATGTCATCATAAAGTTTCAGTCTGATCAAGGTAACAGTATGAAAGTTAAGAAAAGTTCTGCAAAGTTCCGCCCGATAAAATCTTTCTACTACTTATTTTCTCTCCAAGCTGCATGAAAAAAATCACAAAATGACGGGATTGCCACCCTTTCTCTTCCTGCCATTCTTGTTTAAAGTAAAAGACTCGTATCAAAGTTCACAATAGTGGAGACAAGAAATAGTGAAAAGAGAGAAAGAAAGCGAGAAAGAAGAAACAGCATCATTCAGCAACCGGAGTATCCACACGATCCGGTTCCACCTTCGTAGCTGGAGTGAGTCCGAGCAACTTCATTCCATTTTCCAGGACCCTCCGAGTTGCTTCGTACAGCATCGCTTGACCTGGGCTGACGCTCGTATCTTGCCCACTCACATCTTCAATCTCGCCAATTGTTTGTTGTTCGACCACCCTTGCGACCTCTTCTGCTTCAAAGCAAAGCGACAGCTGGTCGATGACGCTAACGAGATAGGTCATAATGGTGGATGGCTCCATGGACTTGAATGCAGCATGAGTGACATCAGGGTATTGGGCTAGGACACGGAGAAGGTTGGCTGGCTCTTCTTCCGCAAGAGATGCAAATTCCTCGTCAGAGAGATCAGGTTGGCCCGGGTGGGTCTTGAGGATAGAACACAATTTTGCATACCAGTATTGCAGCTCTGGACCAGTGCTAAGCTTGAAGGAAGTCATTCCGCTGATGTCAAAAATGTGGTCGTTTGCTCGTCGGGCAGCGAGCTCTTGAGCGAGAAGAGCGGTCATTCCGACAACCGTAGCCGCCTCCTGTGGATCCCCGAGGAGAGCGGCCTTTTCTTCGTCAGCTTCCAGCACACCTAGCATTGCAGTTTCACATTGGTCGAGAATCTCGTGCGGTTGATGACCAGGGCCGAGCTTTTCCGACATCTGTGATACCTCATTGAAGTGAACGTGCTGCAGTTTCCCCGCCAGATCGGACATCTCGAGGAGTTCTAGAATCTTGAAGAGACGCGAGAAGTGAACGTTATGGTCGGCGGCCACGACGAAAATCATCTTGTCGAACTCGAACTTTCGGGATCGTTCCAAGACGGCTGCAAGATCTCTGAGCAGGTAAGTGCTGCCTCCAGCGCGATCTCGAATAATTGCTACGCCAGCTCTCCCTCCGTGTTTCTTCATATCGATGATCCATGCGCCTCCGCTTTCTTCTAATACCCCTTTCTCTTTCAACATTTGCTCGACCTCCGCCATTACGTCTGGGCTGACTTGGGATTCTCCGGAGTACTCGTCGAAACTGATGTTCAGTCGAGCATAGAGCTTAGTGAAGTTGTCGATGTTGACGTCGCGGACACGCTTGAACAATGCAAGAGCCTCCTCATCACCGTCCTCCATCTTTTTAAAGAATGCATTCCGCTCTGCGAACAAGCCCTGGCCCTCAATTTCCGCTGGGTCACCACCTTCATCTCGTAGCTTCCTGCTGGCCACTAGCTCTGGTATGAAGAGTTCGTTTACCTTGTGGTACACGTCAAGAAGGTGTCCAACAGGATCAGCTTGAAATGCTTCTTCCGAGCCAAATTTCTCCCAACCCACCCCCAACAACCCAATAGGCTTTCCCCAGTCACCCAGATAGTTGATCTTTGTGACATCCCAGCCCATAGTTTCATAAATGTTGCTCACGAAAGCTCCGAGGATCGTACTCCGCAAATGCTTCCCCTCAAAGTCCTTGGCGATGTTTGGGGAAGAGAACTCGACGACTACCTTCTTACGGCCACTTTCAGGCGAAGACGGATCCTTGAGGCCGAGTGAGACATCGCTACCGTATCCACCCTTGCGATCATTGATGTAAGGGAGCAAGAGACGGGGAAGTGTATGTGGCATGAGCATAATCCGGAGATGGACGCCTTCTGGAAATGGAAGGAGGAAGAGCGGACATTCATATTCTGAGAACTGTTACGATGATTAGAGACTATTTTAGTTCTTTGGAGAGGTCTTTGTTCACACTAAGAGAGGGATTCATACCTTCTTCATGAGATCAAAAGCTAGCTCACTAGCATTAGCGCCAGGGCTGAGCTTCGGAAGGATAACCGTCAAATCCCCATTGAAAATGTTATTGGGCCATTGAATGGAGTTGTAAGCGACTACGGGGTCGCAGTCGACGAGGCTGCATAGAATGTCTGCGAGATAGGAGCGGCAGATGTCGAGAGGGCTTTTCAGTACATCGGATGACGGAAAGGGTGGGATGGGAGTCTTCAAATCCAAACCTCCAAGAAGTCCCTCAAGCTCGGCTACGGTCGAAGTTGCCATCTTTAGTGAGCTTGCTAGCTACGAGCAGCCTTCAGGTATGAGGTTGAACACTGTGAGTCGAACGATTCAAGCGTCTCAACCGAATGATGTTATCGAGGTGACAAACTTGTCATCTGATATCGTGCAGTAGGGCGTAGGACGACCATTTCTCTAGCGTGTGACGCCCTTTAAGTGACCTTGTGAAGTCTTTTTCTCAGCCTCGTCCAAATGTGGCATGCCACGCTGTCTATGCAACGAGGCCTCGTGGTGGGCGCGGATTGGTTATGTCATGCCGCAGATGCATCAATACCTCGGAATGATGAAAGCATCTCATCCACCTTGGAGTGTATCCTTGTCATTCCAAGGACTTCGTTCGTCACTGAGCAGCCTGTAAACCCCATTGTGCGGATAAATTCCTTGCCTATTCCATGCACTGCGGAAATCGCTTCCTGTGTATCAAAACGCGCCAAGAGTAAAGATAACCAATCAGAGGCTGTAATATTACAAGTTTGGAAAATCAAAACGAGAACCTCAACAATTTAGCTTTAAATTGCACCACCACAATAAGAGATATACCACCTAGAAAGCGGAAAGAGGTAGAAAGGATTAACTATTTTATATTATCAACTTAGTATTTAAGGGAATTTAGGGTTTCCGCAGTTCAAAATAGCTGACTAAGCAGGCAGCGATTTCCGCATGAATGGGCCAAGCGAATACACGCCTAAAAACCACCAAAACTCACTATCTTCACCAATATATATAATTAGTTCTCTGTAATTAAAATTTCTAGCTTTCCAGAATGTTATAAAAGATCAATAATTCTTTTAGTTTAGTATAGACTTTTTAATAAATCAATTTTATAATAGTTTAGGAAGATATTAAGGATAAAAAAGATTATATATTTAGATCTTTTACTATTAAATATATATTTTAGATAAGTTAATGAGTTTCTTATTTTAATGTCTTTTAATTCTATTTTATATTTTAAAATATTTTTTATTAATTATTTAAAAGAATTGTAGTCGTTACTTTCATACACGAAATATTTGTGGAGTTCTTGGTAAGTGGAACGGACTTTTAGCGTAGAACTGTACCAGCCTTACGATACCTGGCGATTGTTCTATTCCTTTCCTAAGGGGAATCGCTACGCCTTGAGTTCGTTATTAAAACACCCTTGAGAACATTGGAATAAGAATCTTGACTTGTGGATCATCTCGCAGTCAACAGGTTTGATGAAGCAGTTACAGGATAATGCAGCGTCCGCAGGGCGTGGAAAAAGTCGAAGCTTATTGGACGGACGTATCTACACTGGAAAATTTTCGTGATATGTTTTGTACTTACCCAACGGCTGCTAGCAAGTGAATGGGGATAAAAGAGCTGAGATGTTAGGAGAGAACAGATTGCCCTGGAGTTGTCACGATAATTGAATTGCGTTTTACATGTTCCACAATCTCTACTGGTCCGCCCTTGCGAGAGTAGCAACATTTGTAGAGCTTGTTGCGGGTTGGTTTTCCGCTTCGATGACTGCTTGCAGACCGGTGCTCTAGGTGATGAACTCTGTATATTTTCATATTATAGGGCTTGATGGTGGTTTGTGCTCGTTCGAAACTCATCCGGAGAGATTATCAAGCTCTATTTCCTCCTCATCTACTAGGTAATTAGAATCGCCATAGTCATCACTTAGCAAAAGAACTGTTAGACTTACATGGAAGTGGACCTGGATATTCCGATTGTTTTACCGTAGCCCAGGCAGTAATGTTCTTCCACCATTCGAATCGACGTGCTAATAGACGTAAAGAGTGACGTAGGATGACAAACAGCCTCATAATGAGGATGAAAATGCTAATTGAGATGAAAAAATTCTTCGTATTCCTTTTGAAAGACATTACCGGCTCCTGCGTGCTGAAATAGGCAGTAACTATCGCAACAGGAGTTATAATCTATAGACTGTTAGCTGCTAAGAAGAGCATTTTATCCAAATAAACAGACCGTGAGTGTGAGTTCTGCCGTAAATCCGTTATACTGTGCTATTTCATTGCTTGCGACGTTCAAATCATTACTTTGGCGACTCAAATAGTTGCTTTGGCGGTTCAAATGGTTGCTTTGGATAGTCAATTCATTGCTCCGGCGGCTCAACCGGTGGCTTTCGATGTTCAATTGATTGCTCTGGAGGTTTAGTTGATTGCTTTCCAGATTCACACAATGGCCTTCGAGGTTCAAGTGAAATCCGAGCTGCAGAACCTATTAGGGCCCAAATCAAGAGAAAATAAGTAAAGAGAAGGAGAACAAATCTAACAATTTTCATCAACTCATCACATGAGTTCTCTAGGGCTAGTAGCGTTTTCTCACGACTAGCTAACGTGTTAAATGTCTCCGTGATTTGATGAACTGACACTTGGGCCTGATCTCGAGAGATGTCAGAGAAGATGTCGGAAAAGTAGCGAATATCCCCACCAGCAGCGCTGAAGGACTCCCAGGCTTGTATAGTTCCAGATAAACAAACCCGAAGTTCGCGTAGAGTCTCTATAGTTTGCATAGTCCAGTGGACGGCCTTCTTGATATCTTCGGCTCTCTCTGCTATGGTTCTAGAGCAGTACAAGAAATTATAGCGGTGTTGACCTCTCTAAAACATCTGTTAGAGGTGGCAAACATTGAGTGGAATTATATCTGGGCAAATAAGGGAAGGCGAGCATACAAATCTTTTAATGCTGCGCTCGAATTTTCGTACCAGTCCCTTCCATTCTTTCAATACTTTACGCATTCGGATTTCTATCATAAGGAGGAAGTATTCCCTCGGGTCCCATATTGGATGATTCGCATTGACGTCACCATCTGAAGCGATTGGATCTGCGTTCATCCCCAAATAGGAGAAATCTTCGCCTTCCAAACCGTTGTCGTCATCAATATCAGTGTCAACAAAACCGTACGCGACCCACCGTGAATTATCCGAACCACAAATAGTCAATGAGAACTGTGCTTCATACAGACCGTACTCTGGGTCATCTTTTGACCTAAGCGTAGTCCCTAGCTCCAGAAAAGAGAGGTCGATCCATTGTCTCGGCGGCTTGCTGTTGATGGTTGTTTGTGCAAGATCCTTTCCAGGCGCGAATGTCCTCAAAGCAAAATAAGGGAGATGGAATTCTAATTGAAACACGGGGTATCCTCGAAGCTAGAGTAGAGCATAAGTGTACAGCCAAAAGGGAACATTCGATCGTATTTCTGGTATCCCAGGAGGTTGTGCACTTACTGGAATTTGAATCTTCATTGATGTCTGCGATGCTACGTGTTTCCAGATAGCATCTCTGAGCGCTGGAACTTGGTGATTTGGCGCGGTCTCTGTAAGCGCAAGGATGAAGAGCGGATCCAAATTCGAGATGTAGCTATGAAAATCATTAACTTTAAGAGCGCATACGATTTAAAATAGGACAGGGGTCGTAATGGAAATTCATCTCCATTCCTAGACCCAAAACCTGCTATCTACAAGGGTGTTTGCAGAACTGATTTAAGGTGGACAACAAGCCAAACTAAAGCAGTGGCTAGGAGGAGCATTCCTATGCCACTTTCCTGCAATTCTCAGGAGATTTTGCCTTACATCAAGCGGCGATCAGCGTCCGGGAGCTCCATATCATCAAACCGCTAGAAACACCAGTCAGCTTCATCAGTCTCCAATCAAGCACCCAGGGGGAGAAAACTCTTGCAAGGAAAGATGCACCACTTCAGGCTGCCTAATGCGGGATTTGCGAGATGTGGTTAGAAGGACGACAAAAAAATGGTTAGCAGGCTAGTTTAAGACGGCTTGTCTAATTGGTTGACTGACAGTTCAAGCAACAAACCAACGATAGCCATAAGGCGTCTGTTTCTGCATTGTCATACAGTGGGTGACGGTTCATATAGTGAGTGCTTGGTATAATGTTAAAAGAATCCTTACCTTCTCTTTCAAGTAGTGGTAAAGTTCAGGTGCGGTCAATGGGTTTTGATATCTCCTGAAGGGCGCGTTCCCGTTTTCGCAATTTTTGGGAGCAGCCTCTCGATTTTCGTAGTCCCCGAAAGACGGGAAAGAGGCCAAATTTGCTGGCTCCGTCATGTGGCTGGGTCCCGTTTGTTGAGAAGCGCTAATGATGTGCTGGTCGGCCTTTTCGTAGACGTCCTCTTCGGCAATTTTCCCTGGCGGGTTTTCCAAGATTGCGTCCTCGGTATTAGCAGATGGTCGTGACTGAGCTGAAGCTGTGCGCGCGGGAAACCTTCGGTCATCGAGCCATGCAGAAGGTCGCTGCACCGCCGCATCCGAAGCCGCCATGAGAGTTTCCACGTTTGCACCTTGACAGAAATCCTCAACTTCTTCAACTTCGCAAGAAGGAACCAAGTCTTCATAGTCTTGCATAAAGAGGAGAACACCATCGCCAACCGCGCCGAGCTTCCTCTTTGACTCCACATAGGATTGATCATTATCGCAGGGCTTCCTATCCCCGAAGAATCTGGGATCCCACCTTTTCGTGAAACGATGTTTCCTCTTACGGCCCTTGATTCTGCTAGGGTACCCTTCTCGATTACCACCTCGGACAGCGTCGTCAGCAACATTCATTGTATCACCTTAAAATGAAAACTACTGCTTCACACGTCAGCCACTATACTGTTGCGGTCAAGAACGACTCAGTGAGCAGATCGGGCCTGATCTTATCTAGTGAGCGTAGCAATTAGTTGTAGTACCTACAATGAGTTCACCTAGAGTAGCTGGGGTGGAGGCTCGCCTGTAATAGTCAGTATGTATTACCCAAGTCAAAAAGGAGGTCAGCCTAACGTTCAAGTCGTATAATAGCAAATGGCGGCGTTGCTAAATGTAAATGTAACAACCTCATCCTCAACTCCCGGGCTGTCGTAAGAGAGCGTGATCTTTAAGACCAGAGCTGAAGGAAATAGAGCGGACAAATAAATGAGCAAAAGATCCCTTCACTTGCAACGTTGATTCGGGTCGATCGACAGCCAGCGCACTGAAATTGATGATAATCATCAAACTCTTATGGGCTCAATAGGATCCGGGAATATCTCCTAAATAACCTCAATCTCAATCCTCTATTATTTTCGACCGCCTTCAAGGCCTTTTTTTTTATGCAGTACGACGGACGCCCCGAAATTCTCCTCGTATTGCCTGAAAAGAGGCGCATTGTATCCTACAGTGTTGAATCGGGGACACGTGGTAAAGAGTCTCTGTAGTGAATGAACTTCTACAAGCGCGCCATTAGGCGTCTTAGCAGGCTTCCATTGACATTCCCTGCTAAAAACCTCCACTCAAATATTGCCATATATGTATATATCAGCTCCCGGCCTGGTGACCACGACCAGCACGTTTCCCACAATTTGCCAGCTCTCTATCAGAGGGCGCGAGGCTCACTAAGGGAAGTCGATACAGGCGAAGGCGTGAGAATGGATAGGCTGTCTCAGCCTCGTCAGGCGTGAATGCGTTTAACGTAAGTGAAGGACATGAGGTGCCAGCGCATTCCAGTGATGACGGCAGTAACGGCAGTTCATAAATGAGAGGTGAATGGTTCGGATAGGACGCCAAAAGAATTTTGTTGGTAGAAATAATTCGCTGGGAAATTAAGAGAGATAAGCTTGCCATGTCGTCAAATCCAAATATTTCTGGCCCAAAGTGGGCTCAACTGATTATCTCCCTTTTTAAATCTTTGTCAGTTATTCTTCTTGCAAACTATATTTTGAACACTTATCTGAGTTGTTTGTTCCCAATACCATGACCAATTTTTCACAAGATATCTACGTCAACCTGCATTGTGCTCAGCCGCAGAGCCGGCGAAGCGGGGTCATAAGCATTACGTGTATTGTCTCGATTGATAGGTATTTTCAACAAATCTGGAAGTGCCAACTATTCCCAGCCAAGTTGACACACGTTCTATTATCTTTTGCAGTTTTTGACACCTTGCCTGCATGCCCGAACGCGCCCTTCATGAAAGCTCGCCAAGCAGGATTCCCCGTTGACAGGAATGTGGTAAAGTTAGAGAAAGCTCATGAGAGGTCAACAAACAAACAGTACCCACCTCCTTCCAGAGATCTGCATCTCCAGATTAAGGCTGCTCTAGATCTAAGGACCTGTGAAAGTCAGTCATCATGTTACGTGAGTCAATAGGGCTGTGCCACCTACCACCTTTAACTTGTTACTTCACGACTCTTTTCGCTCGTACCACTCTTTCACATGTTCCACTAGGTCAATATTTGAGACCTTGTCATACTCAGCCTATTTTTTACAGTAAACACGTCTGTAAATCTGCCTTCCCCTAGAGGGAGGTGGAGATAACTAATATTTAATGATTCGAGTGTATTAGGCGGCTAGACAAAATATGGGGCAAACTAACAAATTGTATCTGCAAAGTGTAGCACGTAGGCAGCCGAACTTGTGAAAGGCTGCCGCATTCTGGGTGTCAATATGAGGTTCGCTTATAGGAAACCAACGAGAAAAAAAATTGCTCTATGTAGACCCTAACTTTTCCTGCCTACCGTTACGTGTCTATTACCCCTGCTCCTCGCAATGCGGCAGAGGGCGTGATCTTCGTTGCCCTTTGAGAACTCGGAGGCACTGTTGCTACGGTTTGGTCGTTAAAGAGAGTGAGATCTGCGTTAGCCGGCCTAGAAGAGAGCGCCGTTTCCAGGAGACACCAGCGAGGAGGTGCAGATCCCGTCTCCCACATCTCCTCTTCATGCGCGTCTAGTATGCAGTCTAAGTCGCGGTAAAGGAACGCATGACTGGGGTTCCTAACCTGCACACGCGTTGTCTTGCAATAGGCACATCTTGCTGTTCCACACTGTGGGCATGAATTGACCATAATATTTATGGACGAATACCCACAGGCGCACTAGTGATCACGTTAGACTTTGTTGAAGGCTCTATTTCCTATGATATGAATCCTTACACAACTCCACACATACACATGCTTCTTCTTCGGCTTTATGACACTTAGCATAACAATCGTGATTCGCTGGACAACCGGGCGTGAAGGGCCCGATATGCCTCAGGCCACTGTGGCAATGAAAGACCTCTGGTAAGGCTCACCATTTCTATTATTGGTATCCGTGCAGATTCAGAAGATTGCGAGGCAATTCCAGCCGGTTCGGGCGTTACCACGTCTCCATCTACAGGTGAGGACGCAGCTGATGGACACGACAGGTCCGGTAGGATGTCTATTGGTAGGTATATATGCCGGGAAAAACCCCGTTTTGGTATTTCGTGGGGGGAGTGAACGACTCTCATGGACAACGATGCGAAGGGAGTTGAGTCGAGAGATGGCTCTCCGAGATTCGGATTGGTATGATGGCTCCTGGGCATTTTCATTAGTGATTTCCTATCAATTGCATCAATTCCACCTAGAACGCCATACCTCTGCGGAAAAATGGCCTTTTCCAATATATCAGCTTTTTGACAGCTGTGTGCCGGCCTGTGTGGGAAACGAGCAAACAGTAATAGAAACATGCTTTGCCGCCAATAGGCATGTGGCTCGTGCATTCTCCGAATCGGCAGCCGAAACGGATGCTGGCAATGATGATCGTGACCGAGTATCGTGTATTTGTACGCCCCCTCGAGGTCATCATCAGATTAGGCCGACGTATCACGACAGGTCGGGTGTCCACATTCCTCGATATTGGTTGGGGTGGTAGTTCTACAATTAAGTTAGTATTTCCTGGACAGCGACCATTAATTACAACAGCATAAATTTCTTGACCTTTCGTCCCTCCTCCTCAGACACTGTTTACCTGCTATTTCTTGATGGTATCCTCGAAAGGAATGGCAGTCCAGCTTCTGTGAATCCTGCTGACTCCGCATTGTGATGACTCTCCAGCCTTCCTGTTAGTCCACTATCAATGTGCTCGGATATTGTATTCGTGTCTCGGTGACAAGATCGAAAATAGTTACTAAAGGAGGTCTCTCTATTGATCGCATTTCGATTCGTGGCTTGGAAGAGGATGAGTCTGAGATATGAGTAGCTGTGCGCCTCTGTATGTCGAAGCCGTTCCTGCAGAGCGGGAAGCTGAATGAAAGAAGCTCTCCGAGATGGATGGAGTCTACGGGTTTAGAAGTCCGAGACTTTTGATGTGATGTTCGGGGGCCAGGTGAGAAGGCTGTGTGAAAGGCAATAGATTGAGTAAGACTTGGTTTCAGACCACGGTCGGATTATACCCAGCAGTACATAGTATAGTAAAACCTCCTTATAAGCATCGGCCTCCTTCTAGCCGTGAAAGAGAAATATGCTTATGCAGGTTAATACCTATGATCAAGCAGAATATGTACGAATCACTGCGTCATTTTAGGGACCTCTCAAGGGAACTAAGAGGGCATGTGGCATCTCTCGTTTAGGCAGTAATGGGTAAGAATGCAGAAACATCAGAGAAAGAACATAACGTATGCAAAATCTCCCTAAGTAAGTTAAACGTACTTACTACGACTGATTTTCTTTCTTATGCCTACATTTCATTATTCTTCTACACAGGTTTTACCGTAGGGAGTCACGAGGAGCGGCCAAACCCGAGACGGGCCGCTTCTTAAGCCAAGGGAACTCGATCAAGGATTTGCGTCATAACTTCGACTTTGCCACGTGGCCTCATCGAACATCGATTTGGTAGGTATATTATCTAACTTGGCATATTTTCGTAGAACGTTGCTTGAAAGACGCGAGTAGAATGGATAAACTTTCGAATTAGGCATTTCAATGACCTGCGAACATAGGCTCGATATTATTGAGCAAAATGTTGCAAGCGCGCAGTTAGTACCTCTGACGCGCTTTATCCTAGCAGGTCATTTACTGTATCCATGGATTCTTTACACGAAGAGGAGTGATGAATAGTCTTAATTGAACAGCGCAAATGTCATCCGAGAATAATTTGGTCGCCGGAATGAGATGAGATAACCCACTCTCACATATTTCCAACTGGTCCTATGGCCCAGTCTTCGACTGCGGAGTTGCGCGGCCAGGTTTCATTGCTATTGGTCTTTCACAGCAGGAATATGGGACGTGCTTTGCCAAGCTCTTGGTTTGATAGTACAGGCGCTCTCATGGCCATGAAAACTCGGGAAATAAGCACTTCCTACCTTTGTATACGTATGACAAAACAACGTATTTTACAGCGAAATAAACCAAAGTTAATAGCAAAGTTAATCAGCATTTCATCGCGCGCGGCCTTCAAACGTATAAAGAACTGTATAAATTAATATAATTACGTCTGGTGGGACGTGTTTGGGGCGCGAACAGTAAGCGCTTATTTCCCGAGATTTCTTGGCCATGAGAGAGGCGCTAAAGTAGAACTTTGTTAAGATACCTTTGCAGGTAAGGAATTTTTCAGCAAGAGGAAAGTCATGATAGGACTTGAACTTAGCATGGATATAGAACAGAGTTACAAAGAAGACATTATACTCAAGTGAATGATGTTTCGAAATTTTAACATGTGCCTTTGGACTTGAGCGGTCTCTCGGATGCTGTAGGGATTGCAACGAGCAGAGTTCGGTGTGTTGGGCCCTGAGTACTCGTATTTTGACTCAGCACCTAACTATCCTTCCTACCTCACCAGCCTCGATTAAGGGTAGTTCTACCCATGGATACTCACAGTATCATGTCCCGTAAATGTCCTGTCCTCCGATACCCTGGAACCATAGTAGGCATGATCATCCTTGAGATATTCAGTCATCGCTCAATACGTTTCTGCCCTTCCATACTGATGTTTGCTATTAAGCCGATAAAAGTGGAATCTGGTTGTGCTTTCGTAGGGGAATAATGGCTGGGGAACTGCCCTCTCAGCCAAAGTTAGCCAGTCATGAGCGTATCCGATGACTAACCAGTGTGCCGCGAAGATCGGGGTGGGGAGAAGCATTGAGGTAAAGTTTATTGACACGATATTTTTTTGATTCCAAATATATATCATGGAAAACACGGGCAGATCAAGAAGACTAGCGTTCCATTTCCAAAGTTACGCCTAAAATGAAATAATTGAAAGTGACGACACTGCTGAGTAGACAAATGAATACAACACTCCCACCAAATCGGGCCCCTTATCGACTTCGCACCCACGCTTCAAACCTAAACCAATGGAATCAGGTAGTACACGGTGCTGCAATGTGGACACGTGTTGACTACTATGAGCATTCGCAAGAAACAGGAAGGCGGCTCGTTCGGCCCGATGAACTTTTGCCGTCTGCTCCGGTTTGAATGCTCACTCACACAGTGCCACAGGTATATGTGACCTTTCTTGACCCAAACCGGGCGCTGGTGTTGGTACTATGGACCATAATTCCTTGGATGGCGATGTCGAATGAACTTGTATAACATTTCGGACATCTAGGTTTGAAGATTGGAAAATTTAATATCTGACGTGCGTGAACGATCTGAGGCACTAGAGCTTGGAAAAGGCCGCGTATCATGGATTTTCAGGCTAGATATGGAGTCTGTTCCTAGAATTTGTTCAAGAATATTGATTTGACAAGTAGCAGAGATACATTACCATGTCCAAGTCCTCAAAAACCCGCCACATTGAATGGAGACTATGTTCCTATAGATCCTAACGATCCCTAAGAACTGTCATCTACATGCGCTCTCTCGTTTACCTAGCCCCTATGATATGATATGATCTTCGCAGACCCATGAAGACTAGGGATATCGGCGACAGAGAGTCACAGTAAAAGAGAATGGGTGATGTTCTGCGGTGGCCAGCGCTGCTAGAATAGAGTTCTAGACCTAAATGTCACCAGATCTCGAAGCCTGGATGGGCCAGCACAGATCAGATGCTAAGCTGATGTTCCTAACTTGTACCCGCGTTGTCTGACAGAAAGCGCATCTTGCGGTTCGGCAATTGGGACAGGAATTCGCCCTGATATTTATGGATGGGTACCCACAGGCGCACTAGAAGTTTAATTAGGCTATTGATACTTGCTCTTTATCGTGGCTAGGGCTCCTACTTACGCAACACCATATGTAGACATGCTTCGTCTTCGCCTAGATAATGCTTAGCTAGCTGTGATGTCCGGAATGGCGCGAATTAGACGGCGCAGAGACACTTCGTGAGTCTCACCAGTTCAATGATTGGTATAGATGAGGATTCAAAGGACCGTGGGGGAGTTTTAGCGGAATCGGGCAAGTCTTGTTCCATAAATGTGCATGGATCTGACGTGCTTGACGGATTTGAAGAAACATCTATCGATGAGCGGGTCTGAGGAGGACAGTCAATTCCGATTAACGATGGAAGTGGAGGAAGAGCTCCAAACGACGGCTTCCTAAAGTTCGGCGTAGCTATTGTGAACGCTAGGCTCTTAATCAGCCAACTTGAATCAATTGCATTCGATGCCGCTACAAACCATACCTCTACAGGCAATTGCACCGGTAGCAAGCCTGCGCTTCAGCTTCAAGTCCCTCATTGCTCACTCGATGGTTGTTTTTTGCTATGCGCCGGCTGAGTGTGGGAGGAACGCAGTAGGTACTTCACCTCCTTAGGTCAAAAGCTATGCAAGGTGGCTCGTGCGATCCTTCCAATCGGCGGCTCAAGCTTTCTAGGACTGGCCAAAATCAAGATAGTCTCATCATTTGGTGATATGTCGGGGCCTTGAACTCCAGATAGGTGCTCTAACAATACAAAGTGAATGTAAGTACACAGTATGGGGTTAGCTGAGGTAGTCGCTTTCCTCATGGGCTGGTGATGTGCTATACAAGTCCGTTAGTACCCCCGAGCACCAAATCAATGAATCCCATGTTCTCTTGTTCTTCCCTATAACTCATAAGTTGTACCCTTTGTAGACCTCCAACCGGGCCACTGCCTGTCTCCTATGAATCCTCGAAGCCCTTTTTCAAGGACTCTCCAAGTTTTCCGGCCATCTTAAGAAATCGAATATCCATCTACCCGCATTTTTGTGCTTGTACCTTGGTGGCGAGAATCGACAACGAGTTTGAACCCTTTGTGAGGTTGGGTGGGGTTCGGAGGAAGGGTATGAAGACTGAAGCGATGATAGCGAAAAATCTGTGGCGTGTAATCTCTATCGAAAGGCTTGTAAATATCCGCAAGCGCTTTGGATTTTGAGAGCTTTGGAGAACTGGAAACCTTGTGGTCGTCGTTACGGTTACAGTTTATCGTGAAGGGTTCGAAAGGCTTTGACTCATCACTGCTTGTTTTGTTGGATAAAGCGTGCTGAATAACTACGACTTGTATTAAAGAGTGGTCTGAAAGCCAGAAAGCATCTGGGATTGACATGCAGCAGGTAAGGAATAGAGAGCGTTACACTAAATGTGGTAATTGACTCACAAGTGGCAGAACCATTTAAGTAGTGTCACGGAGAAAGAGTTCTCTGCACATGTGGCTCGCCTCCTCGCTTCCGTCCGTTGAACCGACAGGGGGAAGAGAGGGGCGTCTCACCACAGAAGCGTTAGTCTCATATCTAAATCATTGGTGTCACAACACCTCCAACCTATTATTGGAAGATAAAAGACTAGTTCGTGGATAAGGTGGTCAAATTTGTCGAATTATAAATAATGTAAAGTGGTAAATTATAATAGAGTATGCTCAATCAGTAATCTAACTTTTTGCTCTCAGTGACACTCACTGCGGGTATCTTGCACGACCACACCCCTCTGGGGTGGTGACTGGACCATACTGATTGTAGGGAAAACGATGTTTGTTTGTACAGAAGAGCCGTAGGAAAAGTCATCCTTTCTGAAGCTGGAAGCCCATACAGATGTACATGTCGGTGCAAACTTAAATATCATAAATAAAAAGAGTTCTCCACTTCATACGCAAGTCCACCATGCACTCTAGGGCACACCGGCTTAGCTATACGCGCATCACCTATATAGATATATATCTTATAGCTCCTGTCATGATCAGACTTTTGCCGAGAAGTGTTTCTTTTTAAAAAGTTGTTTTTGTGGCGTGTTAGCTCGTAGAGGCGGAACATGCATCGCGGGAAGAAATCAAGTTTGAGCTTATTAAATCCTTCCTCTTTATACTATACGGAAGACCATACACATGAAGTTTCCATACATTTATACTCTTAGTTGCATAGGTATTAGATGGATCAACCTTCCACGGTATGGAAACCACGGTTGGACTGCAGTCATCTGATCCATAGGGATTACGAACACATGCTGACTGTTATCCTGACCGATTAGTAGCTTTAAAGATATAATAAAGCTCCCGTTTAACTCAGTAAACTTACGTTATGCCAGGTTTGTATGAATCCTCCACTTACGTATGCTAGAGAGAGGTAATTTATCCTTCAAAATACACCTTCTCAGCCCAAGAAAGAGATCGATTCTTGGGTGGACAAGACTTGGTACTGGTACTCGGTATTGATAGACACAAAGGAAAAACCTCAGAGAATTCAGGCAGATATTCGTCTTAGGATGATCGCGTGATAGACCCGACGTGCTAGCTAATAGTAGTTGAGAAACCTTTGATAAAACGTTGCAACAGGCCATCACTGCTTAGCGTAGATCGTTGGCTCTTGAAAATAGCCCAAAATCCCGAGCGAAGAGGGGGGTCAACTTAATAGGACAGAGAACAGGTGGTTAAGTGACTAAAAATATGACGGAGACTGACTACAGAAAAGAAGAAGGCACATGAAAACCTCACCTTCACAAGCTTGTCAGTCCTCGTTTGACTAATCCCCTTTAAAACGTGGCTCACAAGAGCCATCCTTGGGATGAAAGCCCGCGGGTAGAGACTCCATTCATAGCAAAACACTGAGAGCATTCCAATTTTGGGGCTGTGAATTCGAGTGAAATACAAAACTCTGAAATGCTTTTGAAATATAGCACGCGAGGAAACTCTAGAAGGAAACCAGAGGACTTGCGTGGAAGCTGTATGCTATGGGAATGCCATTGACGCTCAAAGTTTTCGTTTGAACGGGTTTTAGTGACGTTTGATGACGGATTCTACACGTTGCACGATATCCGGAAGCAAAGCATTCCGAATTTATCGAAGCAGATATTGCATCCAGCTCTGAACACAGGCTCATTATAATTGATTAAAACATAGTACACGAAATATTTGCACCCCGTTGCACCTATCGTTGCGGCTGGCGACCTAAGAGTGGATACTTAGAATAGCTTGGGAAATAATGCCAAATTTTAGTGACGTCGGATGGGCTCGCTACAATGGGGGACCGTATTCCCATACAGGTCTTAATTTCCCTGCAGACAGAGAACTTCGATTGTGGGGTTTCGCGGATATCCCAGGCTGCTCTGTTTTCTCGGATGGAAAAGTCTTTCCTTCGTCTGATTCGCACCACATGGAATGAGAAGACACCGTGCGGCTTGGATGTATAAAAGTATGAAATAGAGCGATCATACTTAAATGACTGACTAGATGAGTGATCCAACGTGGTCCTTTCGATGAACTCCCCAGAGCGGAGGTGCTTGTCCAAGGCAGATTCGAGATCCGTCCTGAACTCGAGATAATGGACATCACTACAACCTTGTTGTCATGTGGATACTGGGGCAGAGAAGCTTTTCGTGCTTGCCACGCTTTTCTTTGCACCTTTGTTCTCCGCCCGTCTCTTTCACATACGATGTTGCGTCTTCAAGGGGCGGAGCGCAGTGCCTGCAACTGCATCTGCGTAATCATTATTCTGAACCAGATGAACCCGCATCTATGCATTGTAGCAAAGATCTGGACTATTTTCAAAAATAGTGTATCGTATCGTCAAGAGATATTGGACATTGAGAGACGGTGTAGATCTTTGACACAGCCTTATCAACTGCGTTCCGGTACGGCGGAGACATCACTCAGCTCGAATAGGGAATCGGCTAACGCCTCCAATTTGGCAGATACAAAATTTTGAAGTTGAAATGCATCAGAATAACTGCATTTCATACGTGCCATGTTTTAATGCTGGAAATGTTTGTTGAGACGAACCCCTCGGTGGTGCATTGGTGAGATATTTTCTGGGGAGCCTTGCAAACTGGCAGAAGACATGAAAGACCGTTGAAACGGAATGGCCTAGCCAATCAAAGAAAGGGGCTGACTCGATATTGTTGCAGCAGAAACGAGATAGATGACAACGCCATACATATCCCCATATTGAGAATCACAGAAAGCGTGACCTAATGCTGTAGTGGTGATAGCGATTCTTTGGGTGAATTGTCTTGGCAGTGGAATGGCCGTCATAGGGCTTTTCTGGAAACCAGGATTGTGGAGCCCGCTTGTGGTTCCTGCAGCTGGGGCCTTGCTCTGGCCGTGATCGAGGCGCTCTCAACCATCAGCCGCGCCATTCGGATTTTACTACATACGGAACTGCCCCAGACCTCTCACCTGCCCGCCCTTACACACACCTCTCGTTTCAACAACCGGCCGAGAATAAAGTCGCCCCTCGGGATTGTACACCCACCTGAACAACCACACAGATATGGCAGGCAATGGCTCCTTGCGCAGGAGACCGCAGGAGGATCCTGGTGAGCTGAGATCCCGCCCTCAGCCAGCAGCGGCCAACGCTCAACGTTCACTGACCTCGACTTTTCTAGCATCTCATAAACCGAGCACCTCATCCCACGCCACCCAGACACCAGAACCGTCGCCGACAGACACCATGCCCTCACAATTGCTCCCGCACAAGACTGCCAATGGGCTTTCCGCGCCAAATGGTGTACACAGGAAACATTCGTCGCCGTTGATGCCCTCGTTCATGGTATCGGCGCCAGGAAAGGTTATAGTATATGGGGAACATGCTGTTGTCCATGGAAAAGTGCGCCTACTCCATCTACTAATATTGTATGGATGCTGACAGTATTTTAGGCTGCAATTGCCGCTGCAATCTCTCTCAGATCGTACCTCCTCGTCTCCTTCCTCTCCAAATCACATCGCACTGTTACATTGCGCTTCCCAGATATTCATCTGGAACATACTTGGGATCTTGATGAGTTGCCTTGGGAGGTTTTCTCTGCCCCAGACAAGAAGAAGTCATACTTCAGTCTCGTCACGTCTCTAGACCCAGACCTCCTGGCCGCCATACAACCGCACATCAATGCTGTATCTCCAAAGCTCCCAGAACCGCAACGCAAGATCCACCAGGCCTCCGCCACTTGTTTCCTCTACCTCTTCCTATCTCTCGCGTCGCGTAAAACCTCCCCTTGCGTATACATCCTCCGTTCCACAATTCCCATCGGCGCAGGCCTAGGGAGCAGCGCCAGTATTGCCGTCTGTCTCAGCGCCGCACTTCTTCTCCAAGTCCGCGCTCTAAGCGGCCCGCATCAGGATCAACCAGCAGAGGAGTCTGAGCTGCAGATTGAACGTATCAACCGCTGGGCCTTCGTCGGCGAAATGTGTATCCACGGCAACCCCTCGGGCGTCGACAACACCGTCTCCGCAGGCGGCAAAGCCGTCCTCTTCCAACGAACCGACTACAAAAAGCCTCCCATGGTAGTTCCATTACGCAATTTCCCCGAACTGCCCCTGCTCCTGGTAAACACGCGCCAATCGCGCAGCACTGCCACCGAAGTCGCCAAAGTGGCTACCTTGAAAGCTGCACACCCTCTGCTCACCGAAAACATCCTCGATGCAATTGGCAATGTGACTGAATCTGCACACCAACTTCTCACTTCCCCTGGCTTCGATCCTACGTCCCCGAGCGCCTTGAAACACCTTGGTGATCTGATTACCATTAACCACGGCCTCCTGGTCTCTCTTGGCGTCTCGCACCCCAAACTCGAGCGCATCCGCGAACTCATCGACCACACTGGCATTGGCTGGACTAAGCTCACTGGCGCCGGTGGTGGCGGCTGCGCCATCACGATCTTGAAACCGCAACCTACTACCCTCACAAACGGCCACGGGAATGCACATAACGGCCATCACCAAGATTCCTCGTCCGAGGAATCCTCCTCATCAGACTCAGAGCTCGATTGCTCCGCCTCCATAATCTCCAACGCCACCAAACTCAAACACAAAATCCTCGACACGCTCGAAATCACGCTCGAAAACGAGGGGTTCGAGAAGTTTGAAACAACCCTTGCGGGTGATGGTGTTGGAGTGCTGTGGCCCGCGGTGCTACATAATGGGAACGAGGAGGAAGGGGGCGAGGAAATTGACCAGGAGAAGTTTTTGAGGGCAGAAGGGAATGAGGGGATTGAGAGGTTGGTTGGGGTTGAGGGGGCGAGGGCGAGGGCGAGGAGGATGATGGAGAGGGAGGTTAGGGAGGGTTGGAAGTTTTGGAGGCCGTGGGAGGGTGAGAAGTAGAAAACAGCGAGAGGGGGGAGAGTTGGTGGATATGTGATGGGAGGGGAGAGCCCTTTTTTGGGAGGAGGGTTGTGGTAATGTGTTATAGGCGGATTTCTTTTTCTTCAGGTCTGTTCAGATTCATCTTTCTGTTTTTCCTCTACTCGCGTAATTTGGGAATGTATAATATAGCAAGGCGTTGAAGAAAGATCTTTGACACAAGTCGTGGAGGAGACGGGTTTCCGCGAGGGGATGGTCAGTGCACACAGTCGGTCAGACTGAGATCTCGGCTGGTGGCAAACAAAAAAGGCACAGACAACACTTCTTTCTGTAGATACCTAGGGTTCGGACTCCAATATGTAATCGTATGCAAAAGCAATCCTAGTAGATGCGTTCTCATTGCATATAGTTCTGAGCTAGTAACATGCCAAAGCTTGATCCAGTTACATGCCAAACTCTAATCCTGACAATGTAGGACAAAGCATTTGCAAGTTGATCAGTAGTTCATCGAAGAGAAAGCTGGCAGACAGGCACTCTCATATGTACCAATCCGACCGGAAGCCAAATGGATCAGGAGGTCGCGGAAGAGAAAGCAGGAAGAATGACATTCTCATCTGCGCCGACACTGAAAGCAAGCATCTCCTCGCCATTTAGTTCAGAGACAAACTCGGATCCAAATCTCATCTCCCTACTCAGCGCATCATGAAGATTTGTGACGGACATGGGTGGAAGTACAAACTCGGAAGAGATCCAAAATCTAATCTCAAACGCCACGCTATGCAGCACATTTTGGCCCGTATGGGGCTCATGCCGGAGCTTTTATCATAAAGATCTAGACACTGTTAGTGTGATGTGTTCGGCCGGGAAAGGGATGTGAGGGAAATACTTCTTTTAACGCCTGCGGATCCATACTCGCCATCTTCTTTTGTCGGATGTAGCGTTGACGGACTGCATGTCGTCCACTGGCACCAAAAGTGAGACCAGAGTTGGATGTCAAGGGGGTTGAGGTGCCGGTTGTAGGTCCGGAGCTACTGATGGCCATCTCTTCCTCTTCTTCTACGATCAAAGATAACTCTGTGGGTTCATGAGCCGTGGAATCGGTCTTGTATTTCTCTTTCGCGGCTTTCTTTAGCGCCTTTTTGAGCCTTTTCTCTTCTTTTCGGGCCCGC
This sequence comes from Zopfia rhizophila CBS 207.26, assembly GCA_010093925.1. Classification (NCBI taxonomy): domain Eukaryota; kingdom Fungi; phylum Ascomycota; class Dothideomycetes; family Zopfiaceae; genus Zopfia; species Zopfia rhizophila. The sequence continues at coordinate 1,133,962 of ML994635.1, forward strand.
TTTTCAGCTTTCCGTTTGGTTTTGTCGGAGAGTTTCTCTTCTGGGGCAGGAGATGGGGAGTGAGAGGGTGACGTTGTGTTGGTGGTAGCGGTTTCGGTGGCCGGCTCTGAGGTTGAGGATTTGCTTCGCTTGTCTTTTTTCTTCTCCTTTTTGTCCTTCTTGGTCTTCGACTTCGAAGAAAGACTTTCAGCAGCTTCATCTGCTGCAGCTGTAGCCCGGAGATCCATGCTTTTCTTCTTCCGCTTCAACCGGCGTTGCTCAGCCTCTTGCTTGACCTCTTCCACCTCACTGTCCCGTTTCCTCTTCTTAGCCTTTTTCTCTTCAACAACTACCTCTTCCTTCACTTCCGCCTTCGCTTCCGTTTTGATCTTCCTCTCAATCTTATCGCCCACCAAGTAACCCCCGGAAATAAAATTCATAAACCCATACCTTCTAGCCACCCACCCCTTCCTCTCTGCCTCTTCTCTCCGCTGCTCCTCCTTCTTGACCTCCTCTTCCCTCCCATTCAATCTTCCTAATACACTCTCTAATCCTGCAAGCCCGAAGTTCTCCGCCTTCTCACTCCCCCTCTTCGCACCGAGCCCTAAATTGTCGTCTTTCAGCAGGACGCGGATATGCGAGTGAGATGCTGCGGTGTAGTGCGAGGCGTGCGATGCATCTTTTGCGCCGAGCGACGATCCGGGAGCCCAGCCTTGCGATGTGAGGATACGGTGGCCGAAGCGCGAGGTGTTGTTGGCCCATGTTGTGTTTTGTGGGTCGTGGGAGATGCGGGTACGGCTATCAATCTCTTAGTACGTAATTTCAGCTGGAGGTAAAATGGTTCGAGAATTCATACCTTTTTGGCGCCGCGAGACCCATTGTGCAGACTATAGGGGCGAGAACGGAGGGCGTTTGGACCATGAAAGAAGACGGTGTGGAGATGGAAATTTTTGGTGGAGAGCGAGTGCACGGGCCTCGAAATCTTGGTTGCTGATGCGGGAGCGATATTCACCTTGCACTCCCTCAAGTCCCATCTCACCACTCACTTTGCCTTCACCACATTTCAAAGGCAATTTGCATATAATTGATTAGATCCTGGTCTCTACTGACATCTCAGCGCTAACCTGCCTCGTATCCTAACAGCAATGGCCCCTCCACGCGTCACCAAAAAGTCTACAACGTCGGAGCAAACAGTTCGCCGGAACGGACATAGGGAACACCGGGTCAAACATGTTGTCGAAGAAGAAGAGGACGAGATGACAGATGAGAATGGGAGTGGACACGAAGAAGCCGCCGCACGCACAGACTCGCAGGGTAGTGAGATGCATTTGGGAAACCTGAACCTTGAGGAAGTCTTGGACGATATGCTCATTGCTGTAGGCACATCCAGTCCAAATCCATCCGCTCTATATTATCTCTTGCCCTTTCTTTTCAACCCAACTGTATTCTTCAGCGCCCTATCTCAATTCAGTATATTTATCTCAAACCTGAACAATCTTCGAGCAGTGACTTGCAATGTCCTTATCCTAACGCCCTCACCAGCAATCCAAACGCCGCGAATTCCGCCGCAACGCTGTCCTAAAATCCTTCAACAAAACCGTTTCCGAAACCCAAGAAGGCATAACAACGCTCTTCGACAACCACGAAGCGCAATCGTAAGCTCTCGACCCTCCTTCCCATCTTCCCATCTTCCTAATCCAATTCTCCATCCCCATACTTCAATCGTACAATCATACATTTTTACGAGACTGTATGAGCTCATTAAAACAGTTCCAAAGCCCACAACGCCCAAATAAGCCACCTCCGCCAACTCCTCGCCGAGAAAGCCGATATCGAGAACCAGATTGAAGTCAAAGTATCCAAGCTGAGAAGAGAGTATCTTGCTCATTCAGAGGATCTGCAGAGGGTTGCCGAACTCAGAGCACGGAAACTGGTGTAGCTGCAAGTTATCAGCTCGCTAACGGTTGTGTGATTAGGAAAGTGTTAGTGTTGACGGGATGTGTTTCATGGAGAGGGATTTATAAAAGTATCTCTGGATTGCTGGGCGTGGTAACAGGGAGTCTGGGTTCAAGATCACAGATGCACCAACTCTCTGAAGAAACAATCATGCATTCAACGTACACTTCGATTCTTCATCTTCGTAGACAGATAGGTATCATATCGTACCCAACGCCTCAAAAATTTCCACTCCCCATCTTCCAAAAATACCTTTCTCCGATGCAGCCCAACCCCGCTCTTGTCCAAACCAACCATGGCAATTACAATAAACTACTCAAAAATATCATAATCGCTTCATCCAAAATCCATAACTCAATGCAAGACGCTGTTCCAATACAATCGAAACCCAAAGTCCGTGTATCAAGATCTCCAAAATACAGTTATCTCGCTAGCCCAAGATTTAAAGCAAGATGATGATGATGATCCTCAAGCGCTATCGCTCATAAACAGGCAATATCTCACTCGCCCTTCTGCCTGTCTCCTCCCCACTCCCACTCGCCCTCACCGGTCCCACGAGCCCCTCATCCTCTTCATCCAAAACAGGCGCACTAGGCGCAAGCACCATGTTCTGGATCCCAGTCGTACGCGGTTGCGACGGGCCCTGTGATGGTATGCCATCTTCTTCAGCTTCCTCGGGCGGTGCACTTCTTTCTATCTCCAGTCTCCTTCGTTGAAGTTCTTGCTTGTCATCCGTTGGTTGAACATGCGAAGATGATGATGGGAAGTAGCCCGGTGCCGGGGATGATGGGGGTGGAAGGGGTGGAAGGGGTTTAGTATGGTCTAATTCGGTGCCGTTGATGACGGTGGAGGGAGCAGAGGGTTGTTGAGGATTTGCGGTTATGGTGAGAGAGGAGCCGGTTGTGGTGCGTATTTCGTCATTGGGAGTTTGCTGTGGTTGTGATGGTGGTTGATATGAAGACGAAGATGCTGGTGGGAAGGGGGGTGGAGGAGAAGATGAAGAAGAGGCTGTTGGAAACATCGGTGGGTGTGAGGAAGATGATGATTCAGGGGGAAAGTAAGGGGGATGTAGTTCATGGTCTTCGGGAAGGATAGGAGCGGAGGGAGGTATGCCGTGTTGACTCGCGGGAGGTAATGAAGGCCCTGAGGCATCTGGAGGCTGACTAGGTAATAGACGAGCTTCTGCTCGTCTCAGTCGTTCCTTTTCCGAGAGTCCTTCTTCCCCTGCAGGATTGGGAAGGGGGTAGCGTGGTTGCGATGGCTCTGCTTCCGTGTACCTAGGATCTTCATAATAGGGAGCTTGATATGCATCACCATACCCGTACGGATCATAATATTGGCCATTCTGATCATAGCCGTAATATTCTTGATCAGCACCTCCTGATGTGTACGGGTCATCATTCAACCCCAAGGGAATCTCATGGACACCTGGTTGGCTATCGAAGCCCGGGTCGTGTGACTGTTGTCGTCGCTTGCCGCTTCGCTCGCTGTCTCTGGTGCCAATTATGACTTCGAAGATGCAGGAGATCACACTTTTCTCGCGCCGTATCGCATCTGTGTCGGCAAAGTTGCCTCCCCATGTGGAGAACATACCCCCCGTGGCGTCTTCGGTCCGACCCATACCTGGAGCACTACCATTGGTGGTTGGAACGCTGACAAGACCAGCGTTTGGGAACATACGATCCAGCCCAGTGAGCTTGCCTTGTATATCGACTACTACTTCGACAAAGTACCTGAAGCTAATCATTGCGCCAGGAACATTTGAAATGGTAGGAAACGCCTCATCGGGTACTCGAACGGCGGTTTTCACTTCTGCGGACAGTGTTCGGGGGTCAATAAGGAGTGGTGCAAATGACTGCGAGAGATCTTTTCTGAAAAGGTGGCTGGATCCCGCTGATGACAGAGACAATCCACCAAGGCCCGTACGTGATTTCGGGTAGTAGTCCTCGGATTTCGTCTTATCACCCTTGCTGTTTAGCACAACAGGTAAAGCGGGATGCATATCGACCCTTGCTTGCCGATATAAGGTTATGATAATGCCCTTCAGACTCCTCACGTGCTTCGTGTGGTTGACCGTTATTTTGATCGGTATCTGGTCTCCTCGTAGAAATCCACCTTTGAGCACATCGATCGTTGCTGTGATAGTCTTTCCTTTATTAAAGGTCGTTTTGCTTCCATTATTCAGCGTTACACTCTCAGTCGTATTGATTGATCGAATGCCGTATTCGGTTCCGGAGCCTGCCCCACTACTGAACTGGCTCTCAAAACTAACGTCACTTGGTGCCGGACTTCCAGGAGTATCACTCTCTTCCGTCACACTATTCAGCTCTAATACCCGACCATTCCGTGTTGTGGAGTCAGTATTGTCTGCTGGTTGCTGCGCTGTCTCCATTATTGTGGTTCTTCTCCGAACTCCAGTTTTAGTCCGGGTTCTTCTTGATATTGGCTCGAGCGATATAACCTGTGGTTTCGGTTCTGCTACGGGGGCAATGTCGATTGTTTCCATAAGATATACTTTTGTATCGCATGACGTCGTAGGTGATATGGTGGTAGGGCGAGTCAATGTAGACGTCAACATGTAGGATATCGTCCCGCGTTCAAACTAGATGTAAAATGTCAGCCGGACATGAATGTGGGGTAGCGGTGGAAGATGGCCTCACATCGATGCTGCTGGGTAAACCCTTTGAAGGGAACTCCAGCTCAAAATTAAAGTGATATACCCCTTCCCCTAACCTTCCCTCACCACAAAGCACCACCTCATCCTCAAAGAGTGAGGCAAATCCATTCCCAAAATAACTCCCAACCTTCTTCCCCTTTCCCGACCCTACCGTAGTGGAATAATTCCGATACGCATCCCCCGGAGAATTCGGATTCTTGAAGACCTGTGCATACCCATGCAATGAAATGACCAAATGCGTTATCCTCAACGGCTTGAGAACCTTTATTATTACACTTCCACTTATGATATCACCGGGGGCGTACTGGCGGTGCGGATCATCCGGTTGAATATAGAAATCGGCGAAATTGCGCGTCTTCGTCTGCAAAGGCGACTTTAATCGAGATAGAAGCGATCTGGTCGGTATTGACGAGGACGAGGTGTGGGAACCGCGTGCTGGACTGGAACTCATGCTCTTTGTACCCCTCACATCATGCGGCTACCCGAGCCCGAATTTACGTTGGCAACTTTGAGCCCCACGTATGTATATATAAGTGCCGAGTCCAAAGAAGCGCAAATTAATCGCCGACGGAGAAAACCCAAGGAAAAAAAAAAATAATAAAAAAATTAAAGGGGCACTCAAGTCGTGCTAACGACTGGGCTGAGAAGAATAGATGATGTCGAGAAGCGACTTGATATACCCGGATTACGGAGGTTTTAGGCTCGAGGTCAGGTTCGGGAGGGTAGAGGTCTGGGCGGTGCGACGCGGGTAGGTAGGTGGTTAAGCGGCTGTTGGGTGGTAGAGTCGCCAGTGACGTGTGGGACAGCAGAATGCGATCCGACCAAATTTGGTGTTGAGCAAAGTACGCGACGTTTGGATGCGTGCGAGGGGTGGGCAATGGTGACGCGCAAGCGTCACAAGTCTACCAGGGCTTGTTACGAGACAAATAATGGGACAGAGGTAAAGCAGAAGTTCTAAAAGTCGTGAAGAAGCAGTTAGTATATTGCGATGCGTCTGAAATACTGCAGTGGCGATTGGAAGGGGCGCGGTCTGAGGTGAAGATCGGTCCCGCGTGGGTGAACGACGGGGCTGTGCTGGATTGCCGCGAGGGTCGTTGAGGTGTAGGCGAGCAAGGGCACGCACACAAAGTTCCCATGGTGCGCAACACCGTGCAGTAAACACTGAAGAACAATTCGAGCGATGCAGAAGGAAGACTGCGAACTTACCAGTTTGACATCGAATGGTGATGACAAGCAAGGCTGCCCAGATATGCCTGAAGATCCGTTCCTCTTGGCTTGCCAAGTCGAAGGTCAAAGGGCGGGCCTAGAAAGATGTGTGATGCAGTGACACGGGCCTGGAGCACGGCACCAAAGGTAGCCCGCAACAGGGTCTGACAGTGTCTCGATCAGCGGTGGGCGCTGGACAGGTGGATTTTTGATGACGACGGTGCGGAGAAGAAAAGAAGAGTAGAGTGTGTGATGGAGCGATGGAGCGATGAGGCTATCGAGCAGAGACTTTTGGCAGTTGGAGAAGTGCGAAGGGGGGAACCGTGCGGGTCTCTGTCTTCTGGATGAAAGCCAGGCGTGCGGAATCAGCGCCCGAGTTCAGCCAACAACACTCACGGACCCGCCGGTCTAGTGCAGACACGAGGGTGTGGAAGCTTGCACGCAAAGCTTACCTTGTCTCGAGGCGCCGGCGATACCAGAGCAAGCGGACGAAACAAAAAGCACCGTAGCTGCACTATGACAGGTTGGAGGTGAAGCATCGCATCAGATCACAAAGCCCGGGGATGGTCCTCGTATGCGGTCCTCACCGAAGAGCTTGTATGCTGACTTCATTCGGATATTGCGCTTCCCTGCACACCCGGGTCTAAATGCATGTAAACCAAAGCAGACGTTATTCAAATTCTGCCCAGCTGCTTTCAATCAGCGGGATTTCGCCCGGTCACCACTCATCTCGACTGCTCTGCGCTGGTCGACGGTTGCTGTCGCTGCCCGACAGTTAGCCACTCTGGATCAGGAGCCCCCACATCTGCCCCAACCATGACTCTGGGTCTTCCTGCGCTTGGCGTGCGAGGCTTGTTTTTGCTCGTCAAAGGCTTGTTCGCAGAGCCTTAGCGCCTCCCAAAGGGAGTGAACGTGACACGACCGAGTTTTGACAACCAACCAATTAGCACTGGAAAAATAGCACCGAGGGTGATGAGACTGCTCCTGGATCGGAGATGCACGTTGTGAGACAGAATTGAATTTGTTTGTGGTATATGTGGTGGCTTATAACCAACAGCCCTGAACCTCCCTGTCCAACACCCAAACATGCATTCCCGAAATTGTCTGAGGGACTATCGGTGGTAAATCGACAAATCCAATCAAAGACACGCGGTTCCAGACCTGTGGTCTTCTGCGGCCTGAGCAATTCTCTGCTCAGCGGCCTCCGCGCGCAAGTGACGGCCGACTTCCCTCTCCAACACCGCTCGTTGCTGCTTCCGCGGCTTGCCGAAAAGACAGTTCCACAGGTCGTCGACTTGCACGATCTCTCCATCGCCCTTCTTACGCAACAGCTGTTTCAAGGGGGCGGCTTCCATTTCCATAGAATTCGCTGCGTCGAGTGCGTTTTCTTGCACTGCAGGTGTGGCCGTCCCAGATCGCGAGACAGACTCCGCATTTCTCCTCCTACCCATATGCTCCAGTCGACGGGACACCGAGATATCATAGATGGCCTCTTCTACAGTGTCGCTGATCAGATACATGAAGACAGTGGTGGGTCGCTGCTGCCCAATCCGGTGGACTCGTGCGATAGCCTGCAATTCTATGGCGGGATTGATGAGGGGTTCGCAGAGGAATACGTAAGTCGCATTCACTAGGTTCAATCCTGATGAATCCGACTTCGCATCAAGCAAGAACGACTCAACGGCCGGATCGGTCCTAAAATTGTGGATCCCGTTCTTATCGCTGATGCTGGAGGCACCCACCTTCCACTTCTTCAGCGCCTCCCGAAGAACCTCGAGGAAATCACCAAATTGTGAGAAGATAATTGACTTGGCCCCTGGGTCATTATGGCGTATCCAGAGAAGATGCCTAATTAATTAGTACTACATAACCCAGCTATATATAGAAAAGGTATACCTTGCAATCATGTCGATCTTCGTCCCATAAGAGCCATCTAGATCAATCGCTTTAATCTCCTTCATGGTCGAATCACTGATGTCGGAGTATATGGACGTGTTGGATGACACGGGCGTGGAAGGCTGCGACGGACCTTCCTGGTCGTGGTCCTCTTCTTGCGCCTTCATCTCGCTCGGCTTGAAACTTATATCGTGAAAGTCGGATGCGTAAAGCCTCCGCTTACACATGGGGCAATTGCGATGCTCGTGCCACCACATGTTTATGCATTCCTTACAATACTTTCTGGGTGTTTAGTCAAATTCTCTAAGATCTTCTTGAGCACTTACTTTATGTCCACAGATCGTAAGCACGCCGATCTCAAAATCATCTTTGCATATAATGCATTCATGCACCATATCCTTTTGGTTTTCTCCACGGAGGTTAGTCAGATATGTATGCTTCGTCTTCAAACCACGCAGTCGCTCAGAGCTGCGAGTTCTCTTGTTAGTCTGACGGATATGCTCTTGTGCATCGAATATCTCATCAAGTTCCTCTCTCCACGGGGCAACAGTATCGGAGATGTGCTGAAGCTGGCGATAAAACTCCAAGCGTTGGTTCATGGCTGCTCGGAACATTTCCTGTTCCTTCTCCAGGTCCGTGAGCACCTTTGCTTGCATCGTGGAAATCCTCTGTATTTCCAAGAACTGTTTTTGAACAATGGCTAATTCTGTTGCCGCACGATCATCCCCTCCATCGGCTGGCCATTGGAGAGAGGTCAGCAAGGAACGCACGGCAGAAACGATCCCCTTCAATGAGCCATCCTGTACTGACGGTTTGAGTTTTTGGTGGGCCTCTGCAACTTTTAAAACAAGCTCCGGAGCATGACCCAAGCCCAAACGTGCCTGGGCTTCTGCCGCCTTCAATTCGTGCTCAACGAGAAGATCCTGCAACCCATTCACGGCCGTATTTCTGTCTGCCACGAGCGTCCGCAGAGCCATAATGTAAACGTAGAGTTCATCTTGTACTTTAGTCGAGTCCTCGTATTCGTCTCCGGTTGTCTCTTTGCCTTCATCCTCGTCCACAAGGGGCATTAACAAGATATCGACGATCTTTTGCCTCCACTCCTCTAGTTGGGTCGCTTGAGCGTTAAGAATATCGTTGACTCCGTCCATCATATCAAGAACTTTGCGATTCTCGATGCCACCAAGATCTGCTAGGTCGGCGATTCTGGGAAGTGGAGGGAATGGCTTTCTCGAACTGATCTTCGCCATTTGCCGCTGGGCCTTGCTTTGAGATTCTCGGAGTAATTCTTTTCTGATCGTCTTCGCTTTGTCGTACCAGTCGACTTCAAGCTTCTCTAGGCGACGGAAGTCCTCGGATTCAGGCTTCGTGAGGTTCTCGTTTGATTTCATCTGAAAGTATGATGTGCCGATGAAAAACTTGCAAGCGTGTTCCAGCTCTAGGAAAGAACGCAAAACTTTTCGGATGGCAGGAACGCGACCAAGATATTCACCACCCTTATCTTCGTTATCGGAGTCCTGGTCATTATCGGGATCAAGGGAGTCCTTCAGCCCTGCAGCGGCATGTCCCACTTTCTGCTTTTCTAAGGAGAGTTCATCTCGACAGCCTCGTACGTAACTCTGAGAGTCTTCGAGCGCTTTTCCATAATCCTCTAAAGCATGCTCGCTACGTCGTTCGTCGTCCTTTGCATTAGCTTTAATGTGTCCACAAGCGAGTTGAGCAAGAATGTACTCTCGAGCCTCGGATTTCAATAGAGTGTCGTTCTGATCAATCATGACTTCCAACACTTCGTCGACAGTGCGGAGAGGTCCGTTCTTCGCACCTAGAGCTTTCCTGTTTCTCCTGCCAACATGAGCATGAAGACACGTCTGACGTAGCCTGACCAACCACTCGCGCATCCGCTCAATTACCTCAGGGTCGTTAGCATCCTGATCCTCCTGAACAGGTATCCCTTCCTGCGAAAGACCGCAAGCATAACACATTTGACGCATCATTTCCGAATAATTCTGCTCCTCGATTGCAGTAAATGGAACAGTGATAACAATGCGCTTTTGCGGAGGCAATCGGAGTTCTTGTCGAATCTTGTCTTTGCTGTGGCGCATGGCAATTCGATTAAAAATCGTTCGGAAAGATAGTTTATCCAGCCGATCCCACACAGCCTTGCAGTCACAGAATGGCTCATACCGCAGGAAAGTTAGAAGACCGCGCAAATCTCGAATATCTTTCCTTAAAGGGGTACCCGAGACGGCCCATGCATTGCACCTTGGGATAACGCGGGCAACAGTTGCAGCCTGGCTGACTCCGCTTTCTACCATCTGCGCTTCATCTAGACATACTCGCCACCAAGAGATCTGTACGAGCGGACTTTTCCGAGGTTGGTAGTGTTTTGCGTGGCGAAGAGAACGGTCCAGAGTAGGCTGAGCGTAGTGGATTTCCCGCGAAAGCACGTTATAGGTAGTTAGGACAACATCGTGCCGCATAAGATTGTCCACAGTTGCCGCTTCATGGTCCTTTTTATATCCAGTTTGAGGCGGGAGTCCCTTATAGTGTAGCACCTTCAATTCCGGAGCGTGGGCGTGGATTTCGTTCTTCCATTGCTCAAGGATGGAGGGAGGAGTGATAATCAGCGTAGAACCACAAGATTTAACTTTAGCTCCAGTGTAGGCATCGTAGACTTCACCTCCGGGTAACTTTCGTTTGTTAAGACACATAAGAGCAATTAACTCAACAGTCTTTCCTAAACCCATTTCTTCGCAAAGGATGCCACCCTTCAGGATGCGATGGGGATCATTGGTCATACTTAGATCTGGAACCACCAAGCCTCGTAAGTGGCTGACATAGCATGTCTCCCCATTTGCATCCTGCACAAGTCTGAAGGATGGTGAATTCGACTCTACGGATGCGTCGACTGGGGAGATGTCGCCCCCTGACTCCGGGAATGCAACGCCTTCTCGCCTCAGTAGCCAGTCAACCGCCCTCTGTTGGAATGGATATAACTTTGTTTCTGACAAGCTGCGCTGTATTTTAGGGGAGATCTCGGTATCCGTGGAGGGTACATGGACGGAATCATAGAAGTCGGAAAGCGCCCACGCAGTATTTACGTCCGTAGAACCATCAGGAAAGTACCTCGTCAGCAAGCCTAAATCGCGGCGTCCAAGTTTAGTCTTCGGCCCTAGGGTCTCCACCACCGAAAATCCTACGAGGAACCGAATCTCTATCTCCAGTTTAAAGCCATCCTGATCCTGGGTGGGTGGGTAAAGGACGCAACGACAGAATGCTGCTCCAGCTTTATTTGACCGCTTCCTCCCATTTAGAGTTGTTCGAAGAGTAGCAGCTGCATCGAGGTGTACAGCAATGGACTCCAATGACTTGGTGGTAACGGTGAGATTTACACCCGAGGCGGTATTTCGACGATCCCGGAGAGAAATTCTAAACTCATGAGCAGAATCTCGCGCGAACGATTCGAGGCAAACATTCAGGGGTTTAAGATCTTCGGAAGACGGGTTAATGCGATCTGCCGCGAGTGCAGGAAAGCGCTAGAGTGTGTAAGTAACCTGCAAAACTGAACGCAGAGGGGACAAGCTTGGTGGCTTACCAGATTTATCGAGACCTTAGCAAGGACGACGCTCTTGCCTTCCTCAAACGTTTCGAATGGTTGGAATCCAATACTGTCGCCGTTGTCAAGCTTCCTCCGCTTCCGTGATGGTTCTCTGGTGGCGCTAACAGTGGGATAGTTCCTAGTGAACCAGTTTTGAAAGGTATTCAAAGGCTCCTGAATAGCCGAGGATGCCAGATTGTCATAGGCATCCACGGTCCGGACGTCTGCTGTCGCAGAGACCGCGGCCATGGTGGGATGGTTGAAAGATGGAGACTAGCGCGAACGCGGGATGAAATTCGCGGCGCACAGTCTGCCAAGGAACCAGGCTACCGCGAAGATAAGACACTAGTACGCCGGGATATAAACAGCGCCAAGGTATGCATTCACAGCTCAAGAAGCTGCACACTCCAAAGTTCAGGATCCATGGGGCAGACGTAGGGTAACACGCTTGATGATGTCTAGGCGTGAGTTATCTTTGATTTCTCAGCTATCCTAGAAAAGGGGTATCTTGTCCCACCAAATATCCGCCAAACGCCTATCCTATTTGCAATCCATTGCCAATTGGGCTTCTATCCTAATTGTTCTCAGTGATGTACTTGAGGAGCTCAGAAGTGGTCCTGTTCCTAAGTGCATTGTATTGTGCCTTGTCGTCTGAATATGCACGCATTCTAGCAACGAATGCAGGCCCAAGCTCAGCCACCAAACCCTTGGCCTCTTCCTGAATAGACTTTTTCTGCCGCAGCCCGGCAAGCTTCTTTTCAGCAGCTTGCATTCGCTCCTTCAGCTGCTCCTTTTCGGCTTCAATAGCCTTTTACTAGCACCCTTCAATCCACTGACACCCCTAAGCTCAGATAAGTACCAATTCTTTGGATAGAAACGTAAACGTAAAACCAAAGCCAGGGCGGATTCCTACTCTTTCGCCAGGGCTGTTTCGATGGGGATACCGGCCTCGATGAACTTCTCCACACTCTCATCAAGCTTCCCAAGATCCTCCTTCCGCTTTTTGACTTCAGCAATCAGCAACTGCTTTTGCTTCAGCTTCTCTTGGCGACACTCCTCAAGCTTGACGCGGTCTTTGTATTCGTGCTCGATGCGGGCAGACATGAGCTCGCGTTCGGACAAGTCTTTACAGTCGGGGAACTGCTCGAGGAATTCTTCGACCGGTATTAGCGGGAGCTTCGTGTACTTATGACTACAGTGAACGAGAGTATTTGTTAGTTATGAGGTCATGTGAGGAGATTGAAATAGTACTCACTCATAGTTGCGCGCAGCAGAGATTTCCTTCTTCAAAGACTCCTCTTCATACTTAAGGTTATGGAGCTGCAAGACCAACGCATCGTTTTCCTTCTTAGCCTCGGCAGTCTGCTGTTTCTCCTCCCTAGTCTTCATGACAGAATCACGGAATGCAGTCTTGACGATAGCAAGCTGAGCCCGGAAGCGCTTCTTCTTCTTTGCAATCTCGCGCTCGACCTCTATTTCATGGTCGATCTCATTGCGGCTGAGGGGGTTCGGGTGCGCAGGGTTAGCATTCTGGTACGCCACGAGATCGAGAAACATCTCTTTCAGCTTTTGATTATGCTCGAGAAGCCTGCGATTGTGCGGAGTTTTGACAATGTCGAACGGATAGAGGCTTGCGAAATCGGTAGGGAGCGGAATTGCTCTGGCGGACGCAACGTTGCCAGCCAACTCAGCATTGTCAGAGAGCGCACCGCTGCCAGAAGTGTCCATTTCAACGTCCGATGGAACCGCAGAGAGAGGAGATGAGTCCATTGTGACCCTTCATTAGGTCGCAATTTGGAGTTGAAGGTTCGTGGGCTAGGCTCGAAAGTGAAGGGCTTGACCAGAACTTTGTTGATCGCTGGTCTAAATACGAAGCAGAGCCCGTCCGGATTTAGCGGGTGGCACGGTCCAAGTGAAATATACGTCATGTGACCAACCGTAGAGTCTCTGGGTGTTGTGAAGGAGATGGAATTCTAATTAATAAAACTGTTTGAAATACACGAACTGATTCGAGCCACAATGAGGCTCGAATAATATCATATTTGTAACAATCCATCTACTCTACCTTCAATACAGCACTATGAATTAGCAACAGCCTAACCTCAGGCATAAGAATACCAAAAAGTAGAAAAGAATTAAACTATAGGAGTTGGCAAGAATACAAGAAAGTTCATAGGAACATCAACATCGCTCTTCAACTTTGCCAGCCTGCAAATTCAACAAGCATCCCATCGTCCGCATCGAACACAACAACATCTCCGTCTCTATCGTACCAAGCCTCCTTTCCTCTCACATACAGCTCATATAAGAATGCGTCCTTCTCGATATGAAGTGCTTTTGGCTCATACCGGGCAATAACTTGAGACGAGTGACCATCAAAGCCCACGGACCTCTCGACATCCACATCAGGGTCGTCCACCAGGGAACATTGGTGGTCGACATCTCTCATGATGACATCCCCTGATTCATCGAGCGAATAAGAGTCCTGAACGATACCGCTTCGAGAAATGAACCGCCGGGATATATTGACTGGTTCAGCCTCATTCCGTACTTGCCACGCCTTTGACTGTTCATCCAGTGCGAACGCCCAGATCGTGACATCAGGGTGCGTAAAGATTGCAAGTTCGCAAACACCTTGTAAGCTTCCAATGGTAGTACCATGGATAGCCAGAGGCCAGATAGGGCTGCGATCGGGGAGGTAAGGTGTATAGGATTCGTCCCACCAGTTAAGCCAATGATCCCCTGAGCGACCTTCAGTTGAAAAGGGAGGCGCACTGTAGACATCCCGGCCTTCGGCCTGCTGCTCCAATCGCGACAAGGCAAAGACGTCAGGTGGGACGCTATATAAGACGACTGTGTCACCAAAAACGACGGCAACTCTAGCACCCGAGGATAAATCTGCGGCAGCAGTGTAGAGGCGCGGGAGCTGGCCATCCTCTGATGGGATAAAGAGGATTTTGCGGAGAAGCTTTGCTGGCCCTCTGGGAAGTGTATCACACCCCAGGAAGAGCTTACCAGTCGGAGGATCGATGAAGAGAACGTGATAGCCATCACTAAGCGGAACAGCGCGGTAATGATCACAACTAGGAATTCCCGGACAAGAACCAAAGTTTTCAAGTCCACAAGCTTCTCGGAACAATGTCAAAGTTGGTGGACTTGAGAAGAACCTTCGGCATATACTTGGACGATCATGTGGATGCGCAGCGCTAGAAATTAAGCGTAACTTTTTGGCCGACTCGAATCCAGGGCGCGGAGGTAAAAAGTAAAGAAATTCAGACGGCCCGGTGAGTGGGAACCAGCGACTCAAACTTTGGCCAGTCAGAGCATCAACCCAATGAAGTTCGATGCCAGAAGAACATCCAAAAGCGACGCAGCGACGCTGTGGACAGATCGACACGCTCCGTGGTGGGTCGTCTTCCTGGCATAGGTAACGGTAGAAAGTCGACGACCCGCTTTCGATGGGAATACTCCGAGCACGGCTGGAAGTAGAATTGGTATTGATCTTGCCTCCTGAGACTGTGGCTGTTCCTCGAAGATTGATGTTCCATTCATGGTTGATTTGACTGTTGTTATATGTGCTGTGATCATCGGTCCCCTGCAAACTGATGACTTCATAGTTTGCTTGAACGTCGACGGCGTCAAAGTGTGATGTCTCTTGCTCATCTCCGCAGAGTCGATTTGAACGTCGGGTTGTTGTTGAGGAACGCTCCGCAACGTCCATACTAACCTCAGGCTCACTCGCTCTATTTGTGAGTATGGAGGCCTTCGTTGTTGCTCGATGTGGACGGCCACGGCTTTGAAAACGGGCGTCCAAAAAAGTGTCTGTTCCTATGTCACAGCCAAATCGAAGGTCGCAGACCATTCCCATCCTACCCTCGAGCAAAGCTGCAACAGTAGTTCTGCCTGAAGAAGCGTCCATGCTCATGGCTAAAACTCTCCTAGGACACACGACACTTGTAAGAGGACGCAAACCATGGCCTTGCAGTTCGTAGACATAGATCATGCCGCCTTCGGCGACAAGTAGATACCTTCCACAGATACTTGTCGTGAATACAAGTCCGGCGGTGTGTCTACCTCCAGGTCCAGCATAACCACTTACCAGATCGGCAAAGTCAGTTTGAGACACCTCTACGATAGTGTCATGGCCGCTTGATGTATCGAGACCATTTCCGGTCCAATTTCCAGATAAAGAGCACTCCCGTGAGAGACGCCGGCTAAGAAACCACTCGTCACTTGTACGCGTGGTGATGTGATTTCTCCTATCAAGATCGTATTTGGCACTGCTCCACCATCCTCCTCGCTTTAGCATCGTCACCAGAAGATTTTTGTTCAGACTCGCCCGCATCCAAGTGCTGCACGTGTGGCGGGCTGCATTGAGATCTCTCGGGCCGAGATAATTGTAGACGGACTGCAATATCTCGGTGGGAAGGCCGTATGAAGATGGGAACTTCGGCGGTGCAACGAAGTTTAAGATGGAGTGCCACTCCCGACTTGTCAATCGTATTGCTTTCCAGGATGAGAAATCCAAATATGGTAACAATAGTCTGGCCACTGGGATCGGGAGAGGACAGAGAGATCTCGATGGTGACTGTACTGCATTTTCTACTGGTATGAAATGCGCATCTTCATTCAGGTCCTCAAGTATAGGCCCTTGAGATTCCTCAAAAGGTGTGCTGATTCCAAGAAGAACGTCGGACATGGTACGGGTGATACCGCTTTCAATAAAGGGTTCCAGTACGCCGTCATCCCAAAGACTAACGTTGTCGATAGAGAAAGATTTCGAATGTGCGCGACGACGTGACCACGTTTCACTCCCGTTCTGAGTCAAGCTTGGAAGTCGCGAGGTGGAGTTCTTGAGAGTACTTGAGCATGTTGATTTTAAACTGGGTCCACTAAATAGAAAAGTTCCAGGAGACACAACCTCGAGATTAGGTATGGAGTCGTGGTCAATGGATCCTGGTCTGGAAGGTGTGTTGGAAGTACTTGACCCTGCTTGATGATGTGCTGAGTGTGGAGTTGCTCTTACTGAGTTATTACTAAAAATTGACGTAAAAACCCTGTGGAAGGCCACTCGTGACTTCGATTGCCTTATGGAAGATAATGCTCCTTTGTGGTGCTCAGGCTTCGTTACTCGTGGGGCGATCTTTTGAGTCACTAATGCATCTCCTCGAGAAGGCCGCGCAAACACATGACGGAGGACTTCTGACCGTTTTGTCGATGCAGGCGTTTCTGAGGTGTTGGTTGAAGCTGAGCCTGATACAGAATTGCTAACTTCCGCGTTGAGGTGAGGTAGTGTAGCATGATGACCCATTCCGGTATGCACTGACGGCCCTGAAGAGCAAGACATTCTATCCCCGGCGGACCGGATCGGCGGACCCAGGGCAAGCATGTGTTCGGTCGGCGATTCGAAGTAAGAGGCAACTAGGGGACGACTGACGCCGAGAAGAGGTAGCGCAGGTGTTGACTGCGATCCGGCTACTCCTCGAGAGAGGTAGATTTGGGAAGACGTTTTAGCAGCACCCCCTGATGGAGGTGTGGATGATGCTTTGAAAGACTGACTTTGGCGGTAAAATACGACCAACAGAGTGGATTGAAGCGAAGGGCGGTGCGGTCGAGAACAGTTTGATTGGCTTTTATGAAGGATGGCCTATGATGGTTAAGCGATGTTGAAGTCGGCGTACTGGTGAAGAATGTTTATGAAGTGATAGGAAGAGGAGCGGACACGGCGAAAGTGCGTACGGTTGGGGAGATGAAACACCCACAACGTCCATTACAAGTAGTTCTATTTTGTCATAGGGTATACAACGAGTCAAACAAGAAGGTGAGGCCGTAATGACATAGAGGAAGACGCAACCGCAAAGGAAATATACAAGAAAGAGCATTAAAATTTATGTCTCTAAGGAAAGAGCGATTTCTACACTTCCAGCTCTCCATCAATGCTGTGCGCTGTAGAACCATTCTCGGATCTCGCACGCTTATTCACTATCCATATACCACCCAAACTATTGACTTGGAAGTTAGTCTTGCCCTGATAAAGAAGTTTGCGAGCCACTTACGGCATTATTAGACTCGGATTCTCAAATCGCAAACCACTTTCTCGAGCCTCATCCAAAGTCTGCCGTCCCGCAGGCGCCTGTCGATATGGATGTTCGGGCGAGAACGCATCCTCTTGAACGGCACGTCCGAGATCGGAATGTTCAGCACGCCGAAGACTCCGCAATGCAATGAACTTCATCAAAGGTCTGTATGTGCGGCTATATATATATCCGAACCACAGTGTCCCAAAGACAAGCGGAGCGATAAGAACCGCCCTCTTGAACGCTTGTTGTAGGGCTAGCTGGCCCGCCAGAGTGAGCTGAAAGAGCACCATTCCCACAATAACACGATCACACATCATCATCCAGCCTTTACCCGTGGAGTGTTGCCGGTGCTCCATTGCGTAGAGTAATTGATATTTGTGAACGAAGTGGCCAATCATAAAATACGCAAGACCTGTAAGTAAGACCATCCAGGACTCTCGCAGGACACTGTAGACCATGCAGATGATGAAGATCAGGATCGTTTGAGGTAAGAAGAATCCGTAACTGAAAACTGGAGGCTGAACTAGTTCGGCATAATCTATAGAAAAATCAGCTCAATGGCATCAAAGCAAGTTTTCCAATTGTTACCTCGAGGAGTCTTGGCTCCTATCAAGTTGATTGGATAGAGCGTCAGAGCACCGAATTCCATAAGCCGGAGCGGAAAGAGGCCAAAACCCTGCAAAATTATGAAGTTGGTGTAGAACCAGAGCAATTTCTCTAACGATTTTGCTACAAGGGTCGCAATCAGGGTAGCATTTGAGAATCGCTTCCCAACTTGGTCCAGCATATCAAACAAACCCGATACGGTTCCTAAGGTAGTAAACACAATAAAAAAGTTAAAGAACGTGAAGAAGAAGTTCTTTGATATCACAGAGAGCTCGACGTCGCCCTGAGATATCATGCCTTGCAGGTTCGAAAGCCCTTGTTGCCGTCAGCGCATGTGATGTACTAAGTCTTCAGCAGCTTACAGTCATAAACATAAGGAACGGCGACGTTGAGCAGAGTGATGGCTAGAGTCGGCAGTTGAGTGTTAACAATAGATCGGAGGACCTCGTGAGCGTCGAGTGCGTTCGCAAGACCAGGCCACACTTCGTGTATGGAACAAGTATTCAAAGCTCCGGCGATTGGCACGAGAAGGATTGTCCAGAACACACTAAGAAGTCCGATGACGGCAGTAATTGACCAAGCTCGAATCATTCTCTTCGACCGCGGCAGATACGTGTTTGGCCAAACGACATCTGAAGGTGCTGGACTACTATTCGCGAGTAATTGGAGGGGCGAAGAGTCCAGAACAGCTTGAATAGCCATTTGAGCGCTTGCTACGCTATCCATGGTAACAAATGCCAGCGGTGTGGCTTCGAAGTTCTTCTTTCTTAGATTTCCAATATCCTCATCCAGTCTGCGTAACTTCTCTTCGTAGTAGTTGATTGCGTCAACATTCCCGAAGCACAGCGTGAAACGACCATACCAGATCTTGGCTATTGGACGCTGTCGAGCATACGGAATGGTATAATCGGGATCTCTTTCAGTATTGTTAAGGAGATTGCTCGTCTCGTTGTCGTCGTCAAGACTCACTTCAGGCCCTGGCGGTTGTGGCTGGACTACTGGCAAAGTCTCGAGACTCCGTTCCACTCTCCTTTTCCCAAGATAGACGGTCCATGCTTCCTCTAGCTTTCTCAGAATGGTTTTTCTTTGCGCTACGCGATCGTCCAAATCCTTCCAATTTCGGCACAAGGTAACGCTCTCCACTTTACCAATCTCCAGCTCCTCGATGAACTCCTTGATCTTATCCTCGGATCTAAGCTCAAGGGGTATTCCCGAAAGTCTAATGGTGCGGTCTGTGATGGTCGTTTGGCTTCCCAAATATTCTTGTCGGACTTCGATGACCTTTCTTGTCTCGGAAACGATCAAATACATTGCTAGCGCAGTGAACAGATACGCAAAAACAAGGTACATCCATAGATAATCCGTCGTGTATTCCGCCGCTATTCCGATTTGCGTTGCCCAATTTGAACGTGTCTCAATGCGCTCCAGCGGCGCAGGAGCATTAAACGTCGATAAAGTAGAGGGCGGGGCCTTCTTGGGGTTTGCATCATGAACAGGCTTTATCACTACCAAGGCGAAGAATAGTGTGACGATGAGGAATTTTATGGCCATCTTGAAGAATGCTAAATACTGCGAAGAGTCAGCGCATTATACCCTACTATTGCAGCGATATCATCATACCACATAGGCATCCAGGCCCGCTGAAGACAATAGCTGTTCCTCTGTGATCCTCCATAATGGTAGGATCCACCCAAAGAAGCTGTCGGGAAGTTCAGGGAGAGCCGTTGCTCGATCGCTCTGCTTCTTGCGCGCCGCATAGAGGCCTTTCCAACGCGGTCGAAGAAACTGCGGTAACATGTAAGCACCTTTCGATACTTTGAATATCTGAGTCGACCCACGCAGAAGGTAAGAAAAGCCCCAAGACCGAGTGCAACAGATACGTAGATTTGTATCCGGGTGTCTCGGGGACGCGCGGTTCCCCAGACATCATCTAGACCACTCTTGCAGGTGTCGGTGTCATTCTTCATTCTTGAAGAATGCTGGCGGGGCCCGCCTCAGATTGTGCTGTAGAAAAATAATGCTCATGTGCCGTGCATGTAAAACGGAGAATAAAGCTGTCTCTGCTGCGGGTTGATGTCAGAGGCGCCAAGAGATTTGTCTCGGGCGACTTCCCTCGGTGCCTCAGACGCCTCAACACCAACCACCAACCACCGGAGGGCCGTCACCATCAAACACCAACATAAGCCACTAACAGCTATCTACGCTAACAGCAGCTATTGTCCAGTCATCAGTTGCTCTTGACGCCTCATTACATTGAAAATGAATCCAGAAGAATACAAACGGCTCTACCGTCCCAGTCACAGACGAGTTGCTAACAAAAAGCCTGCTCTTTATATCGAAGTCAAACTCAAGGATAGCACCACTGACGACCCATTCATTCGCACTGACAACATCAGCTGTGAAGTCCGTAAATGGCTAACTGACAACTTCAAGCAACTGAAAGTTGGCCAGCATCTTGATATGAGTAGGTGATTCCCGTTTTAACTCCCGGCCCTCTGCCCTCTGCTCTAAGTCGATCTTCACATGTCGTTTCCCAGACTTCCCGCACTCCCCAACGCGTGTCGTCACACCTGATGTATCTTTTGCAAATGTTCTCATGTTATTTAGGCTCTCTAGCTTGCAGCGATTTCATCCTATGCTTGAAAATTGCGGATCACTCAAAACCGTACACGGACGACACTTTCCACGTCTTGAGCGAGAATCACCTCGAAATTGCAGTCTATTCCCTTTTTCAAGGAGATGATGAGGATTTTCCTGTGGCCAACAACGGTGACGATAGTACGTCTCAGTTTACGGTCACTCAACTGCCCCATAAAGTCTTGGACGGGCTGTGGGAGTCCCTCATCTATGCAGAGAGAATCCCGGAAGCTATGCTTCGCATTATCATGCGCATGATGAAGCTTTCTAAGCAACCCCATCTCAACCCTGCTGTTATCTATTGGCACAATCTGGTGTTGCTATACGGTCCTCCAGGGTCGGGAAAGACGACGCTCGCCCAAGCTTTGGCACAAAAACTCTCAATCCGGTTAGGAAAAGTTTATTCCGCAACGAAGCTCATCGAGGTCAACTCGCATACTCTTCTCAGCAAGTGGTTCGGTGAGAGCAGCAAGCTGGTCGGCAAGCTCTTCGAAACCATCTCATCCATCTCAGCGGACGAGACACTCTTGACCGTCGTCATTATTGATGAAGTAGAAACGCTGGCAGGGTCTCGCGAAAAAGCAGCCCAATCAAATGAGTGCAGCGATGCGATTCGGGTATGTCTCCACTCCGTAGCCTTTGGGGCGTTCATATCTCGTTTGCTCAGCTGTCGACGATCTCGCTTGCCTGCTCTCATATCATCCTTGCGAGCATCTGAATTTTATTAATGTTATTACATAGTCCACGAACGAGCTTCTTCAAGGCCTTGACAAGCTGCGCAAGCGCCCTAATGTCGTTTTCATATGCACCAGCAACCTGAAGGATAATATGGATGTGGCCTTTGTTGATCGGTGTGGTATCAAACAGTTTGTTGAAACCCCTAACAACGAATGTGCGTATGAGATCTTCCGCTCCGTCATCAACGAGCTCATCAAGAATGGCCTCGTCTTCTTTGATGCTTCGGATTTTCAGCACGACTCTATTCTGCATGAGACATTACCGGAGATTCCAATTGTTGGCGATTCCTCTCCCATGATATCGAACAGTTCATCACTACATGTGCCGAGCCCGTCGCTGCTCGTGAGAACCTCGGAGAGCTACGATTCGAGTCTGGACAATCTTCTATACATTCCTGAGTTGGGATGGGTTGGCATACATCTATTCCACTGCACCAAGACTGCACCCCGCGAACTTTGGCGCATTGCGCGCAAGGCTAGTGGACTCTCCGGTCGCACCCTCCGTCGTCTCCCAATTCTCGCCATGGCGAAGTACACTATCGAGGAACCGTGCGATTTGCATGAGCTACTCGCGGCTCTGAAGACGGTTGTCAAAGAGGAGAACAAGGCCAAATTTGGGGATGAACCTGGGCCAAACAAGAGCAAAGAACATAAAAGCAATCAATCCGGATTCAGCGAGGATGAACTGGCCAGTCTTGACCATATTCGTGACCTTTCCATGGAGGGACTGGGCGAGGAACTGGGCAATGATCAGGAATCTGCGATTATGTAAGTGCACATATATGGCGGATAGGTTTTCTCTTTTTCCAAGCTTCATGAAAAGCGAATATTCAATGTGCGATAATTACAATCGGAGGCGGCGAATTCTGATCATGCATGCCATCCTACTGGATTCTCAATTCCTCTAGTAGTATGATATTTCTGACTCTACAAACTTGTTGATACCATCCCAGCATGTGCATAATCCGTGTGAGGATACTGGCAGGGGTGTACTCTTGTGGGTTTCTTGCCTGAGGATGCAGTTGCCGTTCCGATTTCAACCGATGCCCAGGATGACTAAATTCAGCCACCCTCAGACAAGAAAGCCCAACCTGCAACTTCGAACCCCCTAGAATATCATGTGCTCAACGTCATGCATGGGGCCTTCATAGTGCGAGATTATTAATGACTCATAGGATGTAACTCTGCGTGTGCGCATAGTCACGCAGTTGGGTCTAAGAACAGGTAAATGTATCTTCGTTGGAGTGCAACGGAGGACTGCAGCGAGGCTGAAAAGGCGGACTGTGGCTTCCCGTGTCCTTCAAACTAAAACCTCTTTTTGGAAAGTCGTTGCGATTCGCGATGGACAAGCCACTTCTTCAGTCAACTGTCGCCTTGCTTGCAAATTGCAGTATGGAGTGCTGCAGAAGGGCATCTTACGTTGTTGATGCCATCAGTGCATATTGCTTCATCGGCAAACCAGTTTAGGACTCCTTCAAAGACCTGTAACTCCGAAATCGTCGCGGTCAGGCAGCAGTGCTTATCTTATACTCGGCCCCTACCGGATTGACTGTGTCAACTTTTTTGTTCCAAAAAGGCCGTGCGAAGCACGGCCCTACTAGCTCAACGAACATTCATAACTCAATCAAAAATATAAAAGTACAATCTCTACAATAAACAAAGTTGTTAATATCAAGTTTTTAAATACAGACGCTTTAGTATATTTCTAAAATTAAAAAAGAATTATAAATTTTACTAAATTATTACTAATATTATTGTAATAGTAAATAATACTATATTAAATTAAATAAAAGTAAAACATTTTAGTTTCAAATTTTTTAAATAACATAGCTAATATATAAATATTATTAGTTTACTAGTTATTGATTATTATTTTTTATTTTAGTAATATTTTATTAGTATAAAAAAGTACATTATATAAGCTTATTTTATATAATAATTATTACTTAAAAAAATTATTTTAGGATTACTAAGTAAAAATGTAAATTTTTAAAACTGTTTAAATTTTTATTAAAACTATAAAAAAAATTAAATAGCTTTTATACATACTAAGTTATTAAGGTTTGATTGTCGAGCTAGTACGCCCATGCTTTGCACAGGCTTTTTGGCGGGAAAAAGGCGCAGCAGCCAGTATGGCCCGAGTATTATCCCGTATCCCGCCAATATGTGCCAGAGAATTATGGCTCGTGCGAGGGCTGGTAGAAAGATACAGATTGGCCCGGCACAATTTGTAAGAACATCAGAAATTGGAGAGATTGTATGGGCAAATATATGGATAGAGTCTAACATTTGATGTCGATTCAATTAAATTCAAATTGAAGCTATTCGTACAGGTGACAGAACGCATATAGGCTCAATTTGTGGTGTTGAGATCGATTCAATCTCGTGAAAACTGCCAATAAATGGATTGGAATCGTCCTCTGGTATAAATTGTCAACTGCTGTCGCCATCAAACTGGATGAGAGCCTCAGAGAGATCTTTACAGCCTCTACATGATCCTGCCAGCAGGTGGCCGTGTTGCAAACAGGTATATTACAAAGTCTGCAGCTATAGATTGATCACGGAGCTCTCTCTCATCGACGAGGGCGTTTATCTCCCTTCCTCTGCCAAAAATTGTTTGATGATAGTTCCTCTAAGAGTTTCCTGGCTGCTATTTTCTGTGAGGTGCTTCTCCGTCCAGCTTGTGCGCATGAAACACACGTCTTTGCCCTATCTTTATGCTAGATCTTAACGGCCTTATATCTATGGTTAATAAGAGGCTGAGAATAAATTTCTTTCACCTTCTAACGGCAAGGTTCGAATTAATTGGCCGGGAAGACTCTTCGAGTAAGGACTCCATTAGAAAGGCGAGGGATCACTTGTGTCCTTAGTCTTAGCCTATAAACAATAATAATAAGCAAATGAATTAGACACAGCCAAGTCTAAAAGGAGGTAGAATAAGGCTCTCCAAGTTTTATTATATGTCCTTAGCAACAGCCAATATAATTTCCGTTAGTTAAATAGATCTATACCATTCATACCGTTATACCTATTATTCGTTTCTGGGATCTTTATGTTCTTCGTTTCTCGCTCTTTAAAGGGCTTACACGTGATTTGTGAATTATAGAAGTCTTTACTAGGTGTTTACAACACTTAAGTACGTACTATAAGACTAGTAATAAATAACATTATTAACTACTATTAAAAAGAATAAAGTGTAACGTACCGCGCTAAAGGAGTAAAGTAGTAAAATTACTTACAGTAATAAACTATAATAGCCATAAAATAAATCTAGGCGTTTTACTAGACCTATTAAAAACCTAATCTATTCTTAGAGACCTGCTTATATAGAGTTTTCTAGAGTAATTTACTATAATCCTTTAGCGTAATATTTATAAGTCTCTTTAAAAATTTTTCTACCTTTTTTATATTTAACTGTAGTCTTCTATATTACCTTGTTTTTATTTAAATTACTTTTTATAATTTATTTACTTTAATTTTATAGCTCTGTAGACACCGAAGCCAAGTTATCAAGTCTTTTAAGTAAATAGAAAAAGGTAAATAAGTTATAAAGATAGATAATATAGTAATTATTTACTAGATAGAGACTTCCCTTTTATCTTATTAGTTTATAAAAATTAAAACTATACTTTTTATAGGTATAAACTGGTTCTTTTTTTCTACTATATATTAATATTATATACCTTAGTTTTACGTTTAGCGTAGAATAACTAGTCTAGAATAAATATCTAATTAGCTAGAAACTAAACTTTAATACTCTTTTAGTATAGGCTTTATAGATATACTAATTATCTTATATACCTAGCTAGTAAATATTTAAATAGACTTATCTATAAAAAGATTCTTTTCTAATATTTAAAACTATTATAATTTTACTTAAAGGTGCTTAGAAAGGGGTTAAAGTTATTTAAAAACATTATTAAATAATTTTTTATTATTTTATTAAGATTCTATATAGTAGAAATAGTGATTTATTTATAATAATCTAGGCTAATAATAGCAATTAAATAAAAATAAAGTAAATTTAATAAAGAGTCTGTTAGTAAAACTATAATAAGTAATTTTATTACTATATATTAAGTATAAACAGAACTTAAAATACCACTACTATAATAGTAATAATGTATTTAATAAGTAAGTAACGCGGATAAGTGAGTAACGTACCTTACTAAGTTTTAATTACTTTATAAATAAATAACAACTCGACACTAACAGCTATCGCTATAATATTTAACTAGTAAATAGTTATTCTATTCTTTAGCCTTTTTATAAGTTCTTGAAGTATGCTTAGGCTCTTTATAGCGTCCATAGCGCCTTTACTTTAACATATTAACCTTTATATACCTTTTACTTTAGCGCGTTTTATTCTTAATCTGCGTATTAATATTAGCTTAAGTAATTATCTTTAAGCTCTTTTCTTTTATTAGCGTTTCTTACTTCTAAATCCGTTTTTTTTATTACTTTCTGCGTTATGTTATAGTCTTATTTGCTTTCTAAAGCTTAATAACTTTTAAGCGTAGTAATATAGCTTCATGTATTATCAGCTCAGCACTTTTTATAAGCTAATAAATTAACTTAAAAATATATATAGGTGAGCTATTTTAATGCTGCTAAATTTAATTATAAATTAAAGTATTTTAAGACCCTAATTTAGTAGTAGTTTTAGGTGTTTTTAATTTCTAAATAGTGTCTTCTTCTATAGGTGGAGATAATATCTAAAGCTAAATATTAAACTTTAAGAGTATAGTATTTAGGTTAAATAGAACTAAGCCAGCGCCTTAGAAATCTGTGCAAATATTACTTTCTATAATTATCTCTTAATAAGCTACTTTAAACGCTGGTAGAAACTTAAGCTTTATAATATAATAAATGTGGTTATGGATAAGATCCTTAACTTAGCGCCTATACGTGTCTTTTAAAGGCGAAAAATAGTCTATATTAAGTAGCTAAAGTAGGTACGACGAATAAGATAGCATGTAAATTATAATAATTTACTTTTTTTTATAAAGCTACTAAAATTCAAGCGAATCATAGCTCTTATAGCTATTAATTATTAGTAGATAATATATGCCTACTATATAATGCTTTATATGCTTATTAAAGTGCTATAGTTACTAAATACTAAGCTTATTTATTATCTAGCTATTATTACTTAATGAAATAGGCTAATCTGATGGTATATTATTGCCCTTATACCATACAGAAAGGTAATACATTCCTGTAAAGATAATAAATAATAAAATTACTTATTCTTAAGTGTTAATACTCTAGATTATTATAACCCACTCACGGTTACCTAGCTGGACTGTTTTACGTTAATTATATTTATTAGAGTTTATAATAATCTTACTGCCTAAAATAACCCCTATCTGAAAGCTAGTCTCGTTAAAGTTATATATATCTTTTTTAGTAATACTATACTTCTCTTTTATACGGCGTATGTGTTTAAACTATAGTTTAATAATCTTAGAATCCTTACATAAAGCTCTCTAGTAGTCATATCTTTGATTATATACTATTTTAACTTCTAAAGTTCACTGTATAAAGTTCTCTAGCTATTTAATACTAACCTTACTATTAGAGCGCGTAGTAAGTAGTTAATTAGTTATATCTCTTATAACACTAAACCTAAAGGGAAATCCTCATAAATCTAGGTTAAGTATATATTAAATAATAACTAATTTCTTTAGCTTATTAAGCTTCTTTGAATTGGCTTTGTAATTACGTTAAAAGGTAGTTCTAGTAAGTTATTATCTTAATATTAGTTTAGGGATATTATATACTGTTACAGCCTATCACACGCTTTATAGTTAGCTTTTCTTAATTATAAAGATAGCTAAGGATAGCCTGTCTTTATTATAGATTAATTAAGTTTTAGTTTATTAATACATCGTACTTAAAAGTTAGTAGGTTGTGTTTTCTTAGTAAGGTATATTACTCACTTATCCGCGTCACTCACTTATTAAATACGTTATAAGTTATTAAAAATTCATACTATTATTACTACTTAATTAATTATTATATACTTAATTAGTATTATAGTAATTATTTATAATACCTTATAAAAGCCTTTTAAAGAAGCTTTTTTTATAAGTTTTTTTATTATATTATATATTTATATATTAGCCTCGCGCTAGCACATAAGCCCTTATTTAAATACTTTATTTATAATCTATTTTATTTCTTCCTTTCTTTACATAATGTTTTGAATTATTACTTGGTATTATATATAGTAATTAATTAATACTTTTTTCTAAGTTCTTAATTTCATGTATGTAGCACTTTTATAACACTATATTATATTACTACTACTATTAATAAAATATCTAACTTTTTAAATACCCTTATTCTAACTGTAGAACTTATATAGTTATTTAAGAAATAAATAATTATAATATAGAACGCATTTACTAAAGCGCTAGAATAATAGTAAGTATAGCTAAAATATTAGTAAGTATAATAATAGAAATCTATTAACACTTTCTAAAAAGAATTATAGGAAGTTTAAGAATAAACTATGTTTATCTCTTTTTACCCTATTATTTAAGTAACTACTACTAAAAAAGTCTTAATAGATGCTACTAGTTTATCTAGAAATAGTTTAAGTTCTATAATTCTAATTCTACCTATAATTATAACTAGTACCTATCTTTAAGTTTTCTGAATTATAGTTAGATAAGTGAAGTTAATCTCTATATTAAGTCTTACTATTCTATTAGTAATAACAAAATCTAATTACCTACTTAACTCTTTAATATTTACTAGAAAGTGAAGAGATTTACTTATTTTTATTAGAAAACTTTACTATAAACTTAAAGATAATACTAACTAATATTCTACTAAATACTTCTAGCTTTTATATATATACTTAAGACTAGAGAAAGACCCAGTAACACTTATAGACTCTTTTATAAATTAGAATATATATATAATAGAGTAATTAATTGCTTTTCTGCTAGCTATATATATAAAGACCTAAATAAGAAACTTACTACTTTAAGTAAACTTAATTTATTCTATTAAAAATAAAAGAGTTTTATTACTTACTTTACTAAATTCTATAAACTAGCTACTAATACTAGTGTTATGGACAGTAATAGTAAGGTAACTACACTTAAAAAGCTAAAGAAACTAGCGATAACAGCTAATAAAGCTTTAGAATAGAAATATATATTTAAGCTAGAAAAAAAAAACTATAAGCGCGCATGAGATGCCTTAGCATAAGCTAAAGTATAAGCTAAAAAGTAAGAATAGAAATATAGAATTATACTAGTAGATTAAGAGTAGTTATGTACGTAACCAGGACAGAATCTTAATAGATAAAATAGATAAAATAGATAAGAGACTTATTACTCTTATTTTCTTTAGTAGTATTTAATATACAGCCAACAAGTATACAATATACGCATGAAGGGTTTTCTATAAATATAAGACATAAAATAGCTTAGGGATATTTTGGATTTTTTATAGTTACTCTAAAATTAAGATCTCTTCTCTAAGTTGGGATTTGAACTTAAGTGAAATAGTTTAATACTATTTTATTAACTATATTATACCTTTTTCTTTTTCTCTGTGATAAAGACAAATAATCCTATTTATTAAACTTAAGGCTATCTAATTAAGATACGGAAAGAGCTAAGTATTAGTTTAATTATTAGTTAGAATAGAATGTCTTATAAAACGTACCTTAATAATAGCCACCTCATAACATTATAACTACCCTTTAAAGAGTAGGAGAAGATATTGGATTGATTCTAATA
Source organism: Zopfia rhizophila CBS 207.26 (assembly GCA_010093925.1). Lineage (NCBI taxonomy): Eukaryota > Fungi > Ascomycota > Dothideomycetes > Zopfiaceae > Zopfia > Zopfia rhizophila. The sequence goes on from ML994635.1 coordinate 1,163,094, forward strand.
ATAAATTTCTAGTTATAGTCTATAATAACTTATTATAAAAATAAATAAGAACTTTACTCGTTAAGTGATAGTAGTAGTAAAGAAGAAGTTATAATAGGATCTTTATTTACTACTAGAAGTATATTAGGAGAAACTAAGAGCATATAGTAGATTATCCAGAAATAAAAAGCAGCTATTATAGAGTTACGTGATATCATAATTAGTATACAACAACAAATTAAAGTAGTAAAAAAATAAGAGAAAAAAAACTGTAAAGATCTAACTACTCTTTAAATTCGACAGAAATCGGGACGATTTTAAGACGTTTATGGCCGTAATAGATCTATACTATTAGTTCAATTAATCTTTATTTATAACTAATTAGGATTAGATTCTGGTAGCTAGTATGAATATAATAGGAAGAGCTATAAAGTAGTTTAAGCCACTTATAAAAAACTATCTAGTAAAAAAAAATTCTAACCTAGAACTAGCGGGACTTACGAACTGTAATAATAATATTAAAAGAACCTTCACAAATTATAAGAGCTTTAAGAAGAAATTAATTATAGTCTTCAGTAAAATTAATAAAGAAATAGAGGTAATCTAAAAACTTTAATAACTTAAGTAATAAATATTAGCAGCTAACTATACAGCGGAGTTTAAGTAAATCTAATTATAACTTAATTAAACAGACTAGCTATTAGTCATAATATACTATACAGAACTAAAGGATAGAATTAAGGATAAGATTTTATAAGAAAAGTGACCTAGTATACTTCTAGAAATCATCAAACAAGCGGTAACTATTAATAACTATTAGTATTAGAGAGAATAGGAAAAGAAGAATAGTGCTAGGCCAGTAATTCATATACCACAAAGAAATAAAAAAGATACCTAAATCTATAATACAATAGAAATTAATTATGTATTAATTAAAAATATATAAATTAATAGGAGGAAATAAGATAAATATACTAAAAAATAAATAAACTAATATACGCGTAAGGTATGCCTCAGATACAGAAAATAAAAACACTTTATTAAAGAATACAAATAATAAATAGTAGACGTTAAAAAAGCTTATATCTAGACTAAGGTACTAATAGAAATTAAGATTACTATAGTCCGAGTGAAACTAGCTAAAGACTAAATAATAATAAAAACCATAATATAATAAATCTAAAAGGAATAATGCTGGATTTATGGGAGCTATATATATCTTAAATAAGAATACAAAATACTATATTAATAGGTTAAGAATTATTTAGTAGGACAAGCTAATAATATAATTACTACTATATAAAAAGCTACTATTAGATAATACTAGACTAGCTTTATAGAAGAAGCTAACTAATTCTATGAGATTATCTAATAAGAAAAAGAACTCTTCAAGAAAGAAGACCAGAAATTCAGATAAAGACAAAATTAAAAAACACTAAAAAAAAAAGAGCTAATATCTATAATAATTAGATAATAAGTAAACTAGAAATATTACTAGATTTATAGATTAGAATATTATATAGAGAAATATTATATTACTAAACACTAGAAGGTTACCTTAGGAGATGGAATATATAAGTACTAATAAGTACTATAAGCAGCAGATAATAAGTAATATAGAGAACTTAGTAAGCAGAAATTAGCTATATAGATAAATAAGATTTATAAATAAGAACTAATATTATTTATAAGTTATGTGACTTACTACTACCCCGTAGGACACCCTAAATTAGGATAAAATTAGAATAAAAAGTCTAATAAGAAACTTACTCTATTAATACTATAAATATAGGATAACGAAGCCGCTAATAGATCTATACAAAAGAAGTACTAAATATACGAAGAAAAAACGTATACGGGATAAGAATATAAATAGGCAGCTCATATTATATAAGTTAAAAAACTAATAATAAAATAAGTACTAAAATAAATAGTATAAAGATAAGAATTTAACATATAGTAAGAACTGATTTACACGGATTCTAAAGAAGAACATCAGGATTTAAAGACAGAAAAATATAAACAGTTAGACTAGGATAAGTGCTAACTAGAATACTAATATTACTAAGCTAAACACCACTAAAATAGATAGTTAGCCACAAAACTACATGCTAAATTAACGATTAAGGAATGTTTCTTAAAATAGAAGTACTAAAATCATGAAGAAGAAACAAGAAAAGAATATAAGATACTATTATAAGAATAATATTAATTCTAATAATACTCTATTCACGGACCTAAGGAAGAAACACTAAGGAAACGACTACTATTTAGGAGTTAATAATAGATAAAAAACTAGAAAACCAGTAAGTAATAACTATGCTACTAGAAGACTAATTTAAGATTAAAATACAGAAGTTAGCACTTAACTATACATGACTTAAATAAAAACACGAAAACAAGCTATATATAAACGTATGTATTAATAGCTTTTAGATATAAGCATTTATAAACAGTAGAGCTAGTAAAATACTTATATTAAATAAATAGATATAGAGATACTATATCTTAACTAGAGTTTTAGAGAAACCTGTAAGAGTAGTACGCATAGATAATAATCCAATAATATTTAGAAAAGGTCTAATTAATTTTGAAATAGAGAATATAACTATTAAGATAGCAGATTACACAGATAACTGCCGCATTAAGATTATAAATCTAGATAATAAGAATTTCATACTAGGATGGGATTAGCTAGTATAATGGAATTTACTAATTAATTAGAAAATAAAGTCTATAGGAATTAGAAAGAACTACTATAGATAAATAAAAGCTATAATATAGATAAAGAAAGTAACTTTTTATGATACTACGTTTATTATGCTGAATAACTACTAGAAGGAATTTAGGAAATAGTTTATAGAAGAACAAGAAAACTAAATACCAGAACATAAGGATTAGAACTGTAAGATTATACTTAAGAAAAAAGAAAAACCGAAACCAGTACTATTATATTAAATATCTATTAAACAACAAGAAGAGTTACGATAATATCTAAATAATAACATTAAAAAGAGGATATCTATAAGAAAGTAAAAGTAAGATTATATTACTAGTATTATTTATACTAAAGAAAAATAGGAAACTATAACTCTACATAGACTACTAATAATTAAATAAAGTAATAGTTAAAAATCACTATCTAATACTTTTAATATCAGAACTTATATACAAACTCAGAGGGGCTAAATAGTTTAGTCTATTTAATATTAAAGATAGGTATTATTAAATATAAATAATAAACAGATATAAATAGCTAACAGCTTTTAAAATAAGCTATAGTTTATATAAATATATAGTTATGTCTATAGGACTTACTAACGCACCAGTAACATTCCAAGCTATTATTAATCATATTCTAAGGGAATATCTAGATGTCTTTATATTAGCTTACCTTAATAATATCTTAGTATATATAAATAGGATACTAGAAGAATATATTAAGTATACTAAAAAGGTATTACGGAAGCTTAAGGAACATAACTTATATATATAGACAAGAAAATGCGTGTTCTATAGAAAGGAAGTTAAGTTTCTAGAATATATCATATCTAGAAATAGGATAGTAGTTAATTTAGATAAAGCTAAGGATATTCTATCATAGCTAATACTAATAAATACGAAAGAAGTTTATTCTTTTCTTAGATTTACGGGATTCTGTAGGTAATTTATTAAGGGCTATTTAAAAATTACGGCGCCTTTAACGGAATTACTTAAGAAAAATTAATAATTTAAGTAGATAAATAAAGAGAATACAGCTTTCACGAAGTTAAAGCAAAGATTTAAAGAACTACTAATATTAAAAATATTTGATTTAGAACTTTAAGCGGAGATATATATAGACGTATTAAATAAAGCTATAAAAGCTATTCTATTATAAACATAAGATAATAGATAAAAACACCTGGTAAACTTTTTATCTTATAAACTCACAACCGCTAAATTAAACTATGATATTTATAATAAGAAATTATTAGCAATAGTTTAAGCATTTAAGAAATGGAAACATTATTTAGAAAAAGCTAAGTATTAGGTTATTGTGTATTCAGATTACAAGAATCTAACAACATTTATAACAATAAAGAAGTTAAATTAATGATAAGTTAAATAGTAGGAATTACTATTAACTTTTAATTTCTGAATATTTTATAAAGTTGGGAAAGAAAATATAGTGGCTAACGCACTCAGTTAATAAGCAGACTATATAAGGGATATACCGGAAATATATAATATAATACTTAAGTAAAGACAAGACGGATCCTTGGGAAACTTATAAATAGATATTAAATCAATAGTTATTATTAAAAACACTTAGGAAAAATAAATAAGGGAATTTAATAATAGACAACTACTTTAGAATTTAGACTAAGGAATAATTTATGTACTAGACGAATTATAAACGGAACTAATTAAGGACCAACATTTAGCTGAAATACACGGATATTAAGGAGTTAAAAAGACTATAGAACGAATTAACAGACACTTCTAGATTCCAGGAATTTAGAATAAGGTTAGGAATATTCTTTTAGAATATATTAAATATAAAAAGAATAAAGCATTAAGATATAAAGAATATGGATTTATGTAACTAATATCTTTACTAAACGGACTATAGGAATTAGTCACAATAGACTTTATTATAAGAATACCGATAATTACTATCTTAATAGGTTAATGGTATGATATGATACTGGTTATTATTAACAGACTAATAAAGTACACTTACTTTAAACTAATTTATACGGAAATAAAAGCGGATGAGCTGGCGTTATTACTAATTAAAATACTAATTACATAATACAGGATGCTATGAGAATTTATTACAGATCAGGATAAGTTATTCACGTTAATATTCTGGAAAATGTTTATAGAACGGCTAGAGATAAGTATCGTCTCTTAATAGTATTTCACCTATAGATAAATAGACAAATAGAATAGACAAATCAGACATTAAAATAATACTTATAAATGTATGTTAATAAACTATAAGATAACTGGATTAACTTATTACTAATAGCTGAGTTTATATATAACTCTGTAAAGTCATTAACAACAGGAAAATCACTATTCTATGTGAACTATGGTTATGAGCCGACGGCTTATTAAGAACTAAAGATACTAGACAAAATATCAGAGTCTGCAAGGACAAAAGTTGAGGAATTATAATAACTTTATTAAGTAATTATGCAGAAAATTACCTATAAAGGCAATCTTAGTAAGAAAATTAAAGATAAAACTAGGGTTAAGGGACTAATCTTTAAAGAGAGGGATAAGGTTTTCCTAAAAAAGGAAAATTTAGAAATAAAAAGACCATTAAGAAAACTGGATTATGTAAAATTGGGACTGTTTAAGGTTAAACAATAAATAGGACCTGTGAATTACAAACTATAACTATCTAATAATACTAGGATTTATCTAGTTTTCTATATATCTAAATTAGAACTAGCACTATAAAATGCCAAACTATAAATAAGACTCAGACTTGAGGAAGACCATACTGAGTATAAAGTCTAGCAGATACTAGACTACAAGCGGTTTAGACGTTAGTGGAAGTATTTAGTTAGATAGAAAAATTACGGACCTGAAAATAATACCTGGGAGCTAATTAGGAACTTAAAGAACAGTTTAGAGCTAATTGACTAGTACTATTAAAGGGAGCAGCAAAGGCTTGCTCTAAAGCGGGGTCTAGTAAGTAAGGGAAATAGAGAACGTTCCACTCAAAACCCGAGAAGGAAGGTGAGGCGATACTGGACGCTGTGGGTAGTAGTGTGCCAGATTAACTCTAACAGTTTTGCTCTTCCTCCTCTATTGCACGAACTTCGTTAATTAAGGCAAGCTCGCGCTGGAACATTTCCTTCTTCTAAGAATCTATTTAGGCTAGCTGCTGATGAAGGTGTAACTTATAGGAATAAGCGGCTACTATCTCCTCCTGGGCACAGCGAAGTTGCTCCTGTAATTTCTTCTTATCGTGATCAAGACGATTCCACTTAGGCTGCGTTATGATAAGATCGCACTTTACATTATAATCGACGCATTCGGAACAACGGCCGGAAGCTGGGTTCACCAGGCATTAAAGAGCGTTGTCACGACAGCGAGAACACGGTAACAGCATGTGACAGGATTCGTTACGGATTCGAGAAGCTAAACGGCAAGCACGTATTAGAGACGACTTAGGACGTGTCATCATTTGGACACTAAGTAGAACGGAAAGGAAGTTGAGGATCTTACAGTTTAGAACACAGGCCGGAGGACCTGTTGCCTTTATACTATTTATAGAAGGGGGAAACTATCTTCCGAGACGAAGACTTAGAAGAGGGGGATAGTGTTACGAACAGTAACAGTAAGATAACTGCACCTAAGGAGCTAAAGGAACTGGCGACAACGGCTAATAAAGCTCTGGAATGGAAACATATATTCGAGCTGGAAAGAAAGAACTGTAAGCGCGCACGGGACGCCTTGGCACAGGCTAAAGTACGAGCTAAGAAGTGAGGATAGAAATATAGAACTATGCTAGTAGATTGGGAGCAGTCACGCACGTGACTAGGACAGGATCTTAGCAGATGAAGTAGATAAGGTAGATGAGGGACTCATCACTCTTATTTTCTCTAGCAGTATCTAACATACGGCCAACAAGTATACAATGTACGCATGAAGGGTTTTCTATAAATATGAGACGTGGAACGGCTTGGGGATATTTTAGATTCTTTATAGTTACTCTAAAATCGAGATCTCTTCTCTAAGTTGGGATTTGAACTTGAGTGAAATAGTTTAATACTATCTTATTAACTATATTATACCTTCTTCTCTTTTTTTGCGATAAAGACAAATAACTCTATCTATTAAACTTAGGGTTATCTAGTCAAGATACGGAAAGAGCTAAGCATTAGTTTAATTATTAGTTAGAATAAAATGTCTTGTGAAACATACCTCAATAACGGCCACCTCATAACAACTAGATTAAACGAAATTAGTTTAATTATATAGTTAAGAAGATTATTAAATAATGAGCTTTATTAAATAATAGTAGATATTAAAATTCCTAACACGTTAAATAACTACGCTAATTTAATATTCTTATATAATAATAATCTTTAGTATTTTTTTACGCTATACTATTATAAGCTATAACTTATATTATAATAAGATCTTAATACTATAGAAATTAATATTTCTAATTATATTTTTTTTAAATTAGTTAAATAAGAAGCCTAAAGGCGTAATAGCTACTGCTTTAAATATAATAAATATAGTTATATTTTCTAAAACTACTCTATCCTTATACTAGAATTCTAATCTATAAGTTTATTTAGATTCTAATAATTAACCTGCTTCTGTTCTTTCTCTAGATTTAAATCTTTTTATAGATAAGAATATTTTTAAACTTTTAAAGCTAGCCTACTAAAAGCTCTATTCTAGAGTTAAGTTACTTTTTAAGATATTTCTAATACTAGATTTCTATTAACTTATAGACTATTATAAGTTACTAACTTATTAACGTAAATTATACTAGTAATAAGCCGTTTAACTAATTATTATAATAGTTAATTAGTTTCCTTATTTCCGGATCAGATAGCTTATTAGACTTAGTAGAAGTTAGTTAACTTAGTAAGAATAAAAGAAGTAATATAATAAGTTAAGATTTAACAGGATAGTATTAAACTATTTCACTTAAGATATAAATCTTAATTTTAGAGTAACTATAAAGAATTAAAAGTAATCATGAACTATCTGATGCCTTATACTTATAGTAGATCCTCCGTGCGTATATTGTATACTATCTAGCTATATATTAGATACTACTAGAAGCTGCTAGGGGCTGCTAGAGGTTGCTAGAGGTGTCTGAGGTTCTGTCACCTCGCCCTCTCTCTATCTGCCAAGCCCTATCCCATCACGTGGGTGGATGCTCCGTATCTGCCCACATGGTTCCATATCATTATCCTTGCTTCTTGGCCCGTGCCTTGGCCTGTGCCAACGCGTCCCGTGCCCGCTTACAGTTCTTCCTTTCAAGCTCAAACATACGTTTCCATTCTAGAGCTTTATTGGCCGTTGTTGCCAGTTCCTTCAGCTCTTCAGGTGCAGTTGCCTTCTTGTTACCGTCCGTAACATTATCCCCTCCTTCTAAGTCTTCGTCTTGGAAGATTGTTTCTCTCTTCTATAAGCAGTATAAAGGCAGCAGGTCTTCTACTCTATGTTCCAGACTATAAGACCCTCAACTTCCTTTCTTCCCTGCCCAGCTTCCTAACGATGACACGTCCTAAGTCGTCTCTAATACGTGCTCGCCGCCTAGCTTCTCGGATCCGTAACGAACCCCGTTATATACCGACACCTTGCTTGAATTGTTCCCGCTGGGGTGATGACTGCCTTATGAATCTGAGTTCTAGCCGTTACTCCGCCTGCGCTGATCACAACGTGAAGTGTGATCTAATTATATTACAATCAGAATAGAATCGCCTTAACCACGATAAAGCGAAACTTTGTCGTTAGCTTAACTCTATTAAGGACTAGTGTTCTAAGCTCCGTGCTCATGAGCTACAGCTTCAGCGTGAACTCACGCAAGTAGATTCAAAAGAGAAGGAGATATTTAATCGTGAGATAGCCTCAATTTGTGAGGTCTAAGCTCTTAAAAGGGAAGAGGCTCATTCTTAGGATTAAGAAACTTATATACCGTAATCTGCAGTTCAAGCTTCCTCCCAGCCTATCGCTTCGCCCTTCTTATCCTTTAATTTTAATTAGAATGCACTGTATTCGTCTTATCTTTAGAGTATGACCTTAGAGTAAGCCCCTCCTGGCTCGTCTAATAGTACTGGTCAATTAGCTCTGAACTGTTTTTTAGGTTCCTAATTAGTTCTCACGTATCATTCTCAGGTCTATAACCCTTTTATTTAACTAAGTATTTCCACTAACGCCTAAACTGCTGGTAGTCTAGAATTTACTAGACCTTATACTTAGTAGCGTCTCTCTCAAGTTTAAGTCTTATCTAAAGTTTAGCGTTTTATAGTGCTGGTTCTAGTAATAAAATATGAAAAACTAAGTAAATCCACGTGTCCTTAAGTAGTTATAGTTTATAATTTACAGGTCCTATTTATTATTTAACCTTAAATAGTCCTAACTTAACGTGATCCAGTTTTTTTAATGGTCGTTTTATTTTTAAATTTTTTTATAATAGGAAAATCTTATCCCCCTCTTTAAAGATTAGTCTCTTAATTTTAAATTTATCTTTTTATTACTTGCTAAGGCCTCCTTTCTGGGTAGTTTTTCCTACTATTTCTTAATAAAGTTATTATAACTTCTTAACCTTTATTCTTGCTAATTCTAATATTTTATTTAGTTTTCGTGGTTCTTAATAAGCCGTAGGCTTATAACTATAGTTTATAAAGAATAGTAATCTTCCTGTAGTTAATAACTTTACAGAGTTATATATAAACTTAGCTATTAATAATAAGTTAATCTAATTATCTTATTATTTATTAACATATATTTATAGGTATTATTCTAATGTCTGATTTATTCATTTTGTTTGTTTATTTATTTATAAGTAAAATGCTATTAAGAGTTAATACTCAGCTCCTAGCTTTTTAATAAATATTTTTTAGAATATCAACGTAAACAATTTGTCTCTGTTTATAATAAATTCTTATAGTAATTTATATTATGTAATTAAGAATTTAATTAGTAATATTACTAATTCATCCGCTTTAACCTCTGTGTGTGTTAGTTTAAAGTATGTATATTTTATAAGTTAGTTTACTATAACTAGTATCATATTATACTATTAGCTTTAAAAGGTAGTTATTGTTGGTATTTCTATAATAAAGTTTATTATAACTAATTCTTATAGTAGGTCTAGTAAAGGAATTAGTTATATAAGTCTATATTCCTTATATCTTAACACTTTATTCTTTTTTGTATTTAATGTATTCTGAAAGAATAGTTCTGACCTTTTTTTATATTTCTAGAATCTAAAAATGTCTGTTAATTTATTCTATAGTTTTTTTAATTCCTTAATATTTATGCAATTTAGCTAAGTGTTGGTCCTTAATAAGTTTAGTTTATAATACTTTTAATATAAAAATAGTTTCTATTTCGTGCTATTATAGTTATTTATAGTTGTATTCTCTAATCTGTTTTTACTATATATTCTTAATAATAACTACTATTTTAATATCTATTTATAAGTTTCCTAGAGATCCGTTTAGTCTTTACTTAAGTATTATATTATGGATTTTTAGTATATCTCTTATATAGTCTGCTTATTAACTAAGTATATTAGCCACTATATTTTCTTTCCTAATTTATAAAGTATTTGAAAGTTGAATGTGGAAACTAATTCCTATTATCTAACTTATTATTAATTTAATTTTTTTATTATTATAAATGCTATTAGATTTTTGTGGTCTGAATATATAATAATTTAGTACTTAGTTCCTTCTAAGTAATATCTTTATTTCTTAAATGCCTAAACTATTACTAATAGTTCCTTATCATAAATATTATAGTTTAATTTAGTAGTTATAAGTTTATAAGATAGAAAGTCTACTAGATATTTATATTTATTATTTTATATTTATAATAGGATAGCTTTTATAGCTCTATCTAATACATCTATATATATCTCCATTTAAAGTCATAAATTAAACATTTTTAATATTAGTAGTTATTAGAATATTTCTTTTAATATTCTGAAAGTATTTTTTTGTGTTGTTCCTACTTAAATTATTAATCTTTCTTAAGTAATTCTATTAAGGGTAATATAATTTTTAAGTAATCCTTAATAAATTATCAGCAGAATTCTATAAATCCGAGGAAAAAATAAACTTCTTTAGTATTTATTAGTATAGGCTAAGATAGTATATCTTTTATTTTATCAGAATTAACTACTATTCCGTCTTGAAATATTAAGTATTTTAAGAACTTAATTTCTATCCTATAGAACATATATTTCTCTGTTTAAATATATAATCTGTATTCCTTAAGCTTTTGTAATACTTTTTTAGTATACTTAATATATTTTTCTAGCGTTCCGTTTATATATATAAGCATGTTATTAAAATATATTATTATAAATACGTCTAGATATTCCCTTAGCACGTAGTTAATAATTATTTAGAATATTATTAATATATTAGTAAATCCTATTAACATGACCAGATATTTAAATAATTTATATTTTATTTTAAATACTATTATTTATTCGTGTTCTTTAGCTATTTATATTTAATAATATCTATTTTTAATATTAAAAAAGCTAAACTATTTAGCTCCTCTCAGTTTATCTATAAGTTCTAATATTAAAGATATAGGGTAATAGTTTTTCACTATGGCTTTATTAAGATATCTATAATTAATATATAACCTTCATTTTCTATTTTTTTTTTAGTATAAAGAGTATTAGTGAAGTTATTTTACTTTAGCTAGTTTATATATATCTCTTTTATTAATTTTTTTATAAGAATTTCCGTAATTCCTCCTGCTGGTATATAGGTACTTGGTATAATAATCCTAGTTTTAAATTTATTTCTTCCTTAAGCGTGATTTTATAGTCTTAGTTCTAATATTCTAGTAGTTAGTCTTTAGCTTTTTTAAAGAATTATTTTCTAAATTTCTTTTAGTATTTATCTAGCATAATAAACGTGGTGTTATGAAGTATTATTTTCTTTATTTATATTATAATTTTTATTTATTCATAGTAGTCTCTCCTAGTTCTTATAGACTTTATTTTCTAGTTAATTATTAAATTCTATTATACTAACTAATTTTATCCTAAGATAAAATCTTTATTACTTAAATTTATAATTTTAATATAGCAGTTATCTGTGTAACCTGCTGCCTTAATAGTTATATTCTATATTTTAAAATTAATTAGATTTTTTTTAAATGCTGTTAGACTATTGTTTATGTGTCTTACTTATATAGACTTATTTAAAACTCTAGTTAGTATCTAGTATCTTTATATTTATTTATTTAATATAAGTGTCTTGCTAGCCCTACTATTTATAAGTACTAGTATTTAATTACTATTAATATATATGTTTATATATAGCTTATTTTTATGTTTCCTCTGGTTTAGTTATATGTATATAATTAATATATTATTTCTAACCTTTAATTCTTAGTTTTTTAGTGGCTTGGTTATAGTCTACTAGTTTTCTAGTTTTTTATCTATAGCTAACTTCTAAGTGGCAGTCGTTTCTTTAGTGTTTCTTTTTTAAATTTATGAATTAAGTATTTCTAGAGTTAATATACTTCTTTATTAAGTATCTTATATATATTTTTAGCTTATTCTCTATAATCCTAGCATTTCTATCTTAAGAAACATTTCTAATATATGAGTTTTTTATGTGAGTCTATAGCTAACTATTTTTTTTATTAATATTTAGTTTAGTATTATTAATATCCTATCTAGTATTTATTCTATAATAGCTATTTATGTTTATCTGAGTTTAGGTCCTGTAGTTTATTTTTTAAATTCATATAAACCAATTCTTACTATAAGTTAAGTTCTTTTTTATTTACTAGTTATTATAATACTTTTCTTATCTTTAGTTCTTTAACACGTATGGCGTGTTTATTCTATTTATAATTTTTTTCTATATAATTAAAGACTACATATATCTAGTATTTTTTTCTTATTATTTTATTTACGGTATTATTATCCTGTACCTATAATATTAGTAAAGAGGTTTTTTTATTCTTTTTATTTTAATCCTATCCTAATTCCAGATATCTAACGGGGTGGTAGTATATTATATTATTTATAACTAGTATAGATACCTATTTATAGATCTTATTTATCTATATAACTAGTTCTTATCTGCTTAGTTTTTTATGCTGTTTATTTCTTACTACTTATAATATTTATTAGTATTTATATATCCTATCTCTTAAAGTAACTTCTTAGTATTTAGTAATACAGTATTCTTTTTAGTAATACTCTAATTTATATATTTAATAATATCCCTAGTGTATGTGTTGTATAATTATTATAGATATTAGTTTCTTATCTTTTATTATCTCTTAATCCTTTTTTTATCTGAATTTTTGATTTTCTTTGTAGAATGGTCTACCTTCTTACTCTATAATTTCATAAAATCTTTATATTTCTTTCTTAGTTTCTGTATTATGTTATTAAACTGCTATTTTTTATATTATAGTAATTATATTACTAGGTTATCCTATTAAATAATTCTTAACTTACTAATACGAAATCTTATATTCTTATCTAAGATATATATAGTTTTTATATATCTAGTATTATTCTTTCTAAATTCTTTTTATGATTACTTTTTTTATTATAGTATCTTTTACTTATTCTACTTAAACTATAGTAATCTTAATTTTCTTAAGTGCTTTAGTTTAAACGTAAGCTTTCTTAACATCTAATTATTATTATTTATAATTCTTAATAAAGTGTTTTTATTTTCTGTATTTTAAGCAGGCCTTATATATATAATGTTTTATTTATTTCTTAGCTTACTTTCCTTACCCTTTCCTAATAAATATCTATTTAATATTAATATTTATTTTATTATAGGTCTAGTTATTTTTTCTATTCTTTTTAAGTATATAAATTACTAATCTTCTACGTGCCTTTTTCTTTTATTTCTGTTAGTACTAGTAGTTATTAATAGTTACTACTTATTTAATAATTTCTAGTAAAATACTTAGCTATTTTCTTCTAAAGATTTTATCCTTAATTCTATCTTTTAGTTTTTTATAGTATATTATAATTAGTAATTAGTCTACCTAATTAAGCTGTAATTAGATTTATTTAAATTCTACTATATAGTTAGCTACTAATGTTCATTACTTAAGCTATTAAAGCTTCTAAATTACTTCTATTTTTTTATTAATTTCTTTAAATATAATAATCATCTCTTGTTTAAAGCGTTCGTAGTTTTTAAAGGCTTATTATATATTACTATTATAATTAGCTAATCCTACTGTTCCTAGGTTAAAATCTTTATTAACTAGGTAATTTCTTATTAGTAGTTTAAACTATTATATAGCTCTATCTATTATATTTATACCAGCTACTAAAATCTAATCCTAATTAATTAGAAATAACTTTTAATTAAACTAATAATATAGGTCTATTATTACTATAAAGATCTTAAGTTTATCTTAATTACTATTAAATTTTTTAGGAGGCTGTATCTTTACTGTTTTCTCTTTTTAATTTATTCTAACTTATTATTATAAGTTTATTAGAGTATTATGTAACTCTATAATGGCTATTTTTTATTCTTAAATAACTTATTATATACTCTTTTATTCTCTAGATGTATTTCTAGTTATAGATAAAAATTCTACTATAACTTCTTCTTCACTACTACTTTCTTCTAATAAGTAAAGTTCTTGTTCGTCTTTATAGTAGATTATTATAGATATTTAATAATTAGTTATTAAAATCTATCTAATAGCTTTTTCTACTCTTTTAAGATAATAATTATAATATTATAAGTTACTAACTTACTAATATAAATTATACTAGTAATAAGCTGTCTAATTAATTATTATAATAATTAATTAGTTCTCTTACTTCCAGATTAGATAGCTTATTAGACTTAGTAGAAGTTAGTTAACTTAATAAGAATAAGAAAAGTAATACAGTAAGTTAAGATTTAACAGAATAGTATTAAACTATTTTACTTAAGGTATGAATCTTAATTTTAGAGTAACTATAAAGAATTAAAAATAATTATAAACTGTTTAATGCCTTATACTTATAGTAGATTCTCTATATATATATTATATATTATCTAGCTATATATTAGATACTACTAGAAGCTGCTAGAGGCTACTAGAGATTACTAGAAATATCTAAAGTTCTATTATCTTACTCTCTCTCTATCTACTAAGCCCTATCCTATTACGTGGGTGGATGCTTTATATCTGTCTATATAATTCTATATTATTATCCTTACTTTTTAGCTTGTGCTTTAGTTTATACTAATATATTCTATACCTACTTATAGTTCTTTCTTTTAAGCTTGAATATACGTTTTTATTTTAGAGCTTTATTAGCTATTATTATTAGTTTCTTTAGCTTTTTAAGTATAGTTACTTTTTTATTACCGTCCATAACATAGACCTTATATCTAATAACTAATTCTTAAAACTATTAAGTAAATATCTTGTGTACTATTTAATAAAATAGCTTTTTTTATTTTATTACTACTTTAATTAATACTAGAGCTACTAGTATAAGTTATATTAGTAGACCTTTAGCTTATATTTAGAAACTCTATCTTTTACCTCTCTTAATTATTCTTTATTCTATTAGTTTTAATAGTAAATATCTTAAAAGGGGTTATATCTCATACACTGCTAGTATAATTCTCTATTATTTAAATTATATTAAAAATATCTGTCTCTTTAAGATAGCTACTAGAAATCATGAACTAATTCTTAGCTAACTATAGATAAAGAAGTATAAAGTTAATTTTAACTATAATTTATAAAAGTTGTTTTTTAATGCTTCCTATTACTAGACTTACTACCTACACTTATTTTAATCTCTAATTTACTTAAAAGAATATACTATCCACCTAAGGGACCTTTTAGTGAACTTTTTACTAAAAGACTTTTACTTTAATACTATCTATATACAGCATACTTAAACCTGTTCTCTAAAGTTATTACTAACTATTTAATTCTAATATAACTACTAGTTAACTAAAATAAACTACTAGTTATAAGAATTAGATACCTATTTAAAGACCTTTCTAGTAAACTATTCTTTAGAGGCCTTTTATTTAGAGTCTGAATTTATATCTAAACACGTACTTAAATCTAATACTAAATTAAATAAGGATTTTATAAGGAAGTCTTTTTCTTAAGGCTTTAAAAACTTTTTAGTAAAGGCTTTACTAAGAAAGCTTTATAAGGAACTTAAATTAAATATAAATATTTACCTAATTAGGGCAGTCCCCTTTATATAAATAGCCTAGAAACACAAATATAAAATCTTTACTATTTTAATAGCTAATATTAATAAAGCTTTAGTTTTAAAAACTTATATAAATCTAGCTACTAAGGTCCTAGAGAATTACCATGATATTTTTAGAATATTTTTACGTAAGGAGACTAATAAACTATCTAGATATTATCTATATAACTATAAGATTATCTTTAAAGAAGGAAAATAACCTAGATTTAGACCTCTCTATAAGATATTCTAAAACAAATTAAAAGTTCTTAGAAAGTATTTTAATAACTATTTTGCTAAAGGATTTATTAAAGTAAGTATATTTCCTATAGCTATACTAGTTATCTTTATAAAAAAATCTAATAAAGATTTCTAATTTTATATAGACTATTAAGCCCTAAACGCTATTACTATTAAAAACTATTATTTTATTCTATTAATTTAAGAAACCTTGTTTTGTTTTAGTAAGGTAAAGTATTTTATAAAGTTAAATATCATCTCAGCCTTTAACTGCCTCTATATAGTAGAAGAAGATAAATGGTTAACTACTTTCTAGACTTAATATAACTTATTTAAATATCTTATTATGTTTTTTAAACTAGCTAACGTATTAAGTATATTCTAATACTATATAAATAATATCCTTTAACTATTTCTTAATGTGTTCTATATAGTTTATTTTAATAATATTCTAATCTATAGTAACTTTTTACGTGAATATAGATAATATATAAAATAGATTCTAAAAGCCCTAAAGGAAGCTAGCCTCTAACTTAATATTAAAAAATATAAGTTCTATTAAGAACAAGTTACCTATCTTAGGTACATGATTTTAATAAAAGGAATTAGTATAAATCTAAATAAAGTAAAGAATATTCTTAACTAGGAATTCTCTAGAAATATAAAGGATATAAAAGTATTCCTAGAGTTTACTAATTTCTATTAATAATTTATTAATAACTTTTTTTATATTATGTCTCTACTTACGGCTCTAACTAAAAAGAACGCCTAATTTAAATTTAATAACGCTTATTAAATAGTATTTAAATTTTTAAAATATATATTTATAACTGCTTTAATTCTCTAATATTTTAATTTAAAGTTACTAATTATTATAGAAGCTGATTCTTTAGACTATGTAATCACTAAAGTACTTTTCTAGAAAAATAAATTAAGTAAACTAAAATCTATTACTTATTTCTTAAAGAAATTAAGCCCTGCTAAAGGTAACTATAAAATCTATAATAAAAAACTATTAACTATTATACGCGGTTTTAAATAATAAAAATCTAAGCTAAAAAGTACTATCTTTCTAATCTAGATATTAAATAATTATAAGAATTTATAGTACTTTACTACTATAAAATAGCTAAGCTATTAATAGGCTTATTAGATTAAATACTTATTTTAATTTAACTTCATAATCACGTATCAGCCCGGTAGGTAGAGTGAGAAACTAAATACTTTTATTTACTATATATAAAATACTTTAGCTTAAGAAAAAGTCTGTAGAGTCTAATAATAAATACTTTTCCACCCTAAACTATTTAATAAGACACTAGAATTAAACTTAACTGAAATAGATAGATTTATTTAACAGATTATTAATAATAAGTACCTTAATAATGAGTTTATTTATAAAATTTTGTTACTAAAATAGAATAGAATCCAACACTCTAAGAAGCTTTCCTTAAGTAAATATTAAGACTAAAAAAGTTAATTATATTATTACAGCTAATTAATAATACTGAATAATAATAAACTTAAAATTAAGATTCTTTAGATTATACACGATTCCCCTATTAGTAGTTACTTTAGTTATAAAAAGACTTTTAATATCCTATAACGCGAATACTACTAGCCTTGGATATTTAAAATAATATACTAATATATTTCCTATTACTATACTTATTAAAAATTTAAGACCTTTTATAAGAAATATTATAGCCTCTTAAAGCCCCTACCTGTTTCTAAGAGAAGGTAAAAGAATATTTCTATAGACTTTATTACTAATCTCCTAAAATCTAAAAGCTGTATTAATATTATAGTTATAGTAAACTATCTTATAAAATACTAATATCTAATTTCTTATATTAATATAATTGCTGTAGATGTAGCCTGTTTTTTTTATTAGCATATATAAATAGACTATAGCCTCCTAGAAATAATTATATTAGACTAAGAAACATAATTTATTTCTACTTTTTATAATAAACTTTATAAATAACTATAAATTAAATTCTAACTGTCTTCTGTATACTATCTAGAAATTAATAGCTAAATAGAAAGAGCTAATAGCATAATAAAACAAGTTCTATATATATATATATAAACTATTAATAAGATAACTAAGTAAACTGGCTCCTTTTAATATAGTTTAAAGCTAATAATACTATATCTAAATTTATAAAGGTTTTATTATTTCTAGCTAACACAGGCTAACACCCCTAAATGGGTTTTAAATTTTCTATAAGAATTTAAAAATAGCCTTACTAGGAATTATAAGCCTTAGAAGTTAACTATATAGTAAAAAAAATAGCTAATATTTAATAGCTAGTTTAAGAAGAGATAATCTAAGCTTAGGCCTTTTAAAAAAAATATATAAATTAGAAACAATTACTCACACCTGATTACTAGATAAAAGATATAGTTTAACTTAATATATAAAATATTAAAACTAAATAACTATCTAAGAAGCTAGACTTAAAGGCTTTAGGGAAATACTATATCTTCTAAGCAGTTTTTTTATATATATACTAACTTAAACTTTCTAAATCCCTAAGTATATACCTAGTTTTTTATATATCTTTACTTTGGCTAGCTACGCCTGAATTTAAATACCTTCTAAGTTAATAAAACCTATTACTAAAACTTATTAAAATTAATAGTAATACTAAATACTATATTAAGTAAATTAAGAAGCTATACTTTAATTACAGACAGAAACACTATAAATACCTTATTAAATAAACTAAATATAATAACTTAACATGGTAACTTATAAACGATTTTTAAGATATAACTATTATAAAAGAATTCTATTTCTAGAATTTAAACTAACTTGCTATTTAAGACTTAATATAAACACCTATTATAAAAGCTTAGATTTAAAAGGGGGGTATTATTATAGTAACTATTTATAACACCTTATAAAAGCCTTTTAAAAAAGTCTTTTTTATAAATCTCTTTATTATATTACGTGTTTATATATTAGTTTTATACTAGTATATAAGCTCTTACCTAAATACTTTATTTATAATCTATTTTATTTCTTCTTTTTTTCACGTAATGTTTTGAATTATTACTTGGTACTATATATAGTAATTAATTAATACTCTTTTTTGAGTTCTTAACCTCATGCACGTAGTACTCTTATAATAATTAATTATTACCTTTAGTATTATAGAAATTAATATAATCATTTCTTTAAAGATAATATTTATGAGAATTTTATGCTACTAAATATAACTTTTATAAGATTATAAGTGTTATAAGTTGCTTTAATTTAATGGTATATTTTATGTTAGTAACTTTACCCTAACTAATTACTTAATAAGCTCTTAGCTTTTTCCGTATTTGGAATAGATAGCTTTAAGTTTAATAGAATAGAGTTTATGCTTTATCGCAAGGTAAGGAGAGAATATATAATAAATTTAATAAAATAGTTATTAAACTAATTCACTTAAGTTCAAGTCTTAACTTAGAGAGAAGATTTTGATTTTAAAGTAACTATAAAGAATTATAAATATCCCTAAGCTGTTTTATGTCTTATATTTATAGAAAACTCTTTATGCGTATATTATATACCTGCTAGTAGTATATTAAATACTACTAAAAAAGATAATAAAGATAAGTTTAGTTTTAGTATTATCTCTTTTATTAGTACTTATTTACTAAGCCTTCTTTAGTTACGTGTATAACTACTTCTAATTCTATAGCATAGTTCTATATTTCTGTTCTTACTTTTTAGCTTATATCTTAGCTTGTGCTAGTGTGTCTTATATCTACTTATAATTCTTCCTTTCTAACTTAAATATATATTTTTATTCTAAAGCTTTATTAGCTATTATAGTTAATTTCCTTAGCTTTTTAAGTATAGCTATTTTATTATTACCGTCTGTAATACTATCCCCCTCTTTTAAGTCTTTATCCTAGAAGATAGTTTCTTCTTTTTATAAGTAGTATAAAGGTAGTAGGTTTTCTACTTAGTATTTTAAACTATAAGACTCTTAACTCTCTTTCCTTTCTACTTAGCTTTCTAATAATAATATGTCTTAAGTTATCTCTAATACGTGCTTACTGTTTAGCTTCTCAGATTTATAATAAACTCTATTATATACCATTACCCTGTTCTTACTATTGTGATAATAGTTATTACTATTTAGTCTATCTCTCCTTTAGGCGTTGCTTTAAGTGTATTAACTATAATATAAAATATAACCTAGTTATAATTTAGCTTAAGTAGAACTAGTTAGACTGTAATAAAAAGTACCTTTACTATTAACTAGAAAAAGCCCAGAATAATCTCCTTAATTATTATTATTATGAGAAAGAGTTGAGAGCTTATAAGTATTAGATCTATCACAAACTAGCCTAAATAGATTCTTAGGAAAAGGAGATATTCTAGTGTGAGCTTACCTTAGTTAATAAAGTTCATATAATAAAGAAAAAGTAAATCTATTAGAGTTAATTTAGTATATTATAATCTATAGTATCTAATATTACTTCTTTCTCTAGTTTTAAATAGAATGTTTTGTATTCTTTTTATGTTTTAAACTTAGTCCTAGAATAAGCCTTCGCTGCTTTTTCTAGTAATATTAGTTAATTAGCTTTAAACTATTCTTTAAGTTCCTAATTAGCTCCTAGGTGTTATTCTTAGGTTTATAATCTTTTTATTTAACTAAATATTTCCACTAACACCTAAACTGTTAGTAGTCTAAAATCTGTTAAACTTTATACTTAGTAGTGTCTTTCTTAAGTTTAAGTTTTATCTATAGTTTAGCATCCTATAGTGCTAGTTCTAGTTTAGAGATATAGAAAACTAGATAAATCTTTATATCTTTAGATAATTATAGTTTATAATTTACAAGTCCTATTTATCATTTAACCTTAAATAGTCCTAATTTAACGTGATCTAGTTTTTATAATGGTTGTTTTATTTCTAATTTTTTTTTTTTTTAAGAAAATCTTATCTCCCTTCTTAAAGGTT
This sequence comes from Zopfia rhizophila CBS 207.26, assembly GCA_010093925.1. Lineage (NCBI taxonomy): Eukaryota > Fungi > Ascomycota > Dothideomycetes > Zopfiaceae > Zopfia > Zopfia rhizophila. The sequence goes on from ML994635.1 coordinate 1,184,210, forward strand.
AGTTCTTTAACTTTAGATTTATTCTTAATTTATTTACTAAGATCGCCTTTATAAGTAATTTTCTATATAATATCCTTATAAAGTAGTTATAAATTCTTAACTTTTTTTCTTACAGGTTCTGATATCTTATTTAGTTTCTATAATTCTTAATAAGCCGTAGGCTTATAACTATAGTTTATATAGAATAGTAATTTTCCTATTATTAATGACTTTATAGAGTTATATATAAACTTAGCTATCAGTAGTAAGTTAATCTAATTATCTTATAATTCATTAATATATATCTATAGGTATTATTCTAATGTTTAGTTTATCTATTCTATTTATCTATCTGTTTATAGGTGAAATGCTGTTAAGAGGCAGTATTCTACCCCTAGTTACTTTATAAACATCTTTTAGAATATTAACGTGAATAATTTGTCTCTATCTATAATAAATTCCTATAGTATTCTATATTGTGTAATTAAAATTTTAATTAGTAATGTTACTAGTTTATTTGCTTTAATTTCTATATAGGTTAGTTTAAAGTAAGTGTACTTTATTAGTCTATTAATAATAACTAGTATCATGTTATACTATTAACCTCTTTAGATAATAATTATCAGTATTCCTATAATAAAGTCTATTATAACTAATTCTTATAGTAGATTTAGTAAAGGTATAGGTTATATAAATCCATACTCTTTATATCTTAATACTTTATTCTTTTTATAATTAATATATTCTAAAAGAATTTTCCTAATCTTACTTTAGATTCCCGGAATCTAGAAGTGTTTGTTAATTTGTTCTATAGTTTTCTTAATTCCCTAATATCCGTGCATTTCTGCTGAATGTTGGTCTTTAATTAATTTAGTTTATAATTTATCTAGTACATAGATTGTTCTTTAGTCCAAATTCTATAGTAGTTATCTATTATTAAATTCCTTTATTTATTTTTCTTAGGTGTTTTTGATAATGATTATGTATTTAATATTAATTTATAAGCTTCCTAGAGATCCATCCTATCTTTACTTAAGTATTATATTATAGATTTCCGGTATATTCTTTATATAGTCTGCTTATTAGTTGAGTATGTTAGCTACTATATTTTCTTTTCCTACCTTATAAAGTATTTAAAAATTAAATATAGAAACTAATTCCTATTATCTGATTTATCATTAATTTAACTTCTTCGTTATTATAAATGCTGTTAGATTTTTATAATTTGAGTATATAACAATTTAGTGCTTAGCTCCTTCTAAATAATGTTTCTATTTTTCAAATACTTAAACTATTACTAATAGTTTTTTATTATAAATATTATAGTTTAACTTAGTAGTTATAAGTTTATAAGATAGGAAGTCTACTAGATATTTATATTTATTATTTTATACTTATAATAGGATAGCTTTTATAGCTCTGTCTAATACATCTATATATATTTCTATTTAAAGTTATAAATTAAACATCTTTAATATTAGTAGTTTCTAGAATATCTTTTTTAAGATTATAAAAGCTTCGTCTTTCTTAGCTTCCCATTTAAATTATTAGTTCTTTTTAAGTAATTCTATTAAGGGTGCTGTGATTTTTAAATAGTTCTTAATAAATTATCAGTAAAAGCCCATAAATCTAAGAAAAGAATAAACTTTTTTTTATGTTTATTAGTATAGGCTATAATAAAACGTTCTTAGCTTTATCCAGGTTAACTGCTATTCTATTTTAGGATATTAGATATCTTAAGAATTTAACTTCTTTTCTATAGAATATATATTTCTCTGTTTAAATATATAGATTGTGTTTTTTGAGCTTCTGTAGTATTTTCTTAGTATACTTAACATATTCTTCTAACATTCTATTCGTGTATATAAGCATATTATTAAAATATACTATTATAAATACATCTAGATATTTTCTTAGCATATGGTTAATAATTGTCTGGAATATTACTAGTGCGTTCGTGAGTCTAAATGGTATGACTAAATATTTAAATAACCTATATCTTGTTTTTAATATAGTCATCCATTCGTGTCCTTTAGACATTCGTATTCTATAGTATCTATTCTTAATATTAAAGAGACTAAACCATTTAGCTCCTCTAAGTTTATCTATAAGTTCTAATATTAAGGGTATAAAGTAATGATTTTTTACTATGGCTTTATTAAGGTGTCTATAGTTAATACATAACCTTAATTTACTATTTTTCTTTAGTATGAAAAGTGTTAGTGATGCCATAGTGTTTTTACTTTCCCGTATATATTCTTTTTTTAGGTTTTTGTTTAGATATCATCGTAACTCCTTTTACTAATTAATAGATAGTTAGTATAATGGTCCCGGTTTTAGATCCGTTCCCTCTTTAAGTGTAATCTTATAGTTCTAGTCTTAGTATTCTAGTAATTAGTCTTTAGCTTTTTTAAAGAACTATTTTCTAAATTCCCTCTAGTATTCATTTGATATAATAAACGTGGTATTATAAAGAGTCGTTTTCTTTATCTATATTATAGCTTATATTTATCTGTAGTAGTTCTTCCTAGTTTCTATAAACTTTATTCTCTAGTTAATTAGTAGATTCTATTATACTAGCTAGTTCTATCCTAATATAAAATCCTTATTACCTAGATCTATAATCTTAATGCGGCAGTTATCTGTGTAACTTGCTACCTTAATAGTTATATTCTCTATTTTAAGATTAATTAGACTTTTTCTAAATATTACTGAATTATTATCTATGCGTACTACTCTTACAGGTTTTTCTAAAACTCTAGTTAAGATATAGTATCTCTATACTTACTTATTTAATATAAGTGTTTTATTAGTTCTATTGTTTATAAGTACTTATATCTAAAAGCTATTAATACATACGTCTATATATAGCTTATTTTCATGTTTTTATCTAAGTTATGTATAGTTAAGTGATAACTTCTATATTTTAACCTTAAATTAGTTCTCTAGTAGTATAGTTATTACTTACTAGCCTTTTAGTTTTTTATCAGTTATTAACTCCTAAGTAGCAGTTATTTCTTTAGTGTTTTTTTTTTTAGTTTGTGGATAGAGTATTACTAGAGTTAGTATTAGTCCTATAGTAGCATTTCATGCTCACTTTTTATTTCTTTTCTATAATCTTAATACTTCTATCTTAAGAAACATTCCTTAGTTATTAGTTTAATATATAATTCTATAGCTAACTATTTATTTTAGTAGTGTTTAGCTTAGTAATATTAGCATCTTAATTAGCACTTATCCTAGTCTAACTATTTATATTTCTTAGTTTTTAGGTCCTAAAGTTTTTCTTTAGAATCTATATAGATTAGTTCTTACTATGTGTTAAGTTCTTATTTCTATGCTATTTATTTTAGTATTTATTTTATTATTAGTTTTTCAACTTATACAACATGGGCTGCCTATTTATATTCTTATTTAATATATATCTTTTCTTTATATATCTAGCACTTTTTTTATATAGTTCTCTCAGCGGCTTCTTTGTCTTATATTTATAAAATAAATAAGGTAAGTTTTTTCTCTAGTTTTCTATTTTAGTCCTATTCTAACTCTGGATATCTAACAGGGTAGTAATAGGTTACATAACTTATAAATAGTATTAATTCTTATTTATAAATCTTATTTATCTATATAGCTAGTTTTTATTTACTGAGTTTTTTATGCTGCTTATTACTAGCTATTTATAATACTTATTAGTACTTATATATCCTGTCTTTTAGGATAACTTTTTAGTACTTAGTAATATAATATTCCCCTATATAGTATTCTAATCTGTAGATCTAGTAGTATTTCTAGCTTATTTATTATCTAATTATTATAGATATTAGCTCTTTACTTTCTATTATCTCTTAATCTTATTATTATCTGAATTTCTGATCCTTTACTTTGAAGGGTCCTTTTTTCTATTAAATTATCTTATAGAATTAGTTAGCTTCTTCTATAGAGCTGGCCTAGTGTTATTTAATAGTAACTCTTTATATAATAGTAATTATATTATTAGTCTATTCTGCTAAATAATCCTTAACCTGCTAATATAGTATTTTATATTCTTATTTAAGGTGTGTGTGTTTTTCATAGATCCAGTATTACTTTTTCTAGATTTATTATATAATAGTCTCTTTAGTTATCTAGTTCTTAGCTAGTTTTATTTAGACTATAGTAATTTTAACTAGCGTTTTAGTTTAGACATAAGCCTATTTAACATCTACTTTTTATTATTTATAGTCTTTAATAAAGTGTTTTTTCTTTCCGTAACTAAGATATACTCTACGTGTATACTGATTTATTTATTTTTTAATTTACTTATCTTGTTTTTACCTATCAACTTATGTGTTCTTAACTGATATTTAGTTAATTTCTATTATATCATAAATTTAGTTATCTTTTCTATTCTTTTGTGGTATATAGATTACTAGTCTAGTATTATTTTTTTTTCTTATTCTCTCTAGTACTAATAGTTATTAATTGTCACTACTTATTTAATAATTCCTAGAAGTATGCTAGGTTGTTTTTCTTAGGAAATTTTATCTTTAATCCTGTTTTTTAGTCCTGCGTAGTATATTATAACTAGAGGTTAATCTACTTAATCTAATTAAAATTAGATTTATTTAAATTCTGTTATATAATTAGCTGCTAATGTGTATTATTTAAGCCGTTAAAGTTTCTAAATTACTTTTATTTCTTTATTAATTTCTTTAAAAATTATAATCATTTCCTTCTTAAAGCTCTTATAGTTTTTGAAGGTTCTTTTAATATTATTATTATAGTTTATAAGTCCCGCCGGTCCTAGGTTAGGGTCTCCTTTAGCTAGATAATTTTTTATAAGTAGTTTAAACTATTTTATAGCTTTTTCTATTATGTTTATACTAGCTACCAGGATCTAATCTTAGTTAGTTATAAATAAAAATTAATTAAACTAATAGTAAAGGTCTATTATGGCTATAAAGATTTTTAGTTTATTTCTATTACTGTTAAACTTTATAAGAGATTATATTTTTACTGTTTTTTCTCTACTAGTCTTACCTGCTACTACTTATTACTATAAATTAACTAAGGCGTTATATAACTTTATAATAGCTATTTTTTATTTTTAAATAATTTATTATATACTCTTACTTTCTCCTGATGTATTTCTAGTAGTAGATAAAGATTTTCCTATAACTTCTTCTTTACTACTACTCTTTTCTAACAAATAAAGTTCCTATTTATCCTTATAGTAGGTTATTATAGACTGTAATTAGAAATTTATTATTAGAATTAATCTAACATTCTTTTCTATATTTTAAAAGGGTAGTTATAATATTATAAGTTGCTTTAACTTAATAGTATGTTTTATATTAGTAACTTTATTTTAACTAATTACTTAATAAGCTTTTAGCTCTTTCCGTATTTAGAATAAATAACTCTAAATTTAACAGAATAAAGTTTATGCTTTATTATAAGATAGAAAGAGAGTATATAATAGATTTAATAAAATAGTTATTAAACTAATTCACTCAAGTTCAAGTCTTAACTTAGAGAGAAGATCTTGATTTTAGAGTAACTATAAAGAATTATAAATATCCTTAAGCTGTTCTATATCTTATATTTATAGAAAATCCTTTATACGTACATTATATACCTGCTGGCAGTATATTAGATACTACTAAAAAAGATAATAAAGATAAGTCTAGTCTTAGTATTATCTTCTTTATTAGTACTTATTTACTAAGTCTTCTTTAGTCACGTGCACGATTGCTTTCAATCCTGTAATATAGTTCTATATTTCTATTCTTATTTCTTAGCTTATATTTTAGCTTATGCTAGTATGTCTTATACCTGCTTATAATTCTTCCTTTCTAGCTTAAATATACGTTTTTATTCTAAAGCTTTATTAGCTATTATAGTTAATTCTCTTAGCTCTTTAAATACAGCTGCCTTACTATTACCGTCTGTAATAATAAGTTTAGCTTTATGAATTTTATATATTACTTATTTTCATATAACCTAATCTAAATTATCTATTAATTAAATCCTTATGGCTATTAAAAATAATAAAAGAGACTAAAGTACTAAAGTTTAAAGGAACTACAAATCTTATTATATAGCTATTTAGATTTAAAAAATATATAACAGTAAAAGGCATATAAGACGTAGTTAAATTTATTTTATATAAATAAAATACTTAGTAAATAACTTCTCTAGTAATTTTATATTAAAGTAATAATAAAATATCTATTACTTCTAATAGTATATTATAAGAATTAATTAAAGAAATAATTAAGATAAAGATACTTTCCCTTAGATAGACAGAAACTAATCTAAAAAAAAAGCTAAAATTTAGTAATATAAGTAACTACTAAGACTTTAACTTTACTTTAGAATTTATAAAGGACTAAGACGACTGGGTACTATATTCTAATAATAATAAAATAATTAATAATATTATTATCCATTACGAGAATATGCTAGTATGAAAGGTTAATATAATTTTAATAGCTTAATAAGTCATTAATACTCTTATTAAATATATAAGATTAATACTAAATTATAGAAGTATTTAGTTATTAAGTGAATCTAGACTATAATATACACTTCATATAAAGACATAAAAGACTATACTAATAAATTTAGAATTTTTATTTAAGATATTATATAATAAAAGATTATAATTGACTTTATACTTAAGTATATAATGATTTATAATCTTAGAACGTACTTTATCTCTTTCTAAGAATGAAAATATAACATAGGTATTAAATTACTTTCGTATAATATTCTTATAAGTTAACTTTATAATAAAAAGCTTATAAATAAATCTTAATCTAAAGCTACTTTATATATAATAAAAAGTAAGAAATAAAGTTAAAGTAAATTACTTAGTATAGGTAAAAAAACATAAGTTAAAGACTTACTTATAGTATAAAAAAAAAGATAAAAAAGAAAAAAACTATTAGTTTAAGTATCTAGAAAAGGCTATAGACAGCTAGCGTAAGAAGTAAAAAATTTTTTAAAAAAATAAAAATAATAAAATAATATAACTTATCTTAACTAATACTCTAACTAATATCTTAACTAATATCTTTTTAAGTTTCTTTATTTATAGTAATAAATATAAGATAATATATAACACTTTATTAAAAGTTAATATCTATAATAATTATGCTTGGTTTATTAAGATATATACTACTAGTAAAGCCCTAAACAGAACTAAAGAAATTATATAAATTTTAAGTAAAGAAATAATATAACTTTTATGTTAGCTTTAGAACAGCAAAACTTTCTTTTATACTATTAAAAATATTTAGTATTATCTAAATAGCTTTATTAATATTTTATTAGCTATAAGAATAAGACGCGGGAGCTATACTCTTAATTAAAAAAATAAAAAAATTAAAAATTAAAAAGACAATAAAGTGGCTATAGCGTCCCTATAGAGTATGTCTAGAATATATAATCCTAGAAATCTAAGATCTAGGTTATGTTATTCTGAATATCATGAAAATAGTAGTAAATAATTTTGATTTTAGTTTAGAATTATATACCCTATATGCTTTTTAAATAGCTATATGCTTCTATTACTCTAATATTTTAAAAATAATAGTATAGAAGAATACTAGAATAATAGAAATATTACTTTATTACTTTTACTATACTTAGAGTAAAAAAAGGCGTAAAAAAAGAGAATTAAATAAAGTAAGAGTTAAACTCACAGCCTAATCTAGAATAGTAGAATATACTAGTATTTAGAATAAATAGTACTAGAAATCACTAAAGTAATGCAGCTATTATAATATATAAATAAAGTAAATTAAAAAATAAATAGAATTAAGCTTATATATACTTACAGTGCTCTAGTTATTTTAGTGCTGTTTAATACTATTATTTTTAGGTACTAGAATAACTAGAGCATATAGCAAGTAAATAAAGCTTCTAAATAAAATAATAGAGTTTAATAGAAGTCTATAGAAACCTATAAAAATAGCTGTTTAGTTTTTTATAGTAAAAGAGATAGATTTACTTATGTTTAAGCTATAATTTATTATTTACTTTAATATTCTTAGCGCGTTTTTAGTACGAAAGATTAATAATCTAACTCTAGACTTTTATCTATATAAACCTGTTAACTCTTCTCTTTTTTCTTATAACTAACCTTTATCTTTATATTAATCTTCTAATAATTTAACTTAAGTTTTTTTTTTCTTAGGTTTTTTAAGTCTAGCTGATTATATATAAACATTACTTAACTTTCTTTTCTTCTTAATTAAATTCTTAGTGTCTTCTTACTATCCTTGCTGTTCTTATTATTTTTATTATTAAAAACTAGCTAAGCTAAGTCTCTTTTTTTTTTTAGCTTTATAATTCAGCTAGCTATATATAGATATTACTTAATTTTTTTATTTTAATTAAATCCTTAATAGCCCCTTGCTATTAAAAACTAGCTAGACTAAATATTTCTTTTTTTTAGCTTTAGAATCTAGTTAACTATATATAGATATTACTTAACTCTTTTATTTTAATTAAATCTTTAGTGCTTCCTTACTGTTAAAAACTAGTTAAACTAAATATTTTTTTTTTTTAGCTTTAGAATTTAACTAACTATATACAGACGTTGCTTAATTCTTTTACTTTAATTAAATTTTTAGTATCTCTTTATTATTAAAAACTAGCTAGACTAAGTCTCTTTTTTTTTCTAGATTTAAAGCTTAGTTAATTATATATAAATATTTTAATTACTTTTTTTATTTAATATTCTTTTTTCTATACCTAGCACTAACGCTAGACGCTTATAGGCAGTATATACTATATTTCTAAACTAAGTATGTGTATACTAATATAGAAATATTATATTAATTTTAATAGATATGCTCTCTAGCATGTCTAGAGAACTTTATACTTATACTTATTATACTTTTATAACCTTTTAAGATTTAAACTTTATATTAGGAATCACACTAGTAGTTCTAGCGTAGTTATAGTTTAAATTATCTAATATATCTATCTTTACTAGTTTTTATTCTATAAATTTAAGTAAAGTACGGCCCGGTTTACTTACTATTAGCTAATTTTAGTATTTATAAATTTATAATTCTAAGCCTTTAGTGCTCTGCACTACTAAAGTGTAATTAAATCTTTTATAAATTTAAATAGCTTTAGGTCTTTAATTTACATGATTTTATACTAGAATTTATATAAGTTCTATGGTAGGCTATGTTAACTCTAGTTAATATAATAAAAAATATAAAAGTCAAGCATATTAGATAGTATTTTTATTATATTAAATCTTAATATAAGTATTCCTAACTATAATTATTTTTAAGTTTTATTATTTTTTATTATAAATTACTATAACGCAGAGCTTTAGTAAAAGAAAGGATATAAATAATACTACTAATAAAAAAACAGTAATCTTATTAGTCCTAGGTTAAATATTATTCTTAAAAAGAAGTTTATTTTACTTTTTAATAAGAAACGTGCTTATGTCCTAGAGGTATTCTATTCTTTATCTCTTTTAAATACTATTAAAAATAAAAAATAGTAACAGCTTAAGAAGATCTATAAATATAAAAAAATTAATAATCTATTATTAGTAGAGATTAATTTAAACTTTTTTTTATTAAAAGCTTATAAGTCTAAATCTGTTAATATTAAGGATGTAGGAATAAATACTAGACTAAACCTTTACTAAACTTATTATTTATTATAATATAGTTTAGTAGATAGTATTTGTCTTCTAGCTTATATTAATAAAGCACTTTTATAAAACTATTAAAGTAATTCTATTATAGACTTTCAGAAACTTTTTACGTATTTATTTTTATATAATTTAGTTTTAGCTTAATATTACTAACTATATTACTAGCTTTAGCTAGTTTATAATTTAAGCTTAGCTCTAGTATTAAGTATTTATTCTATTTTTATATATAGACTTACTTTAAATTTATTTAAATAAGCTCTTATAATTACCTAAAGTTAGTTATATATATAATAATTAAAACCTAGTGTGCTTTAGTAGTATCCAGACTTAATTAACTTACTAAAATAAATATAAAATAAGGTATTAGAAAGAATATGTTATATTTCTAAGTTCTACTTAGAAAACTAGAATAGAAATTAACTTACTAATATATTTTATATATACTAGACCTTAACCTTATAGATTTCCGGCTTATGAGAGGAACTTTTTTTTATTATATATACTTAACCTTATTTATCTAACAGCCTTATATTACTTATAAAAGGAGTTATAAAATAAAAATTATATAATTTATAAACTATTTTAGCTTCTACCTACCTAATCTAGAGCGTATTTTTTAATATATATTTACTAAAACTAAAGTATCCTTCTAATATATGTAGCTAAAATAAAAAAAAATTAAATAAATAAATAGTATAAAGTTTAAAATAATTAGTAAATAGCTTACTATAAAGTGTAAGTAAGAAAAAGAAAAAGAAAATTAAAACTTTTAGAATATACAAATGCTAATAGACTATAAGATTCTAAAATAACTTTTATTACTAAATTTATAGTATTTTAGTGCCGTCTAGTGTTCCTATTCTGGGCACTAAAATAACTTAAGTTTATTATATAAAGATAATATAGTAATAGGAATTTTAGATTAGCTATAGCTTTTTATAGTAATTATTTTATTACTATTTAATCTTAACTAGCTTTTTATTAAAGGGAAGTAAATAAGTTTTCTTTTACTAAAAAAAGTAAATAAATAGATTAATAGCTTTTCTTTTTCTTTTATATTCTCCAGCGATATTGGCAGAGCTAACTGGTTAACTTAATAAATAAAATAAATTATTATTACTTTTATTACTAGTTTTTTTATATGTTTTAATAAATTAATTTTAATACTTAGTATTATTACTAACAGCTAGCTATAATACTTTTATTTTATTTTATTTACTTTTTTTTTTTTTTTACTATTATTAGCTCTATAACTGTCTCTGCTGTCTCTATTTCTTCTATTTTCTTTATTTTTATTATACTATTAGCTAGTAGTATCTCTCTAATTATAAATAAATAAATATATATATCTATTATTATAGATTTAGTATTATTATTATTATTATTATTATTACTAATACTATTATTAGTAGTTTGCTTAATAATTTTGTTTTATTAATTTAGTTTATACTACTTATAGTATTAGTTACTTACTTACTTAAATTTAAATTTAAAAAAATATACCTTACACTTCTGGTAAAAGCTTTTATTATATAACTTTAGGTTTTTATATTATATAAGCGGTATACTACATGTACGTTAGGATTTTTCTAGTATATTAATTTTCTTAACTAGCTACTTAGCTTACCTTTAGGATGATTTTTATTATTTATATAGAAGATAATAAACAGCCTACCTACCTTTAAAATAATAGAAAAGTAAATAGAGTCTAATAAGCTTATTAACTATTTTTTATTTAAGTATATATTTATTCTTTTATTATAGTCTCTTATAATCTAGTTCTAATAATATTAGATACTTATTAGTAATAATCTTTTTCAGGGTCTGCTTAAGCATTTTATATATAATAAAATTTTTAAAGTATTAAATATCGTCTATACTAAATAGTCTAGTGTAATAATGAATATATAAGGTAATATATTTAAGTTTAACGTAATTAGGGAGGTATAATAAATAAGGGATAAAGCTATTACATAAAAGTAGCTACTTATTATCAGATTAGAAAAAAAAGTTAATTTTATTATTATATTTCTTTAGTTTCTTAGCTTTTGAAATTTAGCTTTATAAGTCTTATTAGCTCGCAAAAGCACTAGCAGCAGCCATAATAAGCTTAGTATAAATTATTTAAAAGTTAGAATTCTAGACTAAAAGGTAATATTAATAATATACTATATATAACACTTACTTTTAGTAGATTATTATAGTTTAGGCCTTTTAATCTACATCTTATTAATAAAAAAGCGGTAGCTTTATATAGGGAATTTTATTTATTTATAATATTCTACAGCCTATATTACAGCAGCCTTTTTTTAATTATAGTATATATTAAATAAACACTAAAAGCTTTTAGCTTCTTTATTAGTTTTATTATTAATAAATTATTATACTTATAATACAGCTAATCTCTTTTTATAACTAGTGTATAATTCTTACTTATTAAATTACTTACCTTTTTTAAAGATATAATTATTATACTAAGAAGAAACTATCTTTAGCGGATGTTACTACTACCTTTACTATACTTTAAGAAAACTATAAGTATAGTATAATTATAAATACTAGTTATATTAGCATATTATACTTTTATATCTTAATTACTATTAATAAGTTTTATTATAAGAGTTTCTTATTAAAGCTATATCTAAAACGCTATAGCTAAGTCTCTTTATTTAATTAATATATCTATTAAATACTTTTATTTAAGACTTACTTAGTATATAATATATAGCTTTAAATCCAGAAAGGCGTTATAGTACTGCTTTAGTATAAAATATTTATAAATAAACTTACTATTTATATAGCTTTCTTAAGTCTATTTTGCTTTAGTAACTAGCTTAAAAATAACTCTATATACAAACAGATTATCTATTAGGCTATAGTTAGTATATATAGTATTTTTATATAATATCTTTAGTTCTAACTATTTTTATATTATACGACTAGTAAAACCTGTCTACTTCTTTCTATAAATAGATTTAGTTTATTATAGTGTTATAAAATACCGTAAAATAGGGGCACTAAAATAATAAAAGTTCTTAAGTATTTAGTTATAAACCTATATTTATTAGATAGGTAATAAGAAGATATACTAGTTTAATCTAATAAGATAAATCTATTAAGATATAAGAATATAAAGTAGTAGTTATATAGTATTTACTTAGCTTATTATTTTACTATTTATTATTAATAGTTTACGCCTTTATAATTCCCCTTACTTTATTTATATTAAATTATTATATAAATATTAGCGTCATCCTAGCGCCATATAGCTCTTATTAATTTAAATAAAAATAATACTAATATTATATTAAGAATAGTTCTATTTAAAGTAAAACGCGTTATAGGAGAAGCTATAGTCTAGTAATTAATAGCCTATAATAAGACTTATTAGGCTTATTAATAGTTTTTCTAGAAGTAAACCTTATATACTACTATATTATAAAACTACTAATAACTTATCTATTAATATATCTTAGTATATCTACTTTTATATATATTTATTAAAGTATACTTTAGATTATAAGCTTAGCTTATGTTAGTTTTAGAGATATATTAAGTATATAAAAAAGAAAGATAATATTTAGCTAGTTAAGAAAATAAAGACTAAGTTATTATATAGTAGTAATAATATATTATTAGCTAGTAAGAGACTATTTTACTTTCTAAAAAGAGCTAAATAATACTATATAAACTATAAAAAATTTTATAGTATTATAAACTCTACTATATACTTATACTTAAATAGTAATAGGCTTAGATTTAATAAATAGGCTATCACAAAAACACCTTAAGCACTTACTAAATAGTTAGATATAGATTATAAAAGTAATAATAATAATAGTAATATTTTTAACTAAATAGGCGCGATTAACTACCCTGATGTAAATATATTTAGAAATTATATAGCTAGTAGTATAGGTGTTAATATTAAAAATAAATAAATAAAAAATAATAAAAAAGACTTAAATAAGCTAGAACTAGGCTATAATGTAAATCTAAACAACCTAAATTAATAATAACTACTCTTAAAGGATGTATACATGTACTAGTTATATTACTATATTAAATAAAAAGTTTAAGATATACTATAATAAACGCTAAACACCTTCTAGTGTATTAATATTAGTTATAGTAAGTAGTATAATTAATTAGTATACTATATTATAAATATATTATATAGGTAATATAATTAATGCCTTAATAGCTATATAATATTTATTAATAAGTATACTAATTAAAACACTTATACTATATATAATAAGAAAAGGTATAAACTAAATTTAATTATATCTACTATGTAGTTTAATATCTTCCTAATTATACTATATTTTATATAATAATATAAGAACCCAGTTCACGCAGCGGAGCTGTAAGAAGAGTATAAACTAAATAAAAATTTAAAAGCTTCTAACTAGCAGGATAAGATAGTATACTAGTAATTAAAAAAAATAGTTATATAAGTAACTATTAAGTAATTACTATTTAAACTTCTCTTAATAAAATAATCTTAACTAATAAACGTGTATATAAATATATTTATAAGGTCTTTATTATATTTTTTTTATATCTTAAATCTCTTTTTATATTATTAGTTTCTAAAGTTAAATACTATAATTAGTGTGATAATCTCTAGTGGTTACTTTAATAAATATCTAGATACTTTTTTAAAGCTAATAGTTAAAAAGTTAATCACTCTATCCCAAGACAGCATCCCTATAATTAATAGTAGTATAAATCTAGTAAAAATAAACTTCTAGCTTTATAGTTATTTTATATTAGTAATAAATAATAGCTAAGCTGTAGTTAATATTATAAATATAAAAGAACTAAATAACACTATCTATTTCTACTAGGTATATATAATAAAAGTAATTTAAAAACCTTATAACAAAAGTTATTATATATTATATAATAACTATAATATTTATAACCTCCCGTTTAGAGCATCTCTAGTAGAGAATATAGATAAAATAAGTTTAGAAAGCTATAAGTATTAAAGTATAAGTTATTAAACATACTTATAAAATATTCTTATACTATACTTTCTAGATAGCTTTTCTATTAATATTATATATTTAATTATACTAAACCTAACAAAGGAGCTCTTTAACCTTATGTGGAGAGTTAAATAAAAAAAAGTTCTAAAAAGTAAAGAAATATTAGTAGAATATAGAATATAGTAATTAACTAAATAATAATAACACTAATAGTAATAAAACTATTATATATAATACTAGTAATTACTACATATTATTAGTAGATAAAGATTATATTAATTAGGCTTTTATATAGTCTTATAGAAGTATACTAGTATATATTAGCTTTTTATTATAAGCTATAGAAACTCACTACGCTAGCCTAAAAACTATAAAGTAGAAAATATTTTTACTAGTATATAATTTAGTTTACCTATAGCCTTCTATAGTACTAGAAGAGTATTACTAGAACTTTATAATACTTAATAAGCTATATAAACTACTACTATAATAAAAAATTACTCTAGATATATAATAATACATATAGGAGCTTACTACTTAGTTTATAGTAAAATATAAATAACTTTATTATACTAAGTTTAGTAAAATAAATAATAATATTAATAATCTCTTTAGGATATAAGCGTGTACGCTGTAGCTATATTTAATACTCTATATTACTTAAAATATAAAAAACTAGGGTTTATTAACTAGCTATGTATAGTAGCTACTAAAAAGTTACTTAAGTTTCTATTATAAGTTACTAACTTACTAATATATTATTAAACTAGTAACTAGTTATCTAATTAATTATATAACACTTTAATTAGTTCTTTTATATCTAGATTAGATAGCTTATTAGACTTAATAAAAGATAGTTTAACTTAGTTAAAATAGAAAAAAGTAATATAATAAGTTAAGATTTAATAGAATAATATTAAACTATTATAGGTTACTAACTTACTAGCGTAAATTATACTAGTAACTAGCTATTTAACTAATTATATAACGTTAATTAGTTCCCTTACTTCCTAATTGGATAGCTTATTAGACTTAGTAGAAGTTAGTTAACTTAGTAGAAATAGAAAAGGCAATATAATAAATTAAGATTTAACAGAATAGTATTAAACTATTTCACTTAAGATATGAATTTTAATTTTAGAGTAATTATAAAGAATTAAAAGTAATTATAAGCTGTTTAATGCTTTATACTTATAATAAATCCTTTATATGTATATTATATACTACTTAGAAGTATATTAAATACTACTAGAGAAGATAAGGAAAAATAAGTCTTTATTTTTATTATTTATATTTATCTTTATTATATTTTACTGTAGCTAGTTACCTGACTTATTTATTTACTTTAAGTATTATTTCTTATAGAACTTAAACTTACTTTAGAGTAATTCTATTTATAGATTCTGTCTTCACTAGTTTGCCTCTACTTTTTAGTATTATTTATATATATTTTTATACTACTTTTTCTATAGTAACGCCTCTTTAGCTGTGTTTTTTTTATTATAGTTTATAATATTATCCTCTTTCTCTAAGCCTTTAGCTTAAAGGTTATCTTGTTTTTTTTCTATAGATAGTATAAAAACAGCTAGTTCTTTATATAAAAGCTAAGATTATAAGAACCCCTTATACCTTTTCTATTCTTCTAATTTCCTAAGGATAACTTAAGTGGAATTATTCTTAATATAAGCTTACTATCTAATAAAAAAAGTTTAAGAGAATATCTGTTAAATACTATTTTTTTATTCTTATTATTATAATAATAACTATTATTATTTAGTCTATTTAACTTCTAGGTAATGTTCTAAGTGTATTAACTAAAATATAAAATATAATTTTATTATAACTTAGTTTAAGTAGAATTGTTTTAATTAGAATAAAAAAAAGCTCTAGTAGTAACTCTATCTTATTAAAGAGAAATTAGTTACTATAAAGTCTTATAAACTTCACCTTTATTACTAGCTAGTTTAAATAGATTCTTAGAAAAAAGAGATGTTTCAGCGTGAGCTTACCTTAATTAACGAAGTTCATATAATAAAAAAGAAAAAATAAAACTATTAGAATTAATCTAATATATTATAACCTATAGTGTCTGATATTACTTTATTTTTCTTCTTAAATTTTAAATAAAACGTCCTATATTCTTTTTATTTATTAGATATAGTTTTAAAGTAAGTATTTATTATTTTATTTAATAGTACTAGTTAATTAGCTCTAAATTATTTCTTAAGTTTCTAACTAGTTTCCACGTGTTATTCTTAGGTCTGTAATTTTTTTATTTAATTAAGTACTTCTACTAATACCTAAATCACTAGTAGTCTAATATCTATTAAACTTTATACTTAGTAGTATTTTCTTTAAGTTTAAGTTTTATCTATAATTCAGCGTTTCATGGTGCTAGTTCTAGTTTTAAAATATAAAAAACTAAGTAAATTCTTATATTTTTAAGTAGTTATAGTTTGTAATTTACAAATCCTATTTATCATTTAATCTTAAATAGTCCTAATTTAATGTAATCCTGTTTTTTTGATGGTTGTTTTATTTCTAAATTTTTTTATACTAGAAAAACCTTATCTTTTTTCTTAAAAATTAGTTTTTTAATCTTAGAGTTATCTTTTTACTGTTTACTAAGATTACCTTTATAAGTAATTTTTTATATAATTTTTTAATAAAGTTATTATAGTTTCTTAACTTTTGTTCTTACTAATTTTAATATCTTATTTAGTTTCTATAGTTCTTGATAAGCCGTGGGCTTATAACTATAGTTCATATAAAATAGTAATTTTCCTATAGTTAATGACTTTATAAAGTTATATATAAACTTAGCTATCAATAGTAAGTTAATCTAATTATTTTATTATTTATTAATATATATTTATAAATACTATTCTAGTGTTTAGTTTATCTGTTCTATTTATTTATTTATTTATAGATAAAATACTATTAAGAGGCGGTGCTCAGCCTCTAGCTTTTTAATAAATATTTTTTAGAATATTAATATAAATAATTTATCTCTATCTATAATAAATTCTTATAGTAATTTATATTATATAATTAGTAATTTAATAAGTATAGTTACTAATTCGTTTGCTTTAATTTCCATATATGTTAGTTTAAAGTATACGTATTTTATAAGTTAGTTTATTATAACTAGTATTATATTATACTATTAGCCTTAAAAGGTGGTTGTTGTTAGTATTCTTGTAATAAAGTCTATTATAACTAAGTCTTATAATAGGTCTAGTAAAGGAATTAGTTATATAAGTCTATACTCTTTATATCTTAATATTTTATTCTTTCTACACTTAATGCATTCTGAAAGAATAGTTCTAACCTTTTTCTATATTCCTAGAATCTAAAAGTATCTATTAATTCATTCTATAGTCTTTTTAATTCCTTAATATCTATATATTTTAGCTGAGTATTAGTTTTTAATAAGCTTAGTCTATAACACTTCTAGTATAAAAATAATTCTTATTTTATATTATTATAGTTATTTTTTATTATATTCTCTAATTTATTTTTACTATATGTTTTTAATGATAATTACTGCTTTAATATCTATTTATAAGCTTCCTAAAAATCCGTCTTATCTTTATTTAAGTATTATGTTATATACTTTTAGTATATTTTTTATATAGTCTGCTTATTAACTAAGTATATCAGCCACTATATTTTCTTTTCCTAATTTATAAAGTATTTAAAAGTTAAAAGTAGAAACTAGTTTCTATTATCTAACCTATTATTAATTTATCTTTTTTATTATTATAAATGCCGTCAGATTTTTATAGTCTAAATATATAATAATTTAGTATTTAGTTTTTTTAAGTAATGTTTCTATTTCTTAAACGCTTAAACTATAGCTAATAATTTTTTATTATAGATATTATAATTTAACTTAGTAGTTATAAGTTTATGAGATAAAAAATCTACTAAGTGTTTATATCTATTATTTTATACTTATAGCAGAATAGCTTTTATAGCTCTATTTAATATATCTATATATATCTCCATTTAAAGTTATAAGTTAAATATCTTTAATATTAGTGGTTATTAGAACATTTCTTTTAGTATTATAAAAGCGTTTTTTTATTTTATTTCTACTTAAATTACTAATCCTTTTTTAATAATTCCGTTAAGGGTGCCGTAATTTTTGAGTAGTCCTTAATAAATTATCAGCAAAATCCCGTAAATCTAAGAAAAGAATAAACTTTTTTTGTGTTTATTAGTATTAGCTAAGATAGGATATCTTTAGCTTTATTAGAATTAACTACTATTCCGTCTTAGAATACTAAGTATCTTAAGAATTTAACTTCCGTTTTATGGAATATATATTTTTCTGTTTAAATATATAGCTTATGTTCCTTGAGCTTTTATAATACTTTTTTAATATACTTAACATATTCTTTTAGCATCCTATTTATGTATATAAGCATATTATTAAGATATGCTATTATAAATACGTCTAGATACTTTCTTAGTATATAGTTAATAATTGTCTGGAATATTATTAGTGCATTAGTAAGTTCTATTAGCATGACTAGATATTTAAATAATTTATATTTTATTTTAAATATTATCATCTATTCATGATCCTTAACTATTTATATTTAATAATATTTATTCTTTATATTAAAGAGACTGAACTATTTGGCCCCTCTAAGCTTATTTATAAGTTCTAATATTAATAGTATAGGGTAGCGATTTTTTATTATAGCTTTATTAAAATATTTATAATTAATATATAACCTTAGTTTTCTATTTTTTTTTGTATAAAAAGTATTGGTGAAGCTATCTTACTTTAACTTATTTATATATATCTCTTTTATTAGTTTTTCTGCAGAAATTTCCGTAATTCCTTTTACTAATAAATAGGTACTTAATATAATAGTTTTAGTTTTAGATCTATTCCTTCTTTAAGCGTGATTTTATGGTTTTAATTCTAGTATTCTAATAGCTAATTTTTAGCTTCTTTAAAGAACTACTTTCTAAATTCCTTTTAGTATTCTTTTAGTATAATAAATTTAGTATTATAAAGTATTATTTTCTTTATCTAAATTATTACTTATTATTACTATCTATAGTATTTATTCCTGTTATTTATAGTTTTTTATTTCTAATTAATAATTAGATTCTATTATGCTAGCTAGATTTATTCTAAGATAAAATTCTTACTATTTAAATTTATAATTTTAATATAGCAGTTATTCCTGTAATCTATTACCTAAATAGTCATAGTTTATATTTTAAGATTAATTAGATTTTTTCTAAATATTACTAGACTATTATTTATATATCTTACTTATATAGGTTTATTTAAAACTCTAGTTAGTATCTAGTATTTTTATATTTACTTATTTAATATAAGTATTTTACTAGCCCTACTATTTATAAGTGCTAGTATCTAGTTACTATTAATATATACATCTATATATAACTTATTTTTATATTTCTTTTAGTTTAGTTAACTGTATATAATTAATATATTATTTCTAACCTTTTCTTAATTCTCTAGTGGCTTAGTTGTGGTTTACTGGTTTTCTAGTTTTTTATATATAGTTAACTCCTAAGTAGTAGTTATTTCTTTAGTATTTTTTTTTAAATCTGTAGATTAGGTATCTCTAGAGTTAGTATACTTTCTTATTAAGTATTTTATACGTGTTCTTAGTTTATTCTCTATGATCCTAATATTTCCATCTTAAGAAATATTCTTAATATATAAGTTTTTTATATAATTCTATAGCTAACTATTTCTTTTAGTAGTATTTAGTTTAATGTAATTAATATCCTAGCTGGTATTTATCTTATAATAGCTACTTATATTTATTTAAGTTTAGGTCCTATAACTTATCTTCTAAGTTTATATAAACTAGTTCTTATTATAGGTTAAATTTCTTTTTATTTATAAGTTATTATAATATTTTTTTTATTCCTAGTCCTTTAATATGTATGGCGTGTTTATTCTAGTATAGTCTAATACTATATATATCTAGGATTTTTTTTTTATTATTCTATTTACAGTATCGTTGTCCTGTATTTATAAAATTAATAAAAAAGATATTTTCTCTTTCTTATTTTAATCCTATCCTAATTCCAGATGTCTGACGGGGTGATAGTAAGTTATATAGTTTATAACTAGTATAAATTCTTATTTATAAATCTTATTTATCTATATAACTAATTCTTATCCTGTGAGTTTTTTATGTTATTTATTTTCTACTAACTATAATACTTATTAGCCTTTATATATTCCGTCTTTTAGAGTAACTTTTTAGTATTTAGTAACATAATATTCCCCTAAATAATACTTTAATCTATATATCTAATAATATTTCTAGTATATTTATTATATAATTATTATAGATATAAGCTTTTTTCTGTCTTCTATCTTGTAACTTCTTTTTTTATCTAAATTTCTAATTCTCTTTCTGGAAGAGTTTTCTTTTCTATTTTATAATCTCATAAAACCTCTATATTTCCTTATTAGTTTCTGTGTTATATCATTAAATTATAGTTTCTTATATTATAGAAATTATGTTATTAGATTATCCTGCTAAATGATCTTTTATTTATTAATATAATATTTTATACTTTTATCTAAGGTATATATAGCTTCTATAGATCTAATATTATTTCTTTTAGAGTTATTATATAATAGTCTCTTTAGTTACATAATTCTTAGCTTATTTTATTTAGACTATAGTTACCTTAATTTCTTTAAGTACTTTAGTTTAAATATAAGCTTTTTTAACGTCTACTTATCTTTATCTATAGTTTTTAATAAAATGTTCTTATTTTTTATATCCTAAAGAGGCTTTTTGTGTATAGTGTTTTATTTATTTCTTAATTTATTTTCCTTATTATTTATTAATAAATATCTTATTATAGTTAATATCTATTTCATTATATGTTCAGGTTTTTTTTCTATTTCTTTTTAGTAGATAAATTACTAGTTATTCACGTATTTTCTTCTCTTACTCTTATTAGTACTAGTAATTATTAATAGTTACTATTTATTTAATAATTTTAAGTAATATGCTTAGCCGTTTGCCTCTAGAGATTTTATATTTAATTCTATTTTTTAATTCTTTATAGTATATCATAACTAATAGTTAGTTTACTTAATTAAGTTATAATTAGATTTATTTAAACTCTGCTATATAATTAGCGGCTGATATATACTATTTAAGCTATTATAACTTCTAAATTATCTCTATTTCTTTATTAATTTCTCTAAAGACTATAATTATTTCCTTTTTAAAGCTTTCGTAATCTTTAAAGGCTTGTTTTATATTATTATTATAGTTTATAAGTTCTACTACTCTTAGGTTAGGGTTTTTATTAGCTAGATAATTTCTAATAAATAATTTAAACTATTTTATAGCTCTTCCTATTATGTTCATACCAGCTACCAGAATTTAATCTTAGTTAGTTATAAATAAAGTTTAATTAAATTAATAGTAGAGATTTATAGTTGTTATAAAGATCTTAAGTTTATCTCTATTATTATTAAACTTAGCTAGAGGTTAAATTTTTGCTGTTTCTTCTTTTATAGCTTTTTTAGTTACTATCTATTATTATAGATTAACTAGGGTGTTATATAGCTCTATAATAGCTACTTTTTATTTTTAAATAATTTATTATATACTCTTCTATTCTCTAGATGTACTTCTAGTTGTAAATAAAAATCTTATTATAATTTCTTCTTTATTACTACTTTCCTCTGATAAATAAAGTTCTTATTTATCTTTATAATAGGTTATTATATACCTTATTTAAATAATATAATATTAGAATCTATCTAACTGTCTTATTTAGTCTTTTAAGATAGTAATTATAATATTATAAGTTACTAACTTACTAGCGTAAATTATACTAGTAACTAGCTATTTAATTAATTATAGTTCCCTTACTTCCTAATTAGATAGTTTATTAAACTTAGTAGAAGTTAATTAACTTAATAGAAATAAAAAAGGCAATACAGTAAGTTAAAATTTAATAAAATAGTATTAAACTATTTTATTTAAAGTATAAATCTTAATTTTAGAGTAACTATAAAGAATTAAAAGTAACTATAAGTTGTCTAATGCCTTATACTTATAATAAATTCTTCATACGTATATTATATACTGCTTAAAAGTATATTAAATACTATTAGAAAAGATAAGAGAAGATAAGTTCTTATTTTTATTATTTATACTTATTTTTATTATGTTTTGCTATAACTAGTTATCTGACTTATTTACTTACTTTAAGTATTATTCTCTATAGAACTTAAACTTACTTTAGAGTAATTCTATATATAGGTTCTATTTTTACTAGTTTATCTCTACTCTTTAGTATTACTTATATATTTTCTTATACTACTTTTTTTATAATAATGTCTTCTCAGCTGTGCTTTCTTTTTTATTATAGTCCATAATATAAACTATATCACTTAAAATATAAATCTTAATTTTAGAGTAACTATAAAGAATTTAAAAGTAATTATAAACTATTTAATATTCTATACTTATAGAGAGTCCTTTATGTGTATATTATATATTAATTAGAAATATATTAAATACTACTAAAGAAAATAAGAAAAAATAAGTTTAGCTTAAGTTTATATTTAATTTTATTTTTTTTATTAGTACTTATTTTCTTTGTGCTTTGTTATAACTAGTTACTTAACTTACTTACTTAGAATACTATTCCCTATAAAACTTAAACTTACTTTAGAGTAGTGCTATTTGTAGATTCTATTTTTACTGATTTATTTTTACTTTTTAGTATTACTTATATATTTTTTTTATATTATTTCTTTTACAGCAGCGCCTTTTTAGTTATATTTTCTTTTTTATTATAGTTTATAATATTATTCCCTTTCTCTAAGCCTTCAGCCTAAAGGTTATTTTGTTTTTTTTATAGATAATATAAAAGTAGCTAGTTTTTTACGTGAAAGCTGAAATTATAAGAACTTTTTATACCTCCCCTACCCCCCTAATCCTCTAAGGATAATTTAAGTGAAATTGTTTTTAATATAAGTTTACTATTTAGCTTAAAGGGTCCATACACATAGCTATTTTATACTATTCTTTTATTCTTATTATTATAATATTAACTACTATTACTTAGTAAATTTAGCTTCTAGGTAATATTCTAAGTATATTAATTAAAATATAAAATGCGATCTCATAGTATTATAGTAAGAATAAAATTATTTAAATTATAATAAAAAAAAATTACGTTAGTAGATTAAAAAGTCCTATTAGAAGTCTCTTAAAACTTAATATATTTTATTAGATTAGTTATAAAGTATTTAATAGTAGTTATTAGATTTAAATTATAAGTCTTAAGCTTATAAGTTCTAGCTCTATTAGTAACTAGTCTAAATAAATTCTTAGAAAAAGAAGATATTTCCGCATAAGCTTACCTTAATTAACGAAGTTCATATAATAAAAAAAAAAAAGTAAAACTATTAGAATTAATTTAGTATATTATAATTTATAGTGTCTAGTATTACTTTATCTTTCTTCTCTAGTTTTAAGTAAAATATTTTATATTCTCTATATTCTTTAAATGTAGCTTTAAAGTAAGTATTTATTACTTTATCTAATAATACTAGTTAATTAGCTTTAAATTTTTTTTTTAAATTCCTAACTAGCTCTTATATATTATTTTTAGGTTTATAATTTTTTTATTTAACTAAGTACTTCTACTAACACCTGAACTATTAGTAGTTTAAAATTTAATAAACTTTATACTTAATAATGTCTTTTTTAAGCGTAAGTTTTATTTATAATTCAGCATTCTATAGTACTAGTTCTAATTATAAAATATAAAAAACTAAGTAGATTTTTATATTATTAGGTAATTATAATTTATAATTTATAGGCTTTATTTATCATTTAATTCTGAATAGTCCTAACTTAATATAATCTAATTTTTTTAATAGTTGTTTAGTTTCTAGATTTTTTTATAATAGAAAAATTTTATTTTTCTTCTTAAAAATTAGTCCCTTAACTTTAGATTTATCCTTTTATTATTTACTAAGATTACTTTTATAGGTAATTTTTTATATAATTTCCTAATAAAGTTATTATAGTTTTTTAATTTTTATTCTTATAGATTCTAATATTTTATTTAGTTTCTATAGTTCTTAATAAGCCGTAGGCTTATAACTATAGTTTATATAGAATAATAATTTCCTATAGTTAATAACTTTACAGAGTTATATATAAACTTAGCTATTAGTAATAAGTTAATCTAATTATCTTATTATTTATTAATATATATTTATAAGTATTATTTTAGTGTTTAGTTTGCCTATTCTATTTATCTATCTATTTATAAATAAAATACTATTAAGAGGCAATATTCAGCCCCTAATTTTCCTATAAATATTTTTTAGAATATTAATATAAATAATTTATCTCTATTAGTGATAAATTCTTATGGTAGTTTATATTATACAATTAATAGTTTAATAAGTATAACTACTAATTCATCCGCTTTAATCTCCGTATATATTAGTTTAAAGTATATATATTTTATAAATTAGTCTATAATAACTAGTATCATATCATACTATTAGCCTTAAAAGGTAGTTATTATTAGTATTCTTGTAATAAAGTCTATTATAACTAATTTCTATAGTAAGTTAAGTAAAGAAATTAGTTATATAAGTCCATATTCCTTATATCTTAATATCTTATTCTTTTTATACTTAATATATTCTAAAAGAATAGCTCTAATCTTTTTTTATATTTCTAGAATCTAAAAATATCTGTTAATCTATTCTATAGTTTTCTTAATTCCCTAATGTCCGTGCATTTTAGCTGAATGTTAGTTTTTAATAAGTTTAGTCTATAATATATTTAATATATAAATTATTTCTTAATCTAAGTTCTACTATAGTTATTTTTTATTATAATTTTAAATTTATTTTTTCTGGACGCTTTTGATAATGATAGCTGTTTTAACATTTATTTATAAGTTTTTTAGAGATTTATTTAGTTTTTATTTAAGTATTATATTATATATTTTTAGTATATTCTTTATATAGTTAGCTCTCTGATTAAGTATGTTAACTACTATATTTTCTTTTTCTAATTTATAAAGTATTTAAAAGTTAAAAATAGAAACTAATTTCTATTATCTAATTTATTATTAATTTAACTTCTTGGTCGTTGTAAATGCTGTTAGATTTTTATAATTTAAGTATATAATAATCTAATACTTAGCTCCTTTTAAGTAATGTTTCTATTTTTTAAATGCTTAAACTATTACTAATAGTTTCTTATTATAAATATTATAGTTTAACTTAGTAGTTATAAATTTATGAGATAAGAAATCTACTAAATACTTATACTTATTATTTTATATTTATAATAAAATAGTTCTAGTAGCTTTATCTGATGTATTTATATATATCTTTATTTAAAGTCACAAATTAAACATTTTTAATATTAGTAGTTATTAGAATATTTCTTTTAATATTTTAAAAGCGTTTTCTTTGTGTTATTCTTACTTAAATTATTAATCTTTCTTAAGTAATTCCGTTAAAGGTAACGTGATTTTTAAATAATTCTTAATAAATTATCAGCAGAATCCCGTGAATCTGAGGAAAGAATAAACTTCTTTTATATTCATTAGTATTAGCTAAAATAGAATATCTTTAGTTTTATTAGAATTAACTGCTATTCTGTCTTAGAATACTAGGTATTCTAAGAATTTAACTTCCGTTCTATAGAACATATATTTTTCTGTTTGGATATATAGTTTATGTTTCTTAAGCTTTTGTAATACTCTCTTAATATACTTAACATATTCTTTTAGCATTCTATTTATGTATATAAGCATGTTATTAAGATATATTATTATAAATACGTCTAGGTATTTTCTTAGCATATAATTAATAATTATCTAGAATATTACTAGTGCGTTGGTGAGTTCTATTAATATAACTAAGTATTTAAATAATCTATATTTTATTTTAAATATTATTATTTACTCATGTCTCTCAGCTATTTGTATCTGGTAGTATTTATTTTTAATATTAAAAAGACTAAACTATTTAGCTCTTCTAAGTTTATCTATAAGTTCTAATATTAGTAGTATAAAGTAATAATTCTTAATAGTAGTTTTATTAAAATATTTATAATTAATATATAGCTTAAGCTTTCTATTCTTTTTTAGTATAAAAAGTATTAGTAAAGTTATTTTATTTTAACTTATTTATATATATCTTTTTTACTGGTTTTTTTATAGAAATTTCCGCAATTCTTTCTATTAGTAAATAGGTACTTAATATAATAGTCCTAGTTTTAAATCTATTCTCTCTTTAAGCGTAATTTTATAGTCCTAGTTTTAGTATCCTAGTAGTTAGTCTTTAGCTTCTTTAAAAAACTATTCTCTAAATTTCTTTTAGTATTCTTTCAGTATAATAAATTTAGTTTTATAAAGTATTATTTTCTTTATCTATATTATTACTTATTATTATTATCTATAGTACTTATTCCTGTTACCTATAGTTTTTTTCTTTTAATTAATAATTAGGTTTTATTGTGCTAGCTAGTTTTATCCTAAGATAAAATCCTTACTACTTAAATTTATAATTTTAATATAACAGTTATCCCTGTAACCTGCTACTTATATAGTTATATTCTTTATTTTAAAATTAATTAAACTTTTTTTAAATACTACTAGACTATTGTTTATGTGTTTTATTTATATAGATTTATCTAAAACTCTAGTTAGTATCTAGTATTTTTATATTTACTTATTTAATATAAGTATTTTACTAGCCCTATTATTTATAAGCGCTAGTATTTAGTTACTATTAATATATACATCTATATATAGCTTATTTTTATAATTTCTTTAGTTTAGTTATATATATATAATTAATATGTTTCTTCTATTTTTTTCTTAGTTTTTTAATAGTTTAGTTATGTTCTATTAGTTTTCTAGTTTTTTATTTATACCTAACTTCTAATTAGTAGTCACTTCTTTAGTGTTTCTTTCTTAAGTTTATAGATTAAATATCTTTAGAGTTAACATGCTATTTTATTAAGTATTTTATATATATTCTTAGCTTATTCTCCATAATCCTCATATTTCTATTCTAGGAAATATTCTTGATATGTGAGTTTTTTATATAACTCTATAACTAACTATCCTTCTTAATAGTATTTAGTTTAGTATAATTAATATCTTAGCTAGTATTAGTCTTATAATAACTGCTTATATTTATCTAAGTTTAAGTCCTATAATTTATCTTCTAAGTCTATATAGACTAGTTCTTGTTATAGGTTAAGTTCTTTTTTATTAGTAAGTTATTATAGTATTTTTTTTATTACTAGTCCCTTAACACGTACAGTGTGTTTATTCTATTTATAGTTTATTTCTATATAATCTAATACTATATATATCTAGTATTTTTTTTTATTATTCTGTTTGCGGCGTTATTATCCTGTATTTAAAAAATTAATAAAAAAGTTATTTCTTTCTTTTTATTCTAGTTTTATTCTAATTCTGGATGTCTAATAGGGTGATAGTACGTTGCATTACTTATAACTAATATAGATATTTATTTATAAATCTTATTTATCTATATAGCTAGTTTTTGTTTACTTAGTTCTCTATACTATTTATTTTCTGTTAATTATAATACTTATTAATATTTATATATCCCATCTCCTAAAGTAACTTTCTAGTATTTAGTAATATAATATTTTCTTAAATAGTACTTTAATTTATATATTTAATAGTATTCTTAGTGTACTTATTATATAATTATTATAGATATTAGTTCTCTTCTATTTTCTATCTTGTAATTTTTTTATTATCTGAATTTCTAATCCTCTTTCTTAAAGAGTCCTCTTTTTTATTCTATAATCTTATAAAACCTTTTTATATTTTCTTAGCTTTTAGTATTATGTTACTGTATTACTATTTCTTATATTATAAAAGTTATATTACTAGTTAGTTCTGTTAGATAATTCTTTACTTATTAATATAATACTTTATATTCTATTCTAAGGTTTGTGTAGCTTCTATAGATTTAATATTATTCTTTCTTAGTTCTTTATATAATAGCTTTCTTAGTAATCTAGTTTTATACTTATTTTACTTAGACTATAGCTACTTTAATTTCTTTTTATACTTTAGTTTAAATATAAGCTTTTTTAATATCTACTTGTTATTATTTACAGTTCTTAATAAAATATTCTTATTTTTTATATTCTAAATAGACTTTTTATGTGTAGTGTTCTATTTATTTCTTAGTTTACTTTCCTTTCTATTAGTTAATAAATACTTTATTATAGTTAATATTCATTTCGTTATATATTTAGATATTTTTTTTTATTTTTTTTAGGTATATGGATTATTAGTCTCTTTTATACTTTTTTTTCTTACTTTTATTAGTATTAGTAATTATTAATAGTTACTACTTATTTAATAATTCTAAGTAAGGTATTTAGTGTTATGAGTTGCCTTAACTTAATAGTATGTTTTATATTAGTAACTTTACTCTAACTGATTACTTAATAAGTTCTTAGTCCTTTCTATATCTGGAATAGATAGCTTTAGGTTTAATAGAATAGAGTTTATACTTTATCACAAGGTAGGAAGAGAGTATATAATAGATTTAATAAGATAATATCAAACTATTTCACTTAAGTTCAAGTCTTAACTTAGAGATAAGATCTCGATTTTAGAGTAACTATAAAGAATCCAAAATATCTCGGAGCTAGTTTATATCTTATATTTATAGAAAATTCCTTATATGTATATTATATACCTCCTAGTGGTATATTAGATACTGCTAGAGAGTATTAGAAAATACTAGAGCTTAAGTAAGCCTACTTAATCTCTATTTTTCTTATTTATTTTCTACTTACTAAGTTTCTGCTTATCACGTATATAACTGCTCCTAATCTATTAATATAGTTTTATATTTCTGTTTTTATTTTTTAGCTTGTACTCTAGCCTGTGCTAGAGTGTCTCATATATGCTTATAATTTTTTCTTTCTAGCTTAAATATACGTTTTTATTCTAAAGCTTTATTAGCTATTATTACTAGTTCCTTTAGCTTCTTAAGTATAGTTTTTTTTTGTTACTATTTATAATATTATCCCTCTCTTCTAAGTCTTCGTCTCGGAAGATAGTTTCTTTTTTTTATAAATAGTATAAAGGCAATAGGTCCTCTAGCCTATGTTCTAAACTATAAAATCTTTAACTTCTTTTCTAATCTGTTTAATCTCTTAATAATGATACGTCCTTTATTATCTCTAATACGTGCATGCTATTTAGTTTCTTAGATTTATAATAAACCCTATCACATGCCAACTTCCTGCTTAAACTGTTCCTATTAAGGTGATAACTACTTTATAAACCTAAGTTCTAGTCATTACTCAGCCTGTGCTGGTTGTAATATAAAGTATAACTTAGTTATATTATAACCTAAATAGGATTATATTAACCGTAATAAGAAAAAACTTTGTTATTAGTTTGATTCTCTTAAAGATTAGTGTTCTAAACTTCGTGCTTATGAGTTACGGCTTTATCATAAGTTAGTAAAAGTAGATTCCAAAGAGAAAGAAATATTTAATTAAGAGATAACTTTAATTCGTAAAGTTTAGGCTCTTAAGAAAGAAGAAGCTTATTTCTATAGTTAAGAAGCTTATATATTATAACCTGCAGTATCTAGTGCCGCTTCTTTCTCTAGTTTTAAATAAAACGTTCTATATTCTCTTTATGCCTTGAATTTAGCTTTAGAGTAAGCCTTTACTATTTTTTCTAGTAATACTAGTTAATTAGCTCTAAACTATTTCTTAAGTTCCTAATTAGTTCCTAGGTATTGTCTTTAGATCTGTATTTTTTCTATCTAACTAAGTACTTCTACTAATAACTAAACTATTAGTAGTCTAAAATCTGTTAAACATTATACTTAGTAGTGTTTTTCTTAAGTTTAAGTTTTATCTATAGTTTAGCATCCCATGGTACTGGTTCTAGTTTAGAGATATAGAAAACTAAGTAAATTCTTATGTCTTTAAGTAATTATAGTTCGTAATTTACAGGTTCTGTTTATTATTTAACCTTAAATAGTCCTAACTTAACGTGATCTAGTTTTCATGATAGTTGTTTTATTTCTAGATTTTTTTTTTTTAAGAAAATTTTATCTCCCTCCTTAAAGATTAGTCCCTTAACCTTAGATCTGTTCTTAACTTATTTACTAAGATTACCTTTATAGGTAATTTTCTGTATAATATTCTTATAAAATAGTTATAAGTCCTTAACTTTTCTTCTTATAGGTTCTAATATCTTATTTAGTTTTTATAGTTCTTAATAAGCCGTAGGCTTATAACTATAGTTTATATAGAATAGTAATTTTCCTATTATTAATAACTTTACAGAGTTGTATATAAACTTAGCTATTAGTAATAAGTTAGTCTAATTATCTTATAATTCGTTAACATATATCTATAGGTATTATTTTAATATTTGGTTTGTCTATTCTGTTTAACTATTTGTTTATAGGTAAAATACTATTAAGAGACGATGCTCAGCTCCTAGCTGCCTTATAAACATCTTTTAAAAAGTTAATGTAAATAATTTATCTCTGTCTATAATAAATTCTCGTGGCATTTCATGTTATGTAATTAAAATTTTGATTAGTAATATCGCTAATTTATCTGCTTTAATTTCCGTATGAGTTAGTTTAAAATAAGTGTACTTTATTAGTTTATTAATAATAACCAGTATCATGTCATACTATTAACTTTTTTAGGTAGTAATTATTAGTATTCCTATAATAAAGTCTATTATAACTAATTTTTATAGTAGATTTAGTAAAGATATAGGTTATATGAGTCCGTACTCTTTATATCTTAATACCTTATTCTTTTTATAATTAATATATTCTGAAAGAATTTTCCTGACCTTACTCTAAATTCCTGGAATCTAGAAGTGTCTGTTAATCTATTCTATAGTCTTCTTAACTTCTTAATATCTATATATCTTGGCTGAATATTAGTCTTTAATTAGCTCTATCTATAATTCGTCTAGTACATAAATTATTTCTTAGTCTAGATTCTAGAGTAGTTATTTATTATTAAATTCCCTTATTTATTTTTCCCAGGTGTTTTCGATAATAATTATGTGTTTAATATTAATTTACGAGCTTCCTAGGAATCCGTCCTATCTTTATTTAAGTATTATATTATGAATTTCCGGTATATCCCTTATATGGTCTGCTTATTAGCTAAGTGTATTAGCTACTATATTTTCTTTTCCTACTTTATAAAGTATTTAAAAATCGAATGTGGAAACTAATTCCTACTATCTAATTTATTATTAATTCAACTTCTTCATTATTGTGAATGCTATTAGATTTTTATGATTTAAATATATAACAATTTAGTGTTTAGCTTCTTTTAAGTAATGTTTTTATTTTTTAAATGCTTAAACTATTACTAATAGTTTTTTATTATAAATATCATAATTTAACTTAGTAGTTATAAGTTTATAAGATAGAAAGTCTATTAGATGTTTATATTTATTATTCTGTACTTGTAGTAGAATAGCTTCTGTAGCTCTGTCTAATATATTCGTATATATCTCTATTTAAAGTCATAAATTAAATATCTTTAATATTAGTGGTTTCTAGAATATCTTCTTTAGGGTTGTAAAAGCTTTACTTTTCTTAACTTCTTACTTAAACTATCAGTCCTTTTTAAGTAATTCCGTTAAGGGTGCCGTGATTTTTAAATAATTCTTAATAAATTATCAGCAAAAGCCTGTAAATCTAAGAAAAGAATAAACTTCTTTTATATTTATTAGTATAGGTTATGATAAAACGTTTTTAGCCTTATCCAGGTTAACTACTATTCCATTTCGGGATATCAGATATCCTAAGAATTTGACTTCTTTTCTATAGAATATATATTTCTCTGTTTGGATATACAGGTTGTGTTTCTTAAGCTTCTGTAATATCTTCTTAGTATACTTAATATATTCTTTTAGCGTCCCGTTCATGTACACAAGCACGTTATTAAAATATGCTATTATAAATACATCTAGATATTCTCTTAGTATATAGTTAATAACTATCTAAAATATTGCTGGTGCGTTCGTGAGTTTAAATGACATAACTAGGTATTTAAATAACCTATATCTTATCTTTAGTATAGTTATCCATTCGTGTTCTTTAGCTATTTATATTCTATAGTATCTATTCTTAATATTAAAGAAACTAAACTATTTAGCTCCTCTAAGTTTATCCATGAGTTCTAATATTAAGGGTATAAGGTAATAGTTTTTTACTATAGCTTTATTAAGGTATCTATAGTTAATATATAATTTTAATTTACTATTTTTTTTTAGTATAAAGAGTGTTGGTGACGTTATAGTGTTTTCGCTTTCCTATATATATCTCTTTTTTAAGTTCTTATTTAGATATCATTATAACTCTTTTTGCTAATTAATGGATAGTTGGTATAATAGTCCCGGTTTTAGATCTATTCCTTCTTTAAGTATAATCTTATAGTCCTAGTTTTAGTATTCTAGTAACTAGTCTTTAGCTTTTTTAAAGAACTATTTTCTAAATTCTCTCTGGTATTTGTTCGGCATAATAAACATAGTATTATAAAAAGTTATTTTCTTTATCTATATTATAGCTTATATTTGTCTGTGGTAGTTTTTTCTAGTTTCTACAGACTTTATTCTCTAATTAATTAGTAGATTCTATTATACTAGTTAGTTCTATCTTAATATAAGATCCTCACTACCTAAATCTATAATCTTAATGCGGTGATTATCTGTGTAATTTACTGCCTTAATAGTTACATTCTCTATTTTAAGATTAATTAGACTTTTTTTAAATATTACTGGATTATTATTTATGCGTACTACTCTTACAGGTTTTTCTAAAACTCTAGTTAAAATATAGTATCTTTATATTTATTTATTTAATATAAGTGTTTTACTAGCCCTGCTGTTTATAAGTGCTTGTGTTAAAAAGCTATTAATATATACATCCACATATAGCTTATTTTCGTGTCTTTATTTAAGTCGTGTATAGTTAAGTAATAACTTTTATATTTTAATTTTAAATTAGTTTTTTAGCAGTATAGTTATTACTTACTGGCCTTCTAGTTTTTTATTAGTTATTAACTCTTAAGTGGCAGTTATTTCCTTAGTGTTTCCTTTTTTAGTCTGTGGATAAAATATTACTAGAGTTAGTATTAGTTTTCTTATAGTATTTTATACTCGTCTCTTGCTTCCTTTCTATAATCTTAGTACTTTTATTTTAAGAAATATTCTTTAGTTATCAGTTTGGCATGTAATTCTGTAGCTAATTATCTATTTTAGTGGTGTTTAGCCTAGTAATATTAGCATTCTAGTTAGTACTTATCTTAGTCTAACTATTTGTATTTCTTGGTCTTTGGGTTCTGAAGTTCTTTTTTGGAATCTATATAGATCAGTTCCTGCTACGTGTTAAGTTTTTATTTCTATACTATCTATTTTAATATTTATCTTATTATTAGTTTTTTAACTTATATAGCATAAGCTGTTTATTTATATTCTTATTTAGTATATATTTTTTTTTCACATATCTAGTACTTCTTTTGCATAGATTTTTTGGTAGTATTGTTATTCTATATCTATAGTATTAGTAGAGCAAGTTTCTTATTAAATTTCTTATTCTAATCCCGTTCTTATTTAGGGTGTCCTATAGGGTGGTAGTAAGTTATATAAATTATAACTAGTATAAGTTCTTATCTATAGATCTCGTTTATCTATATAGCTAGTTTCTATTTACTGAGTTTTCTATATTATTTGTTTCTAGCTACTTATAGTGCTTATTAGTACTTATACATCCTATCTTCTAAAGTAATCTTTTAGTACTTAGTAATATAATATTTCCCTATATAATATTCTAATCTATAGATCTAGTAATGTTCTTAGCTTACTTATTATTTAATTATTATAGATATTAGCTTTTTGCCTTCTATTATCTCTTAATCCTGTTATTACCTAAATTTTTAATTCTCTACTCTAAAGGGTCCTCTTTTCTGTTATATTATTTTATAGAATTAATTAGCTTCTTCTATAGAGCTGGCCTGGTATTATCTAATAGTAGTTTTTTTTATAATAGTAATTATATTATTAGCCTGTTCCACTAAATAATTCTTAACTTATTAATATAGTATTTTATATTCTTATCTAAGGTACGTGTGGCTTCTATAGATCTAGTATTATTTCTTCTAAATTTATTATATAATAGCCTTTTTAGTTATCCGGTTTTTAGCTAGTTCTATTTAGACTATAGTTATTTTAATTAGTGCTTTAGTCTAAATATAAGCTTATTTAATATCTACTTTCTATTATTTATAATCTTTAATAAAGTGTCTCTTTTTTCTATAACTAAGACATGCTTTTTATGCGTATTAATCTATTTATTTTCTAATTTACTTATCTTATTTTTATTTATTAACCTATATGTTCTTAATTAACACTTAGTTAATTTCCATTATATTATAGGTTTAACTATTTTTTCTATTTTTTTTATAGTGCGTGGATTATTAGCCTAGTGTTATTTTTCTTTTCCTATTTTTTTTAGTACTAATAGTTATTAATTATTACTACTTGTTTAATGATTCTCAGAAGTGTGCTAGGTTGTTTTCCTTAGGAAATCTTATTTTTAATTCTATTCTTCAGCCCTATATAGTATATTATAACTAGAGGTTAATCTACTTAGTCTAGTTAAAATTAGATTTATTTAAATTCTGCCGTGTAATTAGCTGCTAATGTTTATTACTTAAGTCATTAAAACTTCTAAATTACTTTTATTTCTTTATTAATTTTACTAAAAACTATAACTAACTCCTTCTCAAAGCTCTCGTAATTTTTAAAGGTTTTTTTAATATTATTATTATAATTCATAAGTCCTACTGATCCTTAGTTAGGATCTTCTTTTACTAGATAGTTTTTTATAAGCAGTTTAAATTATTTTATGGCTCTTCCTATTATATTCATATCAGCTACCAGAATCTAATCTTAGTTAGTTATAAATAAAGATTAATTAAACTAATAGTATAGGTCTATTATGGCTATAAAGGTTTTAAGTTTATCTCTATTACTATTAAACTTTATAGGAGGTTGTATTTTTACTGTTTTTTTTCTACTAGTTTTATCTACTACTATCTATTACTATAGATTAACTAGAGTGTCACGTAACTCCATTATAGCTACTTTTTATTCTTAAATAATTTATTATATACTTTTAGTTCCTTCTGATGTATTTCTAGTAGTAGATAAAGATCCTACTATAACTTCTTCTTTACTATTACTATTACTTAACGAATAAAGTTCCTATTTATTCTTATAGTAGGTTATTATAGACTGTAATTAGAAATTTATTATTAAAATCAATCTAACATCCTCTCCTACACTTTGAAAGGGTAGTTATAATGTTATAAGTTACCTTAACTTAATAGTACGTTTTATATTAGCAATTCTGCTTTGACTAATTACTTAATAAGTTCTTAGCTTTTTCTATATCTAGAATAAATAGCCTTAGGTTTAATAGAATAGAGTTTATGCTTTATTACAAGGTAGAAAGAAAGTATATAATAGATTTAATAAGATAGTATTAAACTATTTCACTTAAGTTCAAGTCTTAACTTAGAGATAAGATCTTGATTTTAGAGTAACTATAAAGAATCCAAAATATCTTAGAGCTAGTTTATGTCTTATATTTATAGGAAATTTCTTATACGTATATTATATACCTCCTAGTGGTATATTAGATACTACTAGAGAATACTAGAGAATACTAGAGCTTAAGTAAGTCTACTTAATTTTTATCTTTTTTACTTATTTTCTGCTTATTAAGTCTCTGCTTATTATATATACAACTGCTCCTAATCTATTAACATAGTTTTATATTTCTGTTCTTACTTCTTAGCTTATACTCTAGCCTGCGCTAGAGCGTCTTATATATACTTATAATTCTTTCTTTCTAGCTTAAATATATATTTCTATTCTAGAGCTTTATTAGCTGTTATTACTAGTTCCTTTAGCTTCTTAAGTATAGTTATCTTTCTATTACCGTCCATAACATTTAGTTACTTTTCTTTAAAAATTTTATTTTTAATTCTATTTTTTAATTTCTTATAGTACATCATAACTAATGGTTGATTTACTTAGTTAAATTATAACTAAATTTATTTAAACTTTATTATATAATTAGCTATTAACGTGCGTTGCTTAAGCTATTAAAGCTTTTAAATTACCTCTATTTCTTCATCTATTTCCCTAAAAACTATAATTATTTTCTTTTTAAAGCTTTTATAGTTCTTAAAGGCTTATTATATGTTATTATTATAATCTATAAGTTCTATTACTTCTAAGTTAAAATCTCTATTTACTAGGTAATTTCTAGTAAATAGTTTAAACTATTTTATAGCTCTACCTATTATATTTATACTAGCTACTAAGATTCTATCTTAATTAGTTATAAATAATATTTAATTAAATTAATAATAGAGGTCTATTATTGCTATAAAGGTTTTAAGTTTATCTTAATTACTATTAAACTTTATAGGAGGTTATATTTTTGTTTTTTTTTTTTAATAGTTTTTCTTATAGCTACCTGTTATTACAGAGTGACTAAGATATCACGTAACTTTATAATTATAGCTTTTTATTTTTAGATAACTTATTATATACTCTTAGCTTCTTTAGATATATTTTTAGTTATAAATAAAAATCCTACTATAGTTTCTTCTTTACTACTATTTTCTCTTAATAAATAAAGTTTTTATTTATCCTTATAGTAGGTTGTTATAGATCTTATTTAGATAATATAATATTAGAGTCTATCTAATAGCTTTTTTTTATTTTTAAGATAGTAGTTATTATATTATAAGTTACTAACTTACTAACGTATTATTAAACTAGTAACTAATTATATAATTAATTATATAATACCTTAATTAGTTTCTTTACGTCTGGATTAGATAGCTTATTAGACTTAGTAAAAAATAGTTTAATTTAATTAAAATAGAAGAAAGTAATATAATAAGTTAAGACTTAATAAAATAATATTAAACTATATTACTTAAGGTATGAATCTTAATTTTAGGGTAATTATAAAGAATTTAAAAGTAACTATAAACTGTTTAATATTCTATACTTATAGAGAGTCCTTTATGCGTATATTAAAAATATATTAAATACTACTAAAAAAAATAAGAAAAGATAAGTTTAGTTTAGATTTATATTTAATCTTATTTTTCTTATTAGTACTTATCTTTCTTATATTTTACTATAGCTAGTTATCTAACTTACTTACTTAAAATATTATTCTCTATAGAATTTAAATTTACTTTAGAGTAGTTCTATCTGCAGATTCTGTTTTTACTAGTTTACTTTTATTCTTTAGTATTATTTATATATTTTCTTATACTATTTCTTTTATAGTAGTGTTTTTTTAGTTATATTTTTTTTATTATAGTCCGTAATAGCTTTATTAAGAGTAAAATTAATTCTTCTTTATATATAATTAAAAGCTTAGTAACTAGTATATAAGATAATAAGCATAATATATAAACTATACTTTTATTAAAGAAATATAAAAAGTCTACTTCCTTAAGTAGTAACCTAAAGCTGTTATATAAAAAATAATAGATATTAAATTAATAGATAGTTAATAAATCTATAGCTATTACATATTAGAGAGTTTTTATAGTTATAAAGTTAAATAAACTTAACTTCTAGTCTAGCTATAAGCTTTTTATTAAAGCTATTATTATTAAGCAGCCGTTCTAATAAAAGACTAATATTAATTAAAATAACTACTATATATATTATTATAAAGATGCTAATAGATTATTTTTATATAATTATATTAATTTCTTTATTTATTTTAACTTCCTAGCTATAGTATATATCACGTAATAGGAAGTAATTCTATAAGGTAAAAGTATTAAAAAAAGTAGTATTAATAGAGTACTATAATAAATTTACGTAAATTTTATTACTAGCTTTATTAGACTTATATAAATAGTATCTACAAATAACATATAAAAGTATATTATTAATAAAGATAGTATTTATAATTATATTAAACTATAGCTATATTATTTGTTATTTTAGTACTACCTAGCACTACCTTTTTCAGGCACTAAGATATTATATAATAAGATAAGAGTCTATTTAGTAAAAGTATTATTTAATATTTACTATAGTTAACTTTAGCTTATATATATACTATTATTATTAATTAAAATTAATTATAATAATCTTATTAGTACTAGCTCTTTAATAATTGTCTAATTAATAATTTTTTTTATATTCTAATTTTACTTAATATGTGATGCTGAATGATTAACTTTATATTTAATTATTTTAGTACCCTCCAGCGCTGCTCTACTTAAGTATTAGAATAATTAAATATAAAACTAATTATCTAGTATCTCTTAAAAGGTATACTTAGTATATATAAAGTTAATATAAGTTACTTAAAAATTAGTAAGCTGCTATATAAACTAATAAAATACTTTAATTTATTTAATACTAGAAGAAATAACTTCTTTTAGCGTAGTAGTAGTATTACTAATATTAATAAAAATTTTTAATCTATTTACATGCCTGTTGAAAATATTTAGTTAATAAAATAATTTCTTTTCTATATATTTAAGAAAGTAAGTACTAGTATAAGGCGTAAAGTTAGTACTTAAGGTAAATTTAATATATATAACTCTACTAAGATAACTAGCCGCTAGGTATACAGGATATTTAATTTAACTAAAATATAATATTAAAGAAATATAAAATAAGAAAAGGAATAGTTTAAAGGCTTAAACCCTCTAAAATCTAATATAAAGTTAAATAGACAAGTAACTAATTAATAAGTACTATTAAAAAGAAAGTATTTTTTATATGTATATAACTACTAAAATAGTATATACTTTATACTATATATTAATTTAAAATTAATAGACTACTATTCTTAGGAGTTAGTTAGTTTTTATATTTTTAATAAAAGAAATATAGCTTATTAGTATAATTATAGGACTTTTTTTTAAGCTAGTAATAAGTATAAACTTTTTTTATAATAACCACCTCATTACTAAGAGCTATATCCATTTTATACTTAATATACTAATAATTATATTTAATATAGTAAGAATATATCTTTCTATTACTAATAACCTTACTAAGTAAAGACTTTATTATATGAATAATATAATTCTATTATTTATATACTATTATGTTTAATGTCTTTTACTTAATTTAAGTCTAATATTACTACTTATTTTATTATTAAAGGGAAAGCTTATTATCTCTAGTGCTTATAACTTTAGTATAAGTAAATTATTATAAAAATTATATATTTAGTGTCTTATTCACCTAGCGCTGTGTAGCCTTACTATTAGATATATAAAAATTTAGAATAACTATAACTAGCAGATAATAAAATCACTAAGGGTCTAAATTACTATAAAGAGTTAACTATAATATTTATATAAAGAAAATAAGAAAATTATATACTCTTATTCTATAATAACTCTCTAGCTAGTTATGAGAGGAATTAATAGTAGAGTTATTTCTTAACTTAGCCTAACACTACTCATCTTCTTATTATTATTATTAATAAAATTAAGACCTAAAAGTCTTTTACTTATATTTAATGAAATATTTCTATTTACTAGCTTATATAACTACTCTTTAGAGTCTATATATAGCTATAAGAATATTAATAAATTAGCTATAAAAAAGTACTTATTAGAATCTAGAGTGGAATTATTTAAATCCTAAACTAAATACTTTTACTATATAGAGAAAGATTTATTTAAAGGAGAATTACCTCTATTCTTAAAAGCACCCGCCTTTATAAAACTACCTAAAAGTATTATTTTATTCTTTTTTTTTATTTAATATTATGTTAGTTTAGACTATTGAAGTAGCCTAAACTACTAAAGCTATTTAAATTATTAAAGTAGTCTAAACCAAACTAGTAGCCTAAATTAATATATTAAATAAGAATAGAGAAAATCTATCTAAATATTAGCTAATAATTTATAATAAGAGAAAGTATTTATACTAGATTTTTTTATTATATAACTTAAGTAAGTAGCTACACCATACGCTAATAATATAAACACTATACTATTAAGTTATATAAAAAACTAGTATATTTATTTTTATATTAACTATTAAGGCTAGTAAGCTTATTCTTAAGAATAATAAAACTATTAGACCCATAAAAACTTACCTAAAGGTAAGTTAGAATTATAATATAACTTATATATAATTATATACTATAGTAAGGAAAAGAAGTTTATAAATAATAATAATTTTATTTAACATACTAGCATCACGATGCTGACTTATTATAAAGTTATTATAATAATAATTCTTATATTATAGTGAACTATAACGGTAGGAAGATAAATAAACACCTAGTCTCCTTTACTTAAAAAACTACTATAATTTTATTTTATGATTAAATTATTTAAGCGCCGCCTAACGCTAATAAATCTCATAAATAATAATAATAGTAACATTAAAATAGGTAGTAGTAAGTTGATAGAATTGCTTAATATTATCTTAAGTACTAACCACGTTAGGAAGGCGCGAAACTAGTAAATAATAATAAGTAAATATTTTATATATTACGTCTTTATAAACCCTACACTTGCCTGAGAATGTTTTTGTTATTCTAGTGCCTTAATTTAGACACGCTAGAGGGCGCTAAAATAACTAGATTATAAGTAGATATAAAAACAGATAGTAGTAATTATATTTAAATAGATAAATAGAGCAGGCGACATGAAGGCAGGTGTATAAAATAATAGAGATATCTTAAGATAGGATTTTAGCAGCACTAGGCGGCGCTAGGATGACTAGATCACAGGCAGATACAAAGATAGGTAGTAGTAATCATATATAGATGGATAAGGAGAGCAGGCGATATAAAGATAGGTGTATAGGATAATAGAAACATCTTAAGGTAGAGTTTTTAGCAGCGCTGGGTAGCACTAGAATAACGGGATTATAGAAAGAGAAATATAGAGTACGTGAATAGACAAGAGAAGCAGGCAACATAAAGGCAGGTGTATAGAATAATAGAAATATCTAAAGGTAGGGCTTTTAGCAGCGCTGGGTGGCACTAGGATGACGGTATCATAAGAAGAAGAATGTGGAGTACGTAGATGGACGAGGGGAGCAGGTAGGGGAGAGCAGGATAGAGGCAGTGGGTAGCTATAGGTAGTGGGTGAATGCACGTGATTTATATATAATGATATATCCCAGACCGTATGCGTGGTGATATAACCTGAATCCTGTACATAGTAACCTAATCTAGATTCTATACGTGATACTATAACCCAGAGCGAATCTGGGCTATATAAACCCAGAAAACGTTTGGGAAAAGGCGTCACTTTTCGGGATCTTACGTACCGGACCCCCTATACAAAATTGGGTGAATATCTAGGGTCTCCTATCCCAGAATCAGGGTGTTTTCACTCCTAACTATACGGGGTACTACACCCCAGAATCCAGGATCTTGCACCCCGGAGAATACTCTATAGGGGTACGAAGAAGATGGAATCGTACTTATCCGTACGGCAAAGACGACAACAGACCCGTACATGGCACTGGCCACAAAGCCATCACCAACCAAGAAGGTGTCAGCAAAGCAGCTCCATCGAATGATGGGACACATGAGATACAGCAATCTCAAGAAGCTCATAAAGAACACTACCGGATTGAAGCTAGACAGCCACCACCATGGCGCCTGCACATGCTGCTTGAAATTGAAGCTTTGGAAACGACCGTTTAGCGAACGACAGCGCGCAAAGCGAGAAGGAGAGATTCTCTACCT
Source organism: Zopfia rhizophila CBS 207.26 (assembly GCA_010093925.1). NCBI lineage: Eukaryota > Fungi > Ascomycota > Dothideomycetes > Zopfiaceae > Zopfia > Zopfia rhizophila. The sequence goes on from ML994635.1 coordinate 1,226,739, forward strand.
AGATCTCATACCACTAATCAAACCAGAAGGATACAATCAAAAGCATGGATATATTTCCATGACAGATGACTATACTACCAGCACGGAAATAGGACTTATTCGCTCTAAGGATAAAGCTCCAAATCACGTGAAAGAGCTGCAAGCTCGCCGAAAAGCACAGGGAAAACCCCCTATTGCGTACATTTTCTCAGACCGAGATTCTATATTCATGAGTCAAGACTTTGAAGAATGGATGAAGAAAGAAGGGATTACTTACTAACTAACTGTACACGACACTCCACAAGAGAATAGACTTACTAAAATAACCTCGTTTCATCTCTATAAAAAAGCAACGTTAATGCTAGCAGATTAAAATCTTTTAAGATTTCTCTGGCTACTAGTAATTAAATATGCTGTAGAGCTAAAAAATAGAAGCCTAGCATGAAGACTTAATAGCAAAACACCGTACGAAGTCATCAATAGATATAAACCAAATCTTTCCAAAATTCTAATATTCGGAACTGTTATGTACTATCAGAATAGCTAAAGAGCTCAATCTGAAAAGATTACACTACATAGAATTAAAGGAAGATTTATCGGGTTTGCAGATAGATTAAATAGATCTATTATTAAAGTCTGGAAAGAAGGGACACGGCAGATTATAGAGGAACGAAATTTCAAATCTAATAATAACTATAAACCATACGATAGACATTAATCTATAGAAGATAAAAAAGAACTTAACTTTAAAGAGAAAGTATAGTAATCTTTAATAGAAGCTTATAGTTAATCATCAAATCATCTATCTAACCTGTACTCTAAACTAGTAATTAATAGTCAAAGGACTACGTGATAAGGGACGTATGAATTTATAGTTAAAATCATTAAGCAGAGCCCATCTCATAAGAGGGAGCTAGACAGGCTGTATAAGCTAAGTCTTATACTATTAGAAAAAGAGAAAAACACTTAATACAGTAGAGAGCACACGTAAAGTGTGATTTATATTAGGCTATAAATAATTAAAAATACAAAAAAAAAAGTATAATAAGATGCTGTAATAAGCCTTAAGATAGAATTACTAATCTAGAAGCTACTCTTTTTAATAAAACCACTATAGTAATTAACACGCAATAATAGAGAGCAGCTACTTCATAAATTTTATAATAAGTATAGATATATAATTTTAATAAAACTAGTAATAGTAGAAGCTGTAGTAAGTGTATAGAAAATAATTACATTTACTAGAGCCCCTAATAAGCATTTCTATATACTATATATAGTAATACTTAATGAAATTAACCACGCTTATTAAAGCTTTTATTTATATCTTAATAATGCTTTAGAGTACGCTTTAATTATAACTAATATAGGTATTTATAAGAAGCTAGGTTTAAATAACCTAGAACTAAAATTATTTATAGTAGTAATAGAATAGCTAGATAGCACGAAATAGAAATAAATAACAAATATTAAAATATAGTAGTATTAAGAGAATAAGATATTTAAATTTATTAAATTACCCACAGGGCGTACAGCACTAGATAGAAAGTAAATATTTAAAGTTAAAAAAAGCTAATAATTAAATTACTAAGTATAAGGCTAGATTCATAGAGAAAGAATTTATATAGTAATTTAGTATTAATTATAATTAAATATATGCTAGAGTCATATAAGTATCTTTAGTATAAATAATATTTATATTTATAGTATTATTTAATTATAATATTATACAGCTTGACTTCGTAACAGTATACCTTAATTTAGATTTTAATAAAAAAATCTACGTTAAGTAAGTACCTAGTTATGTTTAAAAAAATAAGAAATATTTTATTTATAGAGTTAAGAAAAGCCTGTATAAACTAAAATAATTAGCACGTAAGTAAATAAAATAGCTTATAAGCTTTCTTATTAAAATCAGATTTAAGCTACTTACGGTAGATAATAATATCTTTATTAAAGATACTATCTATATAGAACTTATAATTATAGTTTATATAGATAATATTAAGCTTATTAGTAGTAATAAGTTAGCCATAAAGTAGGTAATTAATTAGCTAAGTAAGGAATTTAAGATAACTAATCTAGAAAATATTAAGTACTATCTTAGAATAGAAATTAAATATAACTATAGTATAAGAATAATTATGCTTAGTTAATAAGCATATATTAAAAAAATCTTTAATAAATATAGGTATAGTAAGTATAGATATGTTATAAGTTACTAACTTATTAATATAATATTATACTAGTAATAAGCTGTTTAACTAATTATATAACGTTAATTAGTTCCCTTACTTCCGGATTAGATAGCTTATTAGACTTAGTAGAAGTTAGTTAACTTAATAAAGATAGAAAGAAACGATATAGTAAGTTAAGTTTTAATAAAATAATATTAAACTATATCACTTAAGGTGTGAATCTTAATTTTAGAGTAACTATAAAGAATTAAAAGTAATTATAAGTTATCTAATGTTCTATACTTATAGCAGATTCTCCGTGTGTATATTATATACTAATTAGAAGTATATTAAATACTACTAAAGAAGATAAAGGAAGATAAGTTTTTATTTTTATTATTTATACTTATCTTTTTTATGTTTTACTATAACTAGTTATCTGACCTACTTATCTACTTAGAGTATTATTTCTTATAGAACTTAAACTTACTTTAGAGTAAACCCATTTATAAGTTTTGTCTACGCTAGTTTACTTTTATCTTTTAGTATTACTTATATATTTTTTTATACTATATTTTCTATAGCAACGCCTCTTTACTTACGTTCTTTTTTTTATTATAGTTTATAATATTATCCCCTTCCTTTAAGCCTTTAGCCTGAAGGTTATTCTGTTCTTTCTTTTATAGATAGTATAAAGGTAGTTAGTTCTTTATATAAAAGCTAAAATTATAAGAACCCCTAATACCTTTTCTATCCTTTTAATTTCCTAAGAATAACTTAAGCGGAATCGTCCTTAATATAAGCTCACTATTTAATAAAAAGGGTTTAAGAAAATATTTATTAAATACTATCTCTTTATTCTTATTATTATAATAATAACTATTATTATTTAGTACATCTGGCTTCCGGATAATGTTCTAAGTGTATTAACTAAAATATAAAATATAATCTTATTATAACTTAGCTTAAATAGAACTGTTTTAATCAGAATAAAAAAAAGCTTTAGTAGTAACTTTATACCGCTAAAGAGAAATTACTTACTATAAAGTCTTATAAGCTTTATCTTTATTACTAGTTAGCTTAAATAGATTCTTAAAAGAAGAAAATATTCCGGCGTGAGCTTACCTTAATTAATAAAGTTCATATAATAAAAAAGAAAAAGTAAAACTATTAGAATTAATCTAGTATATTATAATCTATAGTATCTAGTGTTGCTTTGTTTTTTTTCTTAAGTTTTAAATAGAATATTCTATATTCTTTTTACTTATTAGATATAGTTTTAGAGCAGGTGTTTATTACTTTCTCTAATAGTACTAATTAATTAGCTCTAAACTATTTTTTAAGTTCCTAACTAGCTCTTATGTGTTATCTTTAGGTTTATAATTTTTTTATTTAACTAAATACTTTTACTAATACCTAAATCACTAGTAGTCTAATATTCATTAAACTTTATACTTAGTAGTGTTTTTCTCAAGTTTGAGTTTTATCTATAACTCAGCGTTTTATAGTACTGGTTCTAGTCTTAAAATATGAAAAACTAAGTAAATTCTCATATTCTTAGGTAATTATAGTTCGTAATTTATAGATTCTATTTATTATTTAACCTTAAATGGTCCTAATTTAATGTGATCTAGTTTCTTTAATGGTTATTTTATTTCTAAATTTTTTTATAGTAAAAAAATTTTATCCCCTTCCTTAAAGGTTAGTCTCTTAACTTTAGACTTATCTTTTTTCCGTTTACTAAGATTACCTTTATAGGTAATTCTTTGTATGATTTTTTAGTAAAGTTATTATAGCTCTTTAATCTTTACTCTTATAGATTCTAATATCTTATTTAGTTTCTATGGTTCTTAATAAGCCGTAGGCTTATAACTATAGTTTATATAGAATAGTAATTTTCCTATAGTTAATAACTTTATAGAGTTATATATAAACTTAGCTATTAGTAATAAGTTAATCTAATTATCTTATTATTTATTAACATACATTCATAGGTATTATTTTAATGTTTGATTTATCTATTTTATTTATTTATCTATTTATAAGTGAAATGCTGTTAAGAGGCTGTATTCTACCCCTAGCTTTCTAATAAATATTTTTTAGAATATTAACATGAATAATTTATCTCTGTTTATAATAAACTCTTATAGTAATCCATATCACGTAATTAGTAGTCTAATAAGTATAATTACTAATTTATTTACTTTAATTTCTATATACGTTAGTTTAAAGTATGCGTACTTTATAAGTCAGTTTATAATAACTAAAATCATATTATACTATTAGCCTTAAAAGGTGGTTATTATTAGTATTTCTGTAATAAAGTCTATTATAACTAATTTCTATAGTAGGTCTAGTAAAGGAATTAGTTACATAAGTTTATATTTCTTATATCTTAATATCTTATTCTTATTATACTTAATACATTCTAAAAGAATAGCTCTAATCTTTTTTTATATTCCTAGAATCCAGAAATGTCTGTTAATCTGTTTTATAGTTTTTTTAATTCCTTAATGTCCGTACATTTTAGCTGAGTGTTAGTTTTTAATTAACTTAGTCTATAATTTATCTAGTATATAAATTATTTCTTAGTCTAAATTCTAGCGTAGTTATTTATTATTAAATTCTCTTATTTATTTTTCCTAGGTATTTTTAATAATAACTATTATTTTAATATCTATTTATAAGCTTTCTAAAGATCCATCCGGTTTTTATCTAAGTATTATATTATATATTTCCGGTATATTTTTTATATAGTCTGCTCTTTAACTAAGCGTGTTAACCACTATATTTTCTTTTCCTAATTTATAAAATATTTAAAAGTTAAAAGTAGAAACTAATTTCTATTACCTAACTTATTATTAATTTAACTTCTTAGTTATTATAAATACTGTTAGATTCTTATAGTTTGAATATATAATAATCTAGTATTTAGCTTCTTCTAAATAATATTTCTATTTTTTAAATGCTTAAACTATTGCTAATAATTTCTTATTATAAATATTATAATTTAATTTAGTAGTTATAAGCTTGTAAGATAAGAAGTCTACTAGATATTTTTATCTATTATTTTATATTTATAATAGAATGGCTCTAGTAGCTCCGTCTGATATATCTATATATATCTCTATTTAAAGTTATAAATCAAATATCTTTAATATTAGTAGTTATTAGAATATTTCTTTTAGTATTTTGAAAGTATTTTTTTTGTATTGTTCCCACTTAAAGTGCTAGTCCTTCTTTAGTAATTCTATTCAAAGTAACGTGATTTTTAAATAATTCTTAATAAATTACCAGCAGAATCCCGTAAATCTGAGGAAAGAATAAATTTTTTTTATATTTATTAGTATTAGCTAAGATAGAACATCTTTAGCCTTATTAGAGTTAACTATTATTCTGTTTTGGGATATTAAGTATTCTAAGAATTTAACTTCCGTTCTATAGAGCACATATTTTTTTTGTTTAAATATATAGTTTATATTCCTTAAGCTTTCATAACACTTTCTTAGTATACTTAATATATTCTTTTATTATTCTATTTATATATATAAATATGTTATTAAGATATGCTATTATAAATACATCTAGATATTCTCTTAGTATATAGTTAATAATTATCTAGAATATTACTAGTGCGTTAGTAAGTCCTATTAGTATAACTAAATATTTAAATAATTTATATCTTATTTTAAATACTATTATCTACTCGTGTTCTTTAACTATTTATATTTAATAATATCTATTTTTAATATTAAAAAAGCTAAATTACTTAGCCCTTCTGAGCTTATCCATAAGTTCTAATATTAATAGTATTAGGTAATAATTTTTAATAGTAGTCTTATTAAGATATTTGTAATTAATATATAGCTTAAGTTTTCTATTCTTTTTTAGTATAAAAAGTATTAGTAAAGCTATTTTGCTTTAACTTATTTATATATATCTCTTTTATTAGTTTTTTTATAAGAATTTCCGCAATTCTTCCTGTTGGTGAATGGGTACTTGATATAATAATTCTAGTTTCAAGTTTATTTCTTCTTTAAGCGTGATTTTATAGTTCTAGTTTTAATATTCTAGTAATTAGTCTTTAGCTTTTTTAAAGAACTATTCTTTAAATTCCTCTTAGTATTCTTTTAGCATAATAAATTTAGTATCATAAAGTATTATCTTTTTTATCTAAATTATTACTTATTATTATTATTTATAGTATTTGTTCCTGTTGCCTATAGTTTTTCTTTTCTAATTAATAATTAGATTCTATTATGTTAGCTAGTCCTATCCTAAGATAAAATCTTTACTATCTAGATTTATAATTTTAATATAACAGTTATCCCTGTAATCTACTACCTAAATAGTCATATTTTATATTTTAAAATTAATTAGATTTTTTTTAAATACTATTAGACTATTATCTATGCGTTTTACTTATATAGGTTTATTTAAAACTCTAGTTAGTATCTAGTATCTTTATATTTATTTATTTAATATAAGTATTTTACTAGCCTTACTGTTTATAAGTGCTAGTGTTTAGTTATTATTAATATATATATTTACATATAACTTGTTTTCGTGTTTCCTTTAGTTTAGTTATATATATATAATTAATATATTCCTTCTAACCTTTTCTTAGTCTTCTAATAGCTTAATTATAGTCTACTAGTTTTCTAGTTTTTTATTTATGTTTAACTCTTGAGTGATAGTTATTTCTTTAGTGTCTCTTTCTTAAGTCTATAAATTAAATATTTCTAGAGTTAATATATTTTCTTATTAAGTATCTCATATACGTTTTTAGCTTATTTTCTATAATTCTTATATTTCCATTCTAGAAAACACTTCTGATGTGTGAGTTTTTAATGTAATTTTATAGCTAACTATTTCTTTTAATAGTATTTAGTTTAGTATAACTAATATCCTAGCTAGCATTAGTCCTATAATAGCTGTTTATATTTATTAGAGTTTAGATTCTATAATTTATTTTCTAAGTTTATATAAACTAGTTCTTATTATTTACTATTTACTATAATACTTTTCTTATTCTTAGTCCTTTAATATGTATGATGTGTTTATTCTATTTATAATTTCTTCCTATATAAGTCTTTACTATATATATCTAGTATTTTTATCTTATTATTTTATTTACGGCGTCGTTATTTTGTACTTATAAGATTAGTAAAAAGATTTCTTTTTTTTTCTTATTTTAATCCCATCCTAGCTCTAAGTGTCCGACGGGGTGATAATATATTATATTTATTATAACTAGTATAGGTATTTATCTATAGATTTTATTTATCTATATAGCTAGTTCTTATCTACTTAGTCCTTTATACTATTTATTTTCTGCTAATTATAATACTTATTAATACTTATATATTCTGTCTTCTAGAGTGATCTCTTAGTGCTTAGTAATATAATATTTCTCTAAATAATACTCTAAACTATATATTTAACAGTATTCTTAGTATACTTACTATATAATTATTATAGATATAAGTTCTTTTCCGTTTTTTGTCTCTTAATTTTTCTTTTATTTAAATTTCTAATCTTCCTTCTTAAAAGGTCCTCCTTCTTATTGTATTATCTCATAGAATTAGTTGGCTTCTTTTAGTAAGTTAGTATAATATTACCTAATAGCCGCTCTTTAGAGAGTAGAAATTATGTTATTAGTCTGCTCAGCTAAATAATTCTTTACCTACTAATATAGTATTTCATATTCTTATTTAAGATATGTATAGCTTTTATAGATCTAGCATTATTTCTTCTAAACTTGTTATGTGATGGCCTCTTTAGTGATCTGGTCTTTTGCTTATTCCACTCAGACTATAGCTACCTTAATTTCCTTAGGTGCCTTAGTCTAAACGTAAGCCTTCTTAACATCCACTTGTCATTACTTATATTCCTTAACAAAATGTCCTTATTTTCTGTATCCTAAACAGGCTTTTCTTGCGTAGCGTTCCATTCATTCTTTAGCTCACTTCCCTTACTATTTGTCCATGAATACTTTATTATAGTCGATGTCTATTTCGTCATATGTTCGGGTGTCTTTCCTATTTTTTCTAGGTGCATAAATCACCAATCATCTGCGTGACTTCTTTTCTTATTCTTACTGGTACTAATAATTGTTAATAGTCACTGCTTGTTTGATGATTCTGAGTAAGATACTTAGTCGTTTGCCCCTTATGATCTCGTCTTTGATTCTGTCCTTCAGTCCTTCGTAGTACATCATGACTAGTGGTTGGTCTGCCCAATTAAGCCGTGATTGGATTTATTTGAACTCTGCCGTGTAATTGGCCGCTGACGTGCGTTGTTTGAGCCGTTGGAGCTTCTAGATTACCTCCGTTTCTTTGTTGATTTCTCCGAAAACTACAATCATTTCCTTCTCGAAGCTCTCGTAATTCTTGAATGCTCTTTTTACGTCACTGTTGCAGTCCATGAGTCCTGCTGCTCCCAAGTTAGGGTCTCTGTTGGCTAAGTAATTCCTTGCAAGTGGTTCAAACCATCTCATGGCTCTTCCTGTCATGTTCATGCCGGCCGCCAGGATCCGATCTTAGTCAGTCGTGAATGATGTTTGATTGAACCGACAGTAGAGGTCCATTGCTGCCATGAAGGTCTTGAGTTCGTCCCTATTGCCGTCAAACTTAGCTGGAGGTTGTATCTTTACTGTTCCTCCCTTCGTGGTCTTTCCTGCCGCTACCTGTTGCCGTAGGTTGACTAGGGCGTTGCGTAACTCCATGATGGCTGCTCCTTGTTCTTGGATGATTTGTTGCGCACTCTTTTGTCCTCCTGATGTACTTCCAGTCGTGGATGAAGGTCCTGCCATGACCTCTTCTTCACTGCCGCTTTCTTCCGACGAATAGAGTTCTTGTTCGTTCTTGTAGTGGGTCGTCATAGACCTTATTCAGACAATCTGGTGTTAGACGCTGTCCAACAGTTTCTTTCTACTCTTTTGAGATGGTAGTTACTATGTTACAAGTTGCTAACTTACTGACGTAATGTTATACTGGCAACAAGCCGTCCAACTGATTGTGTAACGTCAATCAGTTCCCTCGCTTCCGGATCGGATAGCTCGTTAGACTTAGTGGAAGTTGGTTGACTCAGTAGAGATAGGAAGAAACGATACGGTAAGTTGAGTTTCAACAGGATAGTATTGAACTATATCACTTGAGGTGTGAATCTCAATTTTAGAGTAACTACGAAGAATCAAAAGTAACCGTGAGCCGTCCAACGTCCCATACTTATAGCAGATTCTCCGTGCGTACATTGTATACCAATTGGAAGTATGTTGGATACTGCCAGAGAAGATGAGGGAAGATGAGTCCTCATCTTCATCATCTGCACTCATCTTTCTTATGCCTCGCCGTAGCTGGTCACCTGACCTGCTTACCTACTCGGGGTGCTGTTCCCTATAGAACTTGAACTTACTTCGGAGCAAACCCATTCGCAAGTTTTGTCTGCGCCAGTTTGCTTCTGCCCTTCGGCATCGCTTGCACATTTCTTCGTACTGTGCCTTCCACAGCGACGCCTCTTCGCTTGCGTTCCCTTCTTTGTTACAGTCCGTAACAGGATGTAGGGTAAAGACGTTAATAGTAATAGGTTAACGCCTTAACTTATTTAACGGCATCACTATTAAAGCTTTAAGATAAGAATTTATCGCCCAGCTAGGATTAATTATGTACGCTATAATTATAACTTAGCTAGATATAGTATTTACAGTCTCATCCCTTATATAGCATATAAATAACCCTAGACCTGAGTATTAGCAAGCACTTAAAAGGATCTTCTTCTACCTACGCAGTATGATCGATTACTGTATCACGTTTAGTAGAGAAAGCAACAACAAAATTGCTGGGTATACAGATACTAGCTTTGCTGAAGATTCTGCAACCAGACACTCAACAGGAGCCTATATTTTTACTCTAAACGGAGGACCCATTAGCTGGACTTCAAAGCATCAGCTGACAGTCGCTTTGTCGACTATAGGAGCAGAATACATAGCCATATGTCAAGCCATAAAAGAAGCCATCTAGCTCAAGCAACTGCTTACTGAATTGGGACTTCATTAAGAGTCTATCGAGATTCACGCAGACAATAAAAGCGCTATTGCTTTAGGCAAGAACCCTAAATTCCATAAGCGTAGCAAGCACATCGACGTACAGTACCACTACGTATGAGAGCAGGTACAAAGCGGACGAATCACCACGCCCTACCTACCAACCAATCAAATGGTAGCCGACAGCTTAACCAAAGCTATCAGTCCAGAATTATATCTTCGATTTATCAATCACTGCAGGCTCGACCCTGACAAGAAGAGGCATGATTAAGACATCTCCAAAAGCATCGTACGCAAGCTTGAGAGGGAGTGTTGGCAAAACCGCGATAGGCAACCTTGCTACCATGCGCCAAGCATAGGCAGAACTCAAGGCACCACCGCCACAACAGCAACGTGAGTCATCAAGGATTCGTACTATCGTTACTGCCTAATCGATATTATGTACTTAATCAGTCATTACCTTCAGTATTGTAGGAATCAATGCAATCATTCCTTTGAAGACAATATTTATGAGAACTTCATGCTGCCAAATATAACCTCCATGAGAGTCAACTATGTACGCTACGGAGACTTGATAGTTGACTTCTGCTAAGTCGCTTAGATCACGTGACTACACCCGGTGAAGGCCAAGACAATCGTCCCGGAACCATCCTGGGCCCCAGCCCATTACACTATTTGTTTAAATCGAGTATTCTAATGTAGTTCTTAATGACATGTTTGGTACCCTGGGTTTCTAGTAATTTCTAATAGTCCTTTGCTACTCCCCATGTATTAAGACACTAAGATAGGCCCTTAATTCCCTTAATCCCGTTGGTTTCCAACTGCAATATTAACCGAGAGGAGCTACTTTATTAGTAGGAGGATGCAAGGCTGCGTTCTGGTTTGTATTAGCCACAAGGTCGTCGAGAAACTCTAGAATAAAGAATAGAGAGAATATATGGTAGGGATTCGTCGGGTCGACTTCGGGGGGAGATTTAGGCGACCTGAACGGTGGATGGTTTTCAGCGGTTTGTACGCAGGCGGGCTCTCCACGCTCGGGAGGTGGCTCAAGTTGGTCAAATATCGACAGAGAAGGCAGTTGCTCGCTAGCTACGAAGTCTTTATCGTTTGTAGCACGTTTTCTGGGCATGGCGTTAAGCAATTGTCGACGGTTTACAACTATCTACATCACGATAGCCATTTGGTGTTGGCTTGGCAGGGTCCGGTGGCTAGTGGTAGCTAGTGTGCGGCTTATAGAATCTATGTTTTCTAATTGGTCCAAACCCCTGTGCACACGGGCCATAATTCTCTGGCACATATTGACGGGATATGGGGATACACACCAGAAGTCTCGCCTTGCAAACCGTGGGGACCGACATTCGGACGAATATTGCACCGCCGATTTAAATGGGCTTGATGGGAATTTCGTGCCAATGAGCAGAAAGGGCGAGCCGAAGCCGGAACAGGAATGGTTATCCATCCAGGATCCTGAGGCCTGGCCCATCGGTATTTGCTCCTCCGGGAACAACGCCGAGCTCTTGGTAGCAACTTTGCAGCAAGTCCAGCCAGGCGGGAGTGCCCTCCTGATGGGATTGTTGCGCGTGCTTACCCGTAAGGCTTGGTTTTCCCACCGCTTCTCGATAGCTGCTGCTTCTTTCTTTACTCCAGATCTGGAATTTGCTTGTATCTCGACGGCCAAGATCCAGCGACCAAATGCATACACTGGCCACGCGATGTGCCACGCCCATGTGAATGTCGTTTACTATGGTCGCTTGTGAGTCTTTTTGTTGTCACCAGAAATGAGAACATGACGCGTGGTGGCGTCAGCCTGGTGATGACTGGAATTTTGCGACATTCGTCCGATGCCAAGGGGGCGTTTCTCTCGCATTCGAATACGCAGGCGTCGGAAGCGGTGAATAATGGGCCCCCGAGACGCCGATATCTACCCTGATGCAGCCCTTTGTTTGAGCTCCTCCTAAAACTACCGGCGAACAAGCAGCGGCCTTGCCATTTGCTTTCTGTTTTCTTCTATTCTTAAATCCGGTTCTTCTTTGACGCTTCTTTGTGGTTTTCATACATATAGCCCTGCCTCCTCAGGCTTTGAATTAATCTTTTCCGATATCACCGTCCTTGCTTCCGACCGCTCTTCACTTTGGTGAAACACTAATTTTCAGTCCTTCTGCAATGAGTGAACAAAATAAAGACGCACTACGCTCAGCCAGCGTGGCAGACTCTGAATCAACTGTCACTCGAAGCGTCGAGCCCTCAGTACTAGAGACGAAGGAGCCTGTCGAGAACGTTATGCCATCCACCGTGGCATCTGAACGTGAGAAGTCCGCCGAACCAGGCGCCAACGAGAAAGGAGAGGAGCACCAATCAGAAGGGAGTGCCTCAGAAGAGGAGGAAAATTTCGAATACCCAAAAGCATGGAAACTCGCCATTATCACGCTTGCGCTATGCCTTTCGGTGTTTTGCATGGCATTGGTTCGTCGGACCCTTGATGCTAACCATCATCAGCCTGCTAATATGTCAATAGGACAACACCATTATCGCTACTGCTATTCCTCGAATCACCGATCAGTTCAAAGCTCTCAACGATGTGGGGTGGTACGGTTCGTCGTACCTGCTCACAACCTGCGCAACACAAGTATGTTAGAAGATTTTATCCGCTTAGTTACTAACAAAGACTTCAGCTCATCTATGGTAAATTCTATACTTTCTACTCGATCAAATGGGTCTACCTCTCAGCTCTTTTCATTTTCGAAGTCGGTTCCCTGATTTGCGGTGTCGCACCGAACTCTACTGCCTTGATTATCGGCCGTGCAATCGCAGGTGTAGGCGCCGCCGGTATCTTTTCCGGAGCTATCTTGATTGTTGCGAATACCGTACCACTGAGACAACGACCAACGTACATGGGATTCATTGGAGGCATGTACGGTATTGCTAGTGTCGCTGGTCCGCTTATGGGTGGTGCTTTTACCGACCACTTGACCTGGAGATGGTGCTTCTACATTAATCTTCCTTTCGGAGCTGTCACTGCCGGCTTCATCATCCCTTTCTTCCAAGTCCCACGCCGCGGCAAGAAATCAGAGGCCACCTGGAAGGAGCAGATCCAGAAGTTCGATATCCCAGGAACTTCTCTTTTCCTTCCCTGCATTGTTTGCTTGCTTCTTGCGCTTCAGTGGGGTGGAAGCAAATATGAATGGAGCAACGGCCGCATCATTGCGCTTCTTGTTATCTTCGGTCTTCTCGCTATTGGATTCGTCGGTATTCAGTACTGGAAGCAGGAAGATGCTACCGTGCCTCCCCGTGTGTTCCTAAACAGGAACGTTTGGGGCTCTGCGTGGTTTGGTTCCATGTTGGGTGCCAGCTTCTTCGTTCTCGTGTACTACCTTCGTAAGTACCTCTCTCCTAAATTGACATAATCACGTGCTAACATTTACAAAGCCATCTGGTTCCAAGCTATCAAAAGCGTCTCAGCAACCAAATCCGGCATCATGAACCTCCCCGCCATCCTTGGCCTCGTCGTCATCTCCATGCTCTGTGGCGGCATCGTCACCCTCCTCGGCTACTACACCCCCTTCATGCTCCTCAGCTCCATTCTCATGGCCATCGGCGCTGGCCTCCTATCCACTTTCGAAACTGACACCAATTCCCCCAAATGGATCGGCTACCAATTCATCTTCGGTGCCGGTGTCGGTTTCGGCATGCAGCAAACCCTCATTGCCGTTCAGACCGCTCTCCCAGCTGAAGACGTACCCATCGGAACTGCTATCATGATGTTCGCGCAGACACTCGGTGGTGCGCTGTTTATTTCTGTCGGCCAGAATGTCTTCACAAACCAGCTTATCAAGAATCTCGCCAGTGTAGTACCGGATCTGAATCCTGGACTTGTCTTGACAGTTGGCGCTACCGAGCTCAAGAATGCAATCCCCGAGCAATTCCTAAGCGGTGTGTTGACGGCATACAACCGGACACTAACACAAACCTTCTATGTCTCCGTCGCCGCAGGTTCGTTCTCCATTATCGGCGCGCTTTTCGTGGAATGGAAGAACATGAAGGGCAAGAACATCCAGATGGCCGCCGCATAGACTCCTTCTCACTAATCAACCCTTTTCTTCTCTCGATGAGCTGTCAGGCTCGACATTCTATATTAGATACTTTGGCTCCCGAGCCTGATTTCCCTATACCCGGTATTTGCATCCGCATCCGCATCCGCATAGCAGCCACGGCGTTTGTTTGGAGGCTCTTTTCAAGTCAACATAGTGTATTTAATAAATGGATTTGGATTTTTGTGTACGATAGGGGGTTATGTATAGGAACGGCCGAACAAGGACATTTCCTCTCTGAAAAGTTGTCGGATTAGTTGAGCGCACAATAGATGCTTTGGACGTAATGATACCAGTTGAAAGAGAAATCCACGGCTTCCACGAATGTGATGTGTGAATGCTCAACTGACTTTATTCACTGACGGGTTTGGAAGGCGTCCTTTTGGCAACTCAACGAACAGTTAACGGGAACCAAATCCTAATCCGGAGTCTGATGAATTAGCCTTCATCCAAATTAACACTCCATCACTCACACCCTTTCACAGGTAACGAGCCGCTGTTACCAAAGAACCCCGGCAAAGGACTCATTCACCCACTTCCTCCCCTCACTGGTGTCCCACCACCACCTCCCCTTCCTATCTACTCTCCTATTCGTTCCAAGCATCACCACGCATCCCAATAACATCATCAATAGGAATACATAGATGCCGACCTCCGTTCATTCTCACCTATCCCCAGCCCTAAAAAAAGCCCAGAATTAAACAAGCAACAAGGCCAAGTCGTTTCGGACCAAAATTCGGTATTCCTTCCACGAGTTATGGACGAAAGAGTTGCGTTCTAGACTGTGGGGCAGAAAGGGGGTAATGAGGGCTAGTGTGCTCTCTGTGGGCGGACGAAGAAGGACGAAAGAACAAGGTTCAAGCAGTCCAATAGCATTCCTAATTCAGTTCGTTGGTTCACGACACGTGTCCAAAAGTATACACACCCAGGAAGCTTCGCGAGTGATGGTAAATTTGACTTTTGAATGGCAAGGTAGTTTGCGGTGTTAGTTCTAGGTTGACAGGTAGAGTGACTCCGGTGTTTTTTTTAAGGAGATGTAGGTTTGAGTGCAAGCGGATGTCCTTGGTGACGTTCATGATGTCCCGAACTGTGTGCACAGTGCATCATTGACAGGTTGAAATTCCATGTTCCATTGCGGAGCCTGTTCTCTATCAATCAAATGGCCTACTCGTCTACCAAGATCTCCATGAAGGGTATTGTTGATCGCTAAACGTCTCTTTTCCTGCACTATCTACCTCTAATCCACTGCTGTTTCACACAGGACGCCGTCATCCCCACGGTTTACCAATCTATGCCTCATGCCGAAATACACTGCTTAGAGAATGTGAGAAGATGGAAGTAGAGAGTCTATCTAGTCCTTCCGTTCGATCAAATCAGGGATCTGCTCAGGCTTGACATTGCCTTCGAGGATGTCTAGACATGTAAGTCAGTGCTGTCTAGAACAGGGAAAAGGGGCACGCTTACTGTAAACCGCCGTGAAAAGCGGGAAATCTGCCTCCATACCCTGCGACTTCAGAAATCCATTCACCTCATACGCCGTGCTCGTCCCCTGCAGCTTCTGCCCATTCAACTCCTTCTTCTCAATCTCAAACACTGACTCTCCGCGCTCAATCGCCATCTTCGCGCACCTGAAGTTGCGGCCGCCCATGCAGGACGTCACGACGTCCGCAACGCCACAGCTCTCTTCCGTGAAGGTGCTCGTGTGCACACTATCAGCGAAGAATGCCTTTCCGAATGCCACCATCTCCAGGATCCCGACACGCATGACAGCCGCCTTAGCGTTGTCCCCCCAGCCCAGCCCGTCCACGAATCCAGCGGCCAGAGCAACAATGTTTTTCAGTGCGCCGCCTAGCGATACGCCAGCGACATCACTCACCATTCTCACGTGGAAATACGGTCTATGAAACAACTTCCTCACATTCTCATGGCTGAGCGGTGGATACTCACTCGGCAGCGCCTTTAGCCTCGCAGACCTCGCACTCGGGACCGCCTTGCTAGGCGAAATCAAATCAACCTGCGAACTCGTGGGTGATCCTTTAGGTGTCGGGTTCCTGGAGTCCATGGGCGGGGGATCATATGCTACGGTCGTCTCAGAGTATTTCTCCTGCGCAATTTCGGAAGCGATGTTTGCGCCTGAGAGGGCGCCGCAGTAGATGTTGAGGCGCATGCCGATGGATTCGGAGAGCAGTTTAATACCACTCTCACTCACATCCACACCCTTGGTGCAGCTGATGGCTCTCGCATACGGCACGATTTTTCCAACAAGCTGGTCGCAGACGCGCGGGATGAATTGGTGCGGAAGCACAAATACCAGGATTGTGGAGTTCTTGCATGAGTCGGGGAGATCGGGGTTTGCGATGACGTTGGGCGGGAGTGTGATGTTTGGGAGGTACTTGATGTTCTCATGCACCGTGTTGATTAATTGGGAGAGCTTTTGGGGCTTGTTTGCCAGCGAGGAGCCCGGGGCATAGTGACGTGAGGTGGTTGGGATGGTTACTTCTTCCTCGAATACCCACATTTGGACTGTTTCTTCATAAAGGGTTGGGTGAGCTTTGACGTTTTCGGCCACGAGTTTGGCCATGGTGGTGCCCCTGGGAGATATTAGTGAAGGAATTTAGCTTTTGAAGAGGATATGCTACCAATTGCCAGAGCCCACGATGGTCACCTTGTGCTTCTTTGTTGCACCGAGGGTCGCCATGGTGGTTGAGAAGCGTTGTAGGTGGCGGACAGGACTGATGTGTGATTTTGTTCTGGTGGCCAACAGGGCAGGTATACTAAGGTAGGAGCACCGCAATGGCAATGAGGCTCGTAGAGAAGTGACGATAGCCAGCTTAAATACCTTCCTATATGATGCCTATGAAAATCCAGGAGCAAGCCTTCAGTTTAGCCACACCGAGGCGCAACTGCGCGTGAGGTCCGGCAGCGGAAGGAGCAGTGAAACCTCGGCTTCCTGTGATACGGCGAGGCCGAAAAGAGCAGCCTCTTCTTTGAAGCCGGTGGAGAAGCTGTATTGAACGTGAAAGGGAAGTCGCGGGTAGTTGTGAGTTGAGGAAGGAGCGGCACGAGCACTTCGGATTGTTGAACGTGGTCGTTCAACATGCGGCGATAAAATGTGATCATACGCAAGGGTCCGGCCAGGAAAAGCCTTATCGATAATGCACCTCGACTGCAATCCATGGGCCAGCTGATCAACGGTGCAGCCCCATTGACCAATGAGACAATATCACGAATGGGGATGGCGCTGAGGCTGAGGCACTGGGGTTGCTTGTTTGCCTTATGACGACAGAGGGGCGGAAAATATTAAAGACGCTGTTCGTATCAACCTCGTTCAAACGTTCAGGAACGCTAATCCGGCTCTCAGACTATCTCATGAGCGTTACGGCGCAAGGGAACTCGAAGGACCGCCGGATATTGTTTTGCACTTGTTGGGACTACTACGGGGTGATGACGGAAGCTTGACGGGTACATGCATAGCCATGCATCGAAAAAAACCAAATAGTAGAACGCGGCCATGACCTCCCCGCATAGCTATACACACGACCCTATTGTAGTCAAAATCCAGCTACGTATCTAAAATTGGCCTCACAAAGCTTGCCAGAGTCACAGAGGCCCCAAATACCGAAAGCTCAGAATCCCGTTGGAAGGAGTTACTTTCTCGTGCCACTTTGGCTCTGCGTGACGGCATATCATAATCTCGCTGAAAAAGAGTCAAGCGCTTGGAAGTTGTTAGATATGGGATATATGATGTATCCTTCATTCATTCGTATTACCGCTACCTAAACTCATACCCCTCATTAAGACGTGAACACACACTTTGACCCTAAAATGACCTCATTAACTCCAATTCTCGAGAACGCTGGAGAAAACAAATCATCCTAGGGCATGTCATTCGCAGAAATTGTGACCCACATCCATTCGTCCGTCCTCATTACCAACTATTCATATGGATCCTGTCCATCGTCCACCCCCAAAATACATCATTTTTGTTGTTTATAGAGCAAATCCGAATAGAGCCATCATGCCGGCGGCAAGGACGGGAGTGCCGTAGTCGCGGGCAATGGCAAGAGCAGTCGCTGCACCACTCGACTGAGCAGACGTAGGCGAGCCAGCTGTAGCGGAGGCTTGATCTCCACCACCACCGGTCGCGGTAGGGCCGTCTGAGGCGGCAGCACTCGAGGATGCAGCAGCTCGGGTAGTCTTGTTTCCGCACTCGACTGACTTGCAGGCTTCTTGCTTTTCGAGGTCTTCACCGGATGCAGCGATGCAGTTCTCGAACCATTGGCGACACATCAGACCGGGAACGCTCTGCTGATACTCGGACATGTTTGGTCGCGTGCCGTCGGAGCACACGCAGGTGAAGTTGAGGGTTTGCTGCGAACATGTCCTGTCAGCGATGTCGAATGTCTGTTGTCAGTCGACAGTGGAAGCTTACCGCATTGCAGTCGTTGCCACCTTGCTGGAGCTTGCTGATTCCACCACACACCTCCGGGCATGTGTTTCTCTCGGCGCGGCACCAGTCTGCGCGGAGGTCAGAGTCGATGCTTCCTGGATCGACGTTGCAGCATGGCCCAACGGGTGTCGCAGTGCTGTTCTGAGCAGATGCGAAGCTGAAGAAGGCCGCAGCGGCAACGAGGAGATTTGAGTACAACATGGCTAAATCGTGGCAGAATGTATGAATGGCTGCGGAGAGCCGGTGGTGTTAGCAGACGATCGGCGGGAGCAAGAAAGAGTGCGGGGAAGTGCACACTGGCAACTGAAAAGAACAGAGGATGGAGGTTGGCGATGGGGTCTGATGGACTTACAGCGGTGGTGGGATACTGGTGTTGTGTGTTGGGGGTTGGGAAAGAAGTGGTTGTGTTGCACTGGCGACGGAGCAGTTTAAATGGAGCTCTTGGGGAAACTAGCGACGACTTGCGGCAAGCAAAATCCAAGTAAATCACGACTCCCCGATCCGGTTAGTCTTTATCAAAGTGAAAGAGGTCGCGGGCCACCTTAAGACACTCAAGTGATTTCGCCTCCGAGGTCAAGAAATTGCTGGCAATTTATCCAACCCGGCGTTGCCCTCTTTTTCCTTCGACTTCTGCCAAGGAATGTGCATCCGTTGAATCCTAGATCCATTCCACTAGATCACATCCGGAATGTTTCATGATGAGCCCTCTCAAACTCGCAGCGCATTGGATTGAGACCGACAATACCCCGCCCATCAGCGACGCAGCCATCATGGACCGATACCTTTCTTATTTAGACCTGCCGTTTCCCTACCTGCTTCGACCACTCTCGGCTGTCGGACATTGACTTCGACTCGCAATCGATATGCGCTTCAGCATGTGGGACGCGTCCCACGTCCCTAACTGGCATTCTGCATTCCACAGCGGCAATGGCCAAGGTACTAAGGGAGGAGAGAGCGTTACATCAGCTGAACCTATCTCGCGATGCGCCCTCAGGTTTCAATTGCTGCGGTCGGTCGCTGGACCGCGCGATAACAGTAAATATCGATGGTCGCAGTCGCTTCATTTTGCCATGGAAACCTAGGCCAAGCTTTCTTAGCGCGTCTCGGATTCAGACGATTTCAAGGTTCACCGCAGCCAGGTTAATTTTGATAGGCGGGTGTCCAACGGGCCGAGGAACACTTGCATCATAGAGAGGTTGAGCGCGATAGCACTGGGGATGCACAGCCTTGCATAACATTCACTGATCCTCCAGCATAAGAAGTGTCACATGCTCTACGAACCATCAAAGCTTCGAACGCTCTCGCAAGTGAGGTAGGGTATGCCCAACATGTAGAGGCCTTGAATTGAGTCTGCAATGAGGTCTCAACCGCTCTTTAGCGCTGCAGATAGATACGTCACGGTGGACAGGTAAGCTGATTACCGCATTCGGCATTGCCAAATCACCTCACGAATATAAATATCGTCCCTTTAATACTTCCAGGAGCGTTTCAGATCGAAAAGATCAGCTTCTATGTCCCCCTCCATCTTCAACCAGCTTCTACGGAATGTGTTCATAGCTTCCTTTTAACGCTGGCCGCTAGCATAGGACCTTTGAGAGCTAATTTTGTTCCAATCATAACCCTTCAAGATCAAGATTTCGAACCCAGTTCGAATCATATGTTTGTCTTGTCCATTTTTTATACAGAAAGGATTTTGGGCCATTCAAGTGAAATTTTAGTAAAGTTGAACTGAGCGAGAAGTGCGGGGAGGGGAAGAAGGAGCCGGGAGTGAATTCGGGAGGGTACTGCAGACTTCTCCCTCGCCTATGCTTACTATCACCTAACTACAACGCTGGGCATTTATTGAACCTACCTCTGCCTGGGATCCGGCAGAGTGAAGACACGTACAATTCCCAACTCTGACACCAAGAGCCATATGGTATTTCGCTGTCATTTTTTGAAATCCTAAATCCAACAGTCGCATTAGCAGTTCTAGCACAAGTTTTTTTTGATTGAACATAAACCGCGAGATATTGCGATTTTTGTTCACGTAACCTCAACCGACGTCGGGTCTCCACGGTGCCTTTTTTTTAACTTGTGGGAATAGAAGGGGTTCATAAACAGGATTCGAAACATTTTTGGCTTTAGGTCGTTGAATTAAATTGAGAGAAAATGTGGAGAAAAGAAGAACAGGGAAAGGGAGACGGGCTTAGGTAGACGGACGGCAGGGACGTGTCCCAGATATGGAGGACCACAGGAAGTGTTTTCTAATTTGCCGTTAGTATTACTTGGTGGTGATGCTGAGGATTGCAAGATTTCTTGAACCAATGATAGTTACGTTTTTGAGGGAGGGGAGATACGTATCCTTCTCCACTCCCCTCCTCCACAACCCCATGCTGTCTTGGTCGGAATTTTTTTGGACTCCGGATTCCCATTCCCTCGTTTCCTCCGCAGAATCATGCGTCTGCTCGTCCATATATTCTGGGTGTGAGAGTCTGAAATTCCAGGCCGCACATAGTGATAGTTGGGCTTTTTAAGTCCAAGCATGTACTCTAGGGTTGCCGGATTTTTGTTCCCACTTAGCCATCGAATTTTTCTTTCGGAATTGTGAAGAATTTTTATTCCAAGCTCTAAAACTTCTTTTTGGAAGTAATTGTGAGTGAGTGTGATGAGAGGAAGCAAAGGCGTGGGAAGAGGAAGAAAGTTTATATGGACACAAGTTGGAGCGTGGAAAGTACTACAAGAGTGAGTAAAAGTATTTTCTAGTCTGTCCTCACCTGTATTCAACAGTGATGCAAAGTATCCTAGGACCCCGGATAGAGAGAGAAGTCCACCGCTTCTCGCATTCGAGAGAGAGCAAATACACATCTTATAATTCGCCTCAACAGACCGTGAGCCATTCCAGTTGAATTTTGAAGTCCAAAATCCCAGAAAAGCTTCGACAGTTTGTGGGAATACGTTTTGGGCCAACCATTCAAGAGTTTGAGATTGAATTTGAAGTCCGAGCACGAAGGCCCAACATCAATGCTTCGGGATACAATTTTTAGATCAGATATGCAGTAGAAAGATATCGGATTTTGATTGCAGGATCCATTTTGAGACTCTGTAGAGATTTTGAAGAACAGGGAGGTGCCAACTTTGTCCTTGGCTTTGGTTTTTAGAAGTGATCGCAAGAAAGTAAGAGGACTCTGGGGCAGCGGGTTTATATAGACGCGGGAGAGATACTCAGAAATTCGAGAGCTCCTGAGAGAACGGCAGCTCTGGACTGCGCTTACCGATGCTTAATGGTGAAGCAAAGTGTTTTAGAACTTCCTATTCTGCTCTAAGCAAGAGGCGCTTACCTTAGCTTACTCATCTCTGGTAGACTCATATTATTTTTTCGAGTGGGTATTTTGCTTTCAATATTCGCAAAACCTTCACGTGCAAAATTCTGAACATATTATAGACTAAGCATGTATTGCTATGGAAAAGATTATTGATTCCAGAACCCACATATCATTGCTTGTCTCTTTTTTGAAGAAGAATCTGGATCAACTCGGGTTGTATTTTGTAATTAATCATGAGCAAGCACGAAAAGAATCCAACGCTGAAGGAGGGGGGGGGCCAAGAAAAGGAGTTCAACTTAAGTGAATATCAGGTTTTTGAATCTGCTTCTCATTATTCAGCAGTGATGGTCAGGTCTGTGGAACTAACCTCTCTACCATGTATTCAGAAGGCATTTACCTTTTCCCCCTTCCTCCCCAACCCACGGACGTCCTTCATGATTTACTCTGAGATCTAAACCGGCAGAGTCAGCACTCACACATGAGATCTGTACGAGTGCATTCTGAGGAAGCATTCAAATTCCCCACGAAGATGACATTCCTTTGCCCATGGGTTCTTACAACTCCCACACCATGCACTTTTATGAATCCGAGTTTTATATTCCGCCATCGGACGATCTTCTCAAGTTTTTGGTCAAATATACCAAACCCCCCATTATACTTATCCGCATCCATTTTCTCCCAAAGGGCGACTCAGCATGATGAGGGTTCCAGTCATTTTCAATCCCGACTCCACGCCCAACCATTACTTTGAATTCCAAAGGCCAAAAAATCACAGTGGGCATTCCAATCCTTTTGGATCCCGACCCACTTCACCATCACGATCATCGTTTTTCATTTCGTTATCTCAACCATCGTCATTGCCTGTAACTCTCTTCAATCTCAGTCCCCCAGTCACCATTACCCAAACTTCCCTCCACTTAAACTCAGTCTCCAGAATTCCAGATACTATAAGAAGACCGGATCAGACTTTTCTTTTCCTAGATCCGGCCATTGGTTTGAGACTGCATTTGTTTTTGGTTCTGCAAACAACCAGAATTCTATACTCCATAAGAATACTAGGTCGAATTTTGTTTTTCCCACCACCTCCAGCCGTTGGTTTGAGATTGATTTTTTTTTTTTTTTTTTTTTTTTTTTTGGACTTGGCTTGTCTATAGAGTGTGTAGTGGTAGAGGAGAGAGTAAGGGGGTTGGCAGGCTTATATAGAGGAGGGACTGGAAATCGTGAATTCGAGTGGCATGTGTCTAGGCTTCGAGGGAGTACTGCATGAAGCGGCTGGGGGATAGAATCGTGAATTGAGGTCAATCTTAGTGGCGTATTGGGGTTTGTGTGGGAGAGTTATAGCAATGGACTTGGGTTTGTGCATGCAGGGTGTGTCTGAAACCAATTGAGGAGGTTTGGATTTCCAGTGTCATTGGAAGGCTCTACTTCAGCTGATTCGGGGTCGAGATGGTTTTGAGATGATGGGTTATGAGACCGAAGGAGGCAAGTAAATGGTGGTGTTCATGAAGAGTAGAATATATAGAGTTCTATAAACCTACGGACCTTGCTACAAGGCATTTTATTGCATACCACATGCTACCGGAATTGCGGTCCTACTTACTTTAAAATTTTGGGCCGCTACAGTATACGTTCAAGGATAAAACCATGATCCTGACATCCACAATGTACAAGTTCTATTCCAAGTACCCACTTGTACATTGCTTTCCAACTTTTGTGTATATTATCAGTTATATGCCTCCTCTCTTTTTGGATGATCAACACTTCAATTGCACCAATGCCGCGCTACTCCAAGGTACATTGATGGCCACTCCGCCATCTTCACCTACGTACGCAATCTCGTCTTTTGTGACATTGCCTAGGAGTTGAGGTTTGCCGTTATCCAATTCGTAATTGTAGCTGACACCGTTGAAAGTAATACCCGTGATTGCATCAGACCCGTTTGCGATGAGACGTTGCACGGTACCTTGTCCAGCGCAGGAGGCAGGAAGCGTGAAATTGTAGGCGACTTCTTCGCGCTTCAGCGGCTCCGGAACGGAATAGTTGTATTGATGCATGTTGATGACCATGAGACGCTTGAGTTTGTCGCCAGAGTAGATGGCGTAGGCAGTTTCGGTTTCTTGCGTCAGGGGAATGTTCTGTACTCGAACGTCTGCCTTGGTAATATCACCCAGTGCAGCCGCAACTGCAATATTGCCATAGTATGGTGCTTTCGTGCCAATACTCGTCTTGTTCGTGGTAATCGCTTGCCATGAAGCATATCGGTAATCGGTTCCCATATGCATGTAGACTTGTCTGATGTCGGTAGCGGCACACATGAGATTGAAGTCAACACCCCAGAGTGCAGCGCCAAAGGAGTTTGAGAGGCCGGGAGCACCTTGGTTGTAGAGAGAGTTAGCTTCGCCTAGGATGTAAGGCAGATCCATTCCGGCATTTTTGAGCGCTTTCTGTTCCCTGTTGTGGTTGCCAACACTGGAAACGGTCTTGGTGTGATTTAGGAGAAAGCCAGCGAGGGTGACGCCGGGTTGAGTTGCGCCGCCAATGTAGCTATCCGATTATTAGCAACTATCATGACACACTAATCATAAAACTTACTTGTGAGAAGAGAATCTCTCGATCGTATTGCTGTTGTTTTTCAAACCAGCATTCCACGACTTCACAGCATCGAGACTATTGCTTGTTCCTGCAAACGAAGGCGCTAGCCACTTGAACTTCTTCTCGCTAACCCATTCAGCACCACATTTCTCCTTGAGCGCTTTCTTAACCCTCGCAACTTCTTCATCCCATTCTTTCACATAGTCCTGCTCGCTCCAGGAAGATGGGCGCATGATGCCCTGCGCAGACGTCTTGAACAAATCTGGCTCATTGCCCATCTCCCAATAGAGAAAATTGTCACCATCAAGTGCCTTACAAGCTACGGGCACGCTGTTTGTCGTGCTCTCCGCCGCCTCCGTATCGTTCTTGGCCAAATTGAAGCCGTGAACGAATTTCACGTCGGGCCATGTTTGGTAGGATTCGAAGAACGAGGGTCCAATATACAATATCCGCGGGTAATCTTTCGATATCGAGTCAATGTATGTGCCATTGGTAGCAACCTTGAGGTCTGGATCGAAAAGCGCGTAATCCCTAATGAAGTCAGGTCAGTCAGGTCATTATCTCTAAGGTAATTTATGGATAGATAACTCACTGCGTATTCCCCCCCACGCGAATTTCTGGCTTTGTTCCCTGAATGCCTTTGAGATTGTTGAGTAGGTTGTCCGAGAAGGTATTTGGCGCTGATTTGTTGCCTGCGAAGTCTGGGAAGAACGCCAATTCAAGGGAAAAGGAGACGAAGCTTTCGAGAACAGCGGCGCCAGCTCCAGAAGGCGTTGTAGCTATAGCAATGGGATTAAAATCAATAGGACGAGAATATGCGCTCCCTGACGGAGTGCCGCCAGCAAAAGTGCCTTGGGGGGCCGCGGAAGCGATGTTCGGGACAGCTGCTGAGAGCAGCAAAGCTTGTGCTGCCATGACTCGCGGACTGTGGGAGATCGGCGGTAGGTTTGTGCTTGGCTGCGGGAGAGGCGTGAGAGGTTAGAAACAAAATTCTTGGGAAACATTGTTGAGGGCGCCAAGCTCTTCTTATATTTTCCATCATAATCAATTGCTCACAATTTTAGGAAGTTACCCTCGGTATAAGTTCCTCCATTGCTCTTGACAATTGTGCAGGTTAAGGTCGTTCATCTGCGGGGAATGCCCCGGCTGATCATCAATTCTCCATCCACTCCTCAACGGTGCTTAACAGTGCTAGGAATCAATCTCGGGATCAATTTATTTTTGTCACTGTCAACAGCACACGTCCTGGTTACGTATATTGGCAAAACACACCCAGACCCGCATCGCGCTCCCATACTGGAAACATATTTGAAGGCTGAAAGCACCAAGAGAAAGCCTCTTAATGTGGGCTGAAACAAATCTTCCGTTAGCGCTAGAAAAAACGTATACTAAAAGACGTCGTGTTTCCCTGATCTGTTTCACAGTTCCTGAGGTAGCACCGTTCGCGTCCATCTTGGTTTTGTTATATTTTTAAGGTCGAAGTCGGGTCAGCTAAAAGTTATGACTTTCGGAAGGACAGAACATGCGGGGCAAATAAATTTAGTGGTGAAAATTCTATCTAAACAATTGTTCTTGCATTGGTACAAGTCACATATTTAGCACTTATGCTCTAGCGGAATGACATAGTTTACCATATGCGGACAACCATCTGATATTTCATCCTCAGAACTTTCAAGAAAGGACCACGACATCTAAAAAGAAAATTAAAATCAACCAACGACTAAGAGCTACCATTCACTTGGCTCCTAATACTTCGAATAAACGCCCCTATTTTCCATTCGGGTAAGCTGGGAATCTGTGCTTCGTTTCCACAGTGCACTTCGTACTCTTCGACGAAATGCACTTATCCCAATCGACCTTCGTCCTGTTACCTTGAAACACGGAGGCCCCGGCCCAATAATCCCCGACCCTATCCTTCGCTCCACAATGGCTCGCATACTTTGTAGCCTTCTTGCCAATGGTCTCGACCGCATGCACCTGATAGATCAAGCCGCGCCAGCAGTCGTCGCGGAAGTCGTCGCCACAGTTGATATTGCACATAGTGCTTTGTTCCTTGGTGGTCGAGACTTCCATGCCGAAGTTTATGCCGGCGCTCACGGCTTTGTAGCTGCGATGCGTTAGCCTGTAAGATTGATAAGCAGAGAGGGGAGAGACGTATAGGTCGCCTTCGGCGCCGAGGTTCCAGCTCCAAGCAATGGAGACTCCTTGGTTTGTTTGTGAGGCTAACTCGCAAGCTGTTTAATGGGCTAGTACGATGAACAGCT
Source organism: Zopfia rhizophila CBS 207.26 (assembly GCA_010093925.1). Taxonomy (NCBI): domain Eukaryota; kingdom Fungi; phylum Ascomycota; class Dothideomycetes; family Zopfiaceae; genus Zopfia; species Zopfia rhizophila. Next base: position 1,253,638 of record ML994635.1, read on the forward strand.
CGAAATGAATGGGAGGACATACGTGCGTGGCAGATATCGTCTTGATTGCCAGAACATCAGAATCTCCAATAGCTAGCATCGCGGGTCCTTTTGGTAGTATAAGTGACACCGGGACAGTTGCATGAATTGCCAGATCGGAAGCTGTATTGCGAAGCGCTGGCTGCGAGACCAAGAATGGGAAGAAAGGATATGGCTTGTTGGGCGAACATATTTGGAACGAATCTTAACTTAATGTCTTATAAACGAGTGGAAAGTTGTTTCTAGCGAATGGTGGGTTTTGCAAATGAATGAGTGACTGTTTTTCCTTAAGGAGCGGAAGGCTGTTTTCGTTCGAGCTTGGTGATGGAGGGCATAGAGCTTTGAGGTCCTTCATATGCCTTTCAGTAACCTCCTTGGAAACTGCGAGAACAAGTTTCTCCTTTCATCCCTTGAACTAACTCAGTGACAAGTGTATTCAAAAAGTCCGTTCGATGATGGTTCAACTCACATTTCGAAGTCTTGTATGAGCCTTCTGCCCCTAAAACCTCATATACAGGAAGATCTCCACGTGTCTGACGACATCTAGGTTGTTGGATGTGGTTGTCATTGGAGGAATTTCGAGCTAAGATCACACGATAGTGGAAAGGAAAGAGCCTTCTATGTGCTTTCCATCTCTTTAATCTCCATAAGATGTAGTGTAGCCAATGATTGCGCTCCTGTTTTTATGTTGGGAGAACTCGGGAAATTTCGTAAATAGCCGAAAATTCAGTCGAGAAAATAGATGCAATTGGCCAACGGCTTGTTATGCTAAAACATCGGAGAATTTCCTCTCGTAGAGTGGTCTCACTGGACGAGATCACAGGGAAGCCCTACCTACCCGCTGCAGTGGAAGGCCCTTAACTCGACTTTTGCTGACCATTGTACAAGATTTCCCTAAAAAGGTCTTCTACGTACGATTTAAAAAGGGGTTGCCAAGAGCGATCATTCTATATAGTTATATCTGTGCGCTGTTAGCTGTGGAGAGTGGAGAGATAACTAATGTCCGGCGACCTTAGACTAAATATGGGTGTGGTTTACGACTAAGGAGAAGCAGAGCAACAGACGTCAAATCATTAACTTTCTTTGCCGCAACCTGGGAAAGAGATATGGTATGAACTACACATATGAGCAATCGCAGATAGCTAAAGCTGAGAGGCTATCGAACAAATCGAGTTTCTATCCTTGATGGAGGATAGTCACGGTAGGAGGAGACTCGAACAAAAAAAGACCATATATGGCTTCGGTGTTATCCTGAACGAAATATAGTAATCTCAAAAGCGAAGATCCTGTGAATCTCTATTCATACCGTTAAAGGTGAGGGCCTTCTAGTCCCTTTTGCTGTAATCGAGATCCAGGATAGCATACCGAAAGCTGGAATGCCGCCGGCGATATGATCCCGGTGGAATGCTGAGATTGATTCGCTGGATGTCCGCTGAAATTGTTCAGCTTAAGAATTGGTTCCTGCGAAGCTTTCGAAAGAAATTGTGGGCAATCATAATATGGTCCAGAACTGATGACACAGGGACACCGGAAGTCATTGAAATCGTGATAAGTCTCGAGGTGGCAGATGGGATTCTTGATGGATCTGCTACCTTAAATTTACGGGGAAACGCACAGACCATTATAGCACGTGAATGTGCGGATGGTCCAACTCTTATCCCTCTTCGTCCATCCCATCGCTCAACACCTTACCAACCACCGCTTTCTCTACTCAGCTTCCTCCAATTATCAAATACCGGCTTTTCCGCAATTAAATCGAAGAAGTCAATCCCGAAGCGCTCAAGTATCCACCATTTTGACCATTGTCGCTCCAAGATTAGATGTCCTCTGGCCCCGCCAGGCCGAGGGCTTGCCGTCTCGTCGGAGCCTTTTCATCGAAGAAAGGCTTCTCAGCAAGAGCGGTGACTCTCGTTCCATGCCTAGGCTCTTTACCTTCATAATCCCAACTGGCGTTGTGGATTGTGATTCTCTCGCCAATCAGCAAACGAGTCTCCTGCTCTCCAGACACGACTTACCTATTGTCCCACAAAGCTGATGTTTTCGGAGTCCACTTGAAGCGAACCTGGATATCGACATTCTTCTCGTACACATCGTATAGGTAGCCAAGGATAAGGTCGCTCTCCGCTTTATCCAGTCCAACAATGCGAACTGTCATAGAACGGTTCACCCAGAGGGCTTTCCATCCTGTCGCTGGGTGCACTCGAACCAAAGGGTGAACTCGCTCAATATACTTTGGTCCAGACGCAGGATCATTTCGGTCCAAATAAGCATGAGCGCTACGGTACACAGCCTCCTTCCTGTCTATGATTTTGCGGAACGCGGGAGACAGTTTCTCGTACGCAGCGTAACCTGCTAAGTGTTATTCAAGGACTTTCAAAGAACTCCTGGGGACACATACCCGAGGCCCATAAAGTATCTCCCCCTAGGGCTGGAACGGTATCATTGTGCAGATGCGTAACACTGGCCAGTATCAGTGCCGTGTATTTCAACATCCAATTAAAACTTACCCAGCTGGCTGCCTCTCATGAACAAGGTCTGTGTGCCAGCGAGAAGCGCCGCCCGTCTGCCTGAAGCTTGCGGGTATTTCTGTTGCCTGTAGAGCTGGCCATATTACGGTGGTTCCTGGAACCCCTGGAACTGATGGGACTTGTGGCTGTCGCGCTAAGTTAGAGTTCTGATTGCCAAACTAGCGACTGTTATGAGAAACCTACATGGACCTCGATCTCCCCATACCATTCTCCGAGTTTCTTTTGCTCCTGCGGGGAGATATCCTGATCACGGAAAAATACAACGCTCCGTTCGGCAATCAGGAGACCTAGTTCGTCCTTTTGCTGATCAGTAAGGTCTTTCAATTGCAGTCCGACAATCTCAGTTCCGATATGGGTGGTCAAATGTATGACTTCTTTTGCAGCCGATAGCAGTGATTTCTTCTCGGGGTCTGCTCGTGAGCCTGGATCAGTATACGGGCGATCGTAGTTCCGAATGTTGTAGACATCGTCCAAATAAAGTGGCTTGGCAGGACGATACGGATATCCATTCGACAGGTCGATACCGGCTTTTTCAAGCCTCTTTCGTGCCGGTTCTGGAAGACCAAGAGTATCTTTTCTCGGCTGCACTGCATCCTTGATTTCGGACGAGATAGGAATTGCTACTGGTGCCATTATGCAAAGGTTGTACAAGCTTTCTTTCGAGGACGAGCCAAGATGCACGGGTCAACTTCTTATATCCCACTTGTTACTTCCTTTGGGGCTTCGCTCACTCCTTAATTATATCTCGTTCACCCATGATCTCCTCCATCCGCATCCATTTCTTGTCTACCGTTCGGGTTGCGGGGTAGCATGATTGCACCATCAACTAGGATAATTGCGCATTTCTCTCATTCGAACCATCCTTATCAACACTCCAACGTCTCATTGTCTTACTTCCAAACGCTCACGCGTGTCTAACGTCTAGCTGCATATACACTAAGTTTGTTCAATCGCTGTCTGCTCGTCTTTCTGGGCAAATTTCGGATAGCGCTATGTGGAGTTCGGATAGTGCCATACATGCTCTGGATCATGGTCACCATCATTCTGTATTCTCTTTGGTTCCAGAATCGTACGGGTACATCTCTAGTGCGGGATATGTACCGATAGCTGACATATCCAGCTCATGTATTTCGAATCATCTTAGCCTTCCGTATGCCTTGCCGCCGAAATTTACTACTTCCATCTCACCGCGGTCGATTACGCCTTCGTGTTCTTTTCTTCTCCCTTTTTTTTTTGGAATTTCCTATATTGCACATAGCCTAAACGTTCAACCAAGCTTGTTACCATCAGCCCGTCTGGTTACCAAGAATTTCGTCCTGTTCATGCTCCACACAATTGGCTGATTTGTATTCACTGTGACAAATCTCATTGTTGAGAGTCACCGGATTTGATAAAATCCTGATCCTTCATAGTTGGACCAAAAGTCCATCGAGCTCTCAGGTTTCCAAGATATACTTGACCACATCCGGATTTGTCAAGCATCAGGATTTCTGAGTTTTCATAGTATCATTATCGACACACATGACACTCCACATACCAAGTCGCGTGGCAGTCATCGGAGCTGGTATCGGTGGTGTTGTTGCGGCAGCTCATCTTAAGAAAGAAGGGCTTGATTTTACTGTTTTCGAGCGTTCCAGTGCTGCTGGAGGGATATGGTCAGTTCCTCAGAAGCCATCATCTTGCTGCGTCATCACTTATCCGGCCGTAGGGTTTTTGATGAACGCAAACCGCTCGAGCCTCCGTATCCATCAGTGCGAGCTTCTGAAGCCGAGAAATATTATGAGGAGACTAATGCAAATAACGAAAACCCTGGGTACTCACAATTGGAGCAACTTCTACATGCACCTCCAGGGTAATTACTTTCCCACAGCCATAACTCCAATTTTGCAACAATGACTAATGAAATTACTTAGGACAGCCCTTGCTACATTGGGTTGAAGAACAACGTGGGCACACGTCTACTTGAGACTACATTGAATCCCTTTCTTCCTGGAACTCCGGATTTTGTTTCTCACTCCGTTCTCTGTTCTTATATTCAGGATACAGCTCTCAAGACAGGTGTTCATGAATGCACCCTATACAACACCGAGGTGAAAAACGTGTGGAAAAGTGGAAGCAAGTGGTTAGTCGATTATGTAACTGTGAAGAAGCTGTCGGGACATATTTCCAGACAGAGAAAGTTCCAGGTAAATAATCCACGGCTTCACTAAAAATTATCCTTATTTCCACTAGGGATTTGATTTTGTTGTCGTCGCTTCTGGTCACTACCATGCCGCTCGAGTTCCGGATATTCAGGGATTGGCTGACTGGAAGCATCGTTGGCCACATCGAGTCCAGCATTCAAAGGGCTACAGAAACCCAAAAGATTTCAAAGACAAGGTATGTATGTGCACGTTACTGCTGGTAAATCACGAATTAATTTCGCCCCAAAGCGAAACTTCCTCTTGATTGGCGGGAGCGTATCCTCAATGGACATCGCTCGAGAACTTGGACCCTTTGCGAACAACATATTTCAAAGTCACCGAAATGGCGCTTTTGATCTTCCAGCTAGCCTTCTTCCAGATAATGCCGTACGAGTCGATGAGATAGCGTCATTTAACCCTGCGCAGGACCAGGGGATCCCTCTTCCTGATACAGAGCCTATTCCAGCTACAATCACCCTTAAGTCTGGCCGCAAGCTCTGCGGCATACACCATGTTCTTCTGTGCACGGGTTACCATATTTCTTTACCTTTCCTCCGCCACCTCCACTCCGACACGACTCCCCCTGAACGGGCTAACGACACCATTCTGGTCACTGATGGTACGCAACTGCACAATCTCCACAAGGATATTTTCTACATCCCAGATTCGTCTCTAGTGTTTGTTGGTGTGCCATATTTCACAGCCACGTTCACCCTCTTCGAATTCCAAGCTATGGTTGTTGCTAAAGTTCTCAGTGGGAAAGCACAATTGCCTAAGGAAGAAGCGATGAGAGCAGAGTTCCGCAAAAGAGTGAAACTGAAGGGATTTGGCAAAGCATTTCACAGCCTCAGAGATCGAGAGGTGGAGTATGTCAATGAGTTGCTTGGCTGGGTGAATCGAGATTTACAGAAGCTTGGACTCCGGAAGCTAGATGGGCATACTGATGCCTGGCACGAGGCGAAGAAGGAACAAATGGTGAGGGTTCAAGCTATGTTTGCGGGTAATGCTGAGCCTGGTCGACAGCTTGAATTGGTTTGCTGGTAGGCTCACTACCTGCCCTCCTCATGCTGCTACAACTTCTTCTATGTCAGAGTCGATGTTCACACGCTTAGCAAATGAAAGAGGACACACCAAACAGTATAAATCTAGCACAAGTCTTACATAATTCCGACCAACAGCAGGAGGGTAGCAATAAGTTGGTTTGTAGTGCTAGATAATGAACATTTTCGTGAGAAATACGCTATCCTGGAAAAAGTTAGCTCCATCGACCTTTCGCCATGTTCTCCCATCGTTTCTGCCTCACACTTTCGTCGCACGACACCAACAACACTCCACACCATCTTTGCAACGTCCGTTTCTTGAATCCGAGCCCTACCACCCGCCTTAGCTCGGCGGTGGTGTGTTATCGCGAATATGCATGCTGATAGCTCCTATGGCACGCCATCTGCGCGAGCAATTGCGATTCCTCCAGGGTCTTGCACGCACAAGAAGATTTTCATCGTTACCGGAATGTTTTCGGTAGTTTCCCATATGCACGATCATCAGAAAGATTCCTAACAATCGATTGGTGAGGAAGGTTGCAGGGTGTTGCATAGAAGGCGTGCTACGGAACAACAACCTTGATGAGAAGAAGAGATGTCACCAAGCTCTCGCCGCTCGTGTCTCCCTCTAGGGCTTTTCTTCGGCACTACTTCTTCTCCAACTCTACAATTTTCGTCTCTTGACAATGTTCCCCCACATATACCTTGTCAGCACGCAATTTCATACATCAATTGTTCAAATCAAAGTCCCTCCATTTTCTTATATTATTATGTGTGATATTTCCGAAGTGGATGTAGCACCGATTCCCTGCATTGCAAGCCTCCCGTTTCCGGCACCCTGATTCCGCCTATGTTCTCTAAGCTTGTTTGATAAGTTCAGAGCTTACCCACGCCGCCTCACTCGGCATTGTACCTCATATCCCTCCTAAGAACGCAATGGGGCATTCTAAACGTCTCTCGACTCGATCTAAGGATCTCGAGTCCCCGAGCTGCCCTCTACAGCCTGCTCAAGGCTCTGTAAAGCGTAAGCCTAGAAAATGGACGTACTACCTTTGGGATACCTTGGATAAACCCAAAGAAGAGCGCTGGTTCATGTTCAAGCTTGATGCTGCTCTTCTTACATTTGCGTCCTTAGGTAAGCGTCAATATAGTGAAGAAATCGCTTTTGCTCGGAGTTCTGACATGTGCTAGGCTACTTTATCAAATATCTTGACCAGTCCAACATCAATAGCGCCTTTGTATCTGGAATGTAAGCTCGCTCTGCCTTTTCTATGAGGACCGGACTGACTTGAATATAGGAAAGAAGATCTCGGTCTTTATCAGAATCAATTGAACTACATGCAGACGTGCTGGACTGTCGGATATGTGATCGGTGAACTTCCCAGTAACATAACACTAACCAGGTTTCGGCCATCAAAATGGATCCCCACTATGGAGGTAGGACTCATGCTCCAGAACATTCTACTGAGACTGTGTGATCAATATCTTTAGGTTATATGGTCTGTTCTGACCTTTTGTCTCTCAAGAGCGAATAGTGCAAAAACGATCTATATTCTGCGTTTCTTTATCGGTACGACAAACCGGAAGTCATTTTCTCAAAATCTTCAATGTTCTTATTCCCATAGGTCTTGCCGAAAGTACATTCTATCCAGGAATGCAGTATATAATCGGATCCTGGTACCGCAAAGAAGAGCTCGCCAAACGCTCCTGCATCTTTCACACTAGCGCCGCGATTGCCACAATGTTCTCCGGCTATCTAATGGCAGGTGTGTATCATCTCGGAGGCAGACATGGTTTTGCTGGATGGCAATGGTTATTCATTGTCGACGGCGTCATATCGCTTCCCATCGCTCTCGCAGGATATTTCTTCCTCCCGGATGTCCCAGAGATATCGAAGCCATTCTACTTAAGTGACAAAGAGATTGTGGTCGCTGTGAAAAGGATGGAGCTCGAAGGTCGGCAGAAACGTCAACCGTATTCAAAATCTAAGATCTACAAGATTCTGACTAGCTGGCATATCTATACTTTGACGCTTCTCTACATGTATGGCTCTTCTTCCCCCCTATTCGAAATCTAATGTTAATCCAGTTTCTTCAACAACGGCGCTGCCGGTGCAACTCCAGTCTTCGCACAGTTCCTCAAAGAATCCAAGAACCCTAAATACACTTTGTCCCAAATAAACACCTACCCCACAGCCACTTACGGTATTCAAGTCGTCTCAACCCTAATCTACGCCTGGACATCCGACTCCGTCTTCTGTGGCGCGCGCTGGCCAGCCATAGTCTTCGGTGGCACCGTGAATATCATATGCTACGTCTCGCTCGCCATCTGGGACATCCCTCTCGGATGGAAATGGACATGCTTCATCCTCATGGGCACAGGCCACGGCCTTTCAGGACTCTGCATGGCATGGGCACACGAAATATGCACTCATGATAATGAAGAAAGAGCGATTGTAATTGCGAGTATGAACGAATTGGCATATGTGTTGCAGGCATGGTTGCCCTTGATTGTGTGGCAGCAGATTGAGGCGCCGGAGTATCGGAAAGGGTATATTACGATTAGTTGTTTGAGTTTTGCGTTGATTATTACAGCCTTTACGATTAGAGGGTTGCATGCTAGAGAGACTGCGAAGAGAGGAAAAGGGGTCGTTGAGGTGGAGGAGGATGAGGGAAGTTCTGTGGAGGAAGCAAGGGTTGGTGGCAATGATGATGGGAAGGCTATTAGGGTTTGAGAGGTACGAGAGTGGGGCGGTACGAAAGAGACGATGGAATATCGTACGCCGTAAGTCCGCGGAGTGGAAAAATGGTGATAATTAACATCACTTCTTCCTCCTCGTCACCATGTAACGCGCCATTTCATTCCCTTCACGCAAACACCCCAAACCTAAGTCGGCAATTCCCAATGTCCAACAACTCGAGGCGTCCTTATTCTCAACTCTCCCTCACGCATTCCCGAAATGACGTCCAGAATTTTACCCCACAGCAATATCTCCTCCAGCATATTTTTCGCCCTTGGACGGTGAGAGAACGGCACCCCCACGTATCGTATTTGTAGTCCAGCACTTTTGGCATAATTTATGTCCCGCAGCTAGAACAAGTTAAGGAACGAAACGGATGTTTGCCTCGATTGTACAACAGTCGATGGTCACGGTTGCACGAATAGAATTACTATGCCCTTATTTCTATTTATTTTGAAACGCTTGAAGAATGGTATCTTGATTTTGAAGGAACTTTACCGATGCGTTAATAAACTTGGACTCTTGAGTGCATTTATTCATAAACGAATATGCATAGCTCCCTCCTAGCTCTTTCCTATAGCGAATTCATGATTCAGGACATACTTTGTTATACACTTCGTCCAATATATTCGGATAAATTGCATACACTGTCAAGACCGAGGACACCAGCAGATGGCCGATAACGCTGAGGATGGAAAAGGAACGAAAGGGTAAGATCGCCCAACTTGTTGAACTAGGCAATGGGGATTAGACTACTTCCTTTGCGATATCTCCGGTCCGTATTCTGCGTTACTCTCAGAAATGTATGTTTCAGATATTCTTCAATTAATATTCAATCTAACTTCCACTCACTTTCATCATTAGAACTATCTCCCAGTTATCCCTGGTTGGATGACTAATCAACAAACGAATCATCTCAAAATTCGACCCGGAATGGTATCCCAGTTCTCGTATCTTCGAAAACACCATCTCCTATATTCAGAAATTTCTTCATCACTCTGGTTTCGGTTTCCCTATGAATTATAAACTGTATCTATTTGATACTATACCGCCAATTCACACCATCTATAAATCGTTGCACGTGCAAGCGGTACGGAAAGGCTTATATCTCAACTTTCAATTCTGAATCTTGGATTTTAGTATTTAAAATTCACTTAAAGATGGCCAAACTCGCCATCCCTCACCAAGGGCTACTCATTTAGGCCGAATCTGCAGCGCTTCCATTTGAGCAAAATAGCTCAACCCACGAAATCGATGCTATATTACCCATGACGTACACGAGAGGTCACTCACCAGCACGACCCATAACCCGCTCATCACACCCCTCGACTTCTCGAATGTAGCATGCATCAGGATCGAGGCGGTATTACCATTGGTATATATGGCGAAACGGACCCATTAAAAGTTGGATTCCGTTGCACATGTACAGACAACCCCATCGGACTTCAGGTACCTTGAATAGACATTTTTAAGTGTGAGGAAGTGACGAAGGCAACTCATTACCTTGACCTGATGAGTAAGACCACAATTAGGACAAACTTGTCTGAATGGGGCCACCTGAGTTGTACATGCAGCTACCTTCGCATACTTTCCCTTCACTGGCGGCTCATAATAGGTGGTCAATATTTCAGATACTAGATGCTGGTAGCATAATTCGTGTTCATAAGTCTTGCACTTCAGATGCCCGAAGGTATGGTTGTCATGTAAGTGTATCCCCAGATTCTGTCGATTGCACGAACAACACCACTATGCACCATCTATTTCAGATGTTGCATTTGGAGATTGTGTTGGAGCGGGGAGCGTAGGCGCTAAAGTAATCTTTGACATACTGACTAGCTGAGCAATTCTTGCTAGCAGTGGGTTTTTGTTAAATAGTGGGGAGACATGGGCTGAAGGGGGATGAATTCAGGTATTTATTTCTCCCGAGATTAACTTTTTGGAAGTGAACTTCCGCCTCATTGTTGAGACACCACATCTTTAGGTAAAATGGGCAGTGAGATCTAATAAACGCAAGCATTGTGGAGCTACGAACACCACACTTTATATGCACATTAAAATGAAACGCATTAACTTGTGAGCAAACAATATTGGGAATGTGTGACGGAAATGGATTTCGCAGGCGACGGCTAAGATCCTTGCTTCCTTCCAATAACTCCGATAACATCCTTTCTACAGCATATTTCATTCCACAAAGTCGTGGAAGGGTCGAGTACTCTCTTTCTTAAGCTGTATATCAATTTCCACAACTGTGCCTAGCCGTCGTTAGCCATGTTCACTGATATTTACCACATGTCTTTTGGTTTAAACTGTTCTATCAAAATCCATATTATTAATACTATAATGTCTGAAACGCTAAGAAAGTATAATTCAAAGTTTACGAACTAAGAACTTCAACTACTATTCCTGGCGTATATGGCAACTTAGAATACTAGGCTCCAATCATGCTCTAGAAGCATCAATCTGATGCTTGGCTTTTTATCTCAAAAGCATCTCATTCATCCCAACACCTGCAGTATTTTTTGGCTCGGCTGTATACAGTAGCACTCCTTCCGCCCACTTGTTCCCTCTTATTGGGTGTGGCTAGGCTTTCTTGACGGAGAGGTCGTGCGACTGCTTCGTTTGATTCTCCGAGCTCGGCGGTGACGGCTTTTTAGCTTGATCTACTTTGGGCTTGACTTCTATTCTGCAACTAAAACATCCTACTGACTTCTATATATGAAAGATATAAATGAACTTACGCGGATCTCTTTAAGGTTCATAGCACGAGGATCAATGCCATCATAGCGCAGCCTCTATCCATCAACCGCAGTAGTGCTCAATAAACCGTGCTGGCGCTCCTCCGTCATCCACTCCAACTCGCGGACCGTGGGCCGAGATCAATGACGATTTTATAGGGTCGCGCTAGGAGTATCCCTCCTACACTGTCGCCCAGTTCGACCTTCCGAACCGCGAACCGCATTGCGCCTCTGTAATCCAGGTCTACCTTGGACTGAAGCGGTTGCGGCTGTCCAAAATTGATGTCGAATAGGGCCACCAAGGTCCTCCAAATTTCCCATGTCAGTGTCAGAGATGTCATACTGTGTAGGGGAGTAAGCTAGCCTCGTTCCTTCTTGCGCATTTGGGTTATATGCAGGTGGAGGATGGACCTGGGAGCACTGAGGAGGCGAATCCATTGTGACAAGAGCTGCCAAATCTCGTGCTTGTGGTCGGCGCTCCTTTCCCAGTCGCTCATGCCGCGACCGATCCTCACCTCGCACCGAAACCCGCATGGTCGATGGTTGGATCAACTGGCGCAGAAGATTGTTCGAAATTATCCTAGCCGCTGCCCTCGCAGCCCGCTGTCCAACGGCCTTGGTATGACAAGAGTGAGAATTACGTCTGTAGTCCTGATTTGATACAATATGGAATCGGAACCAGTCTGGGGAAGCCGACTCTCCACGCTTGCACCTATTGGGACCAAATTATATGCAAGTTATACACAGCCCAAAGGCGTGCATCTTGTGAATACTGGGCTGGTACGTAAGCCCGCATTCTGGACATACCATACCGTATAGTACCTTGCGTGATGTAAACGCGGGTATTGCAATAGGTTCCGAGAAGCTCATATCAAGTGGGCGTATGATGTCTGACGCCAAACACTTCTTGCATAGATGGTGCCCACAAGTTCCACACTGTAGCTACTTGAAAGGATGGTAGCCTCTCCAATGCACAATGGAATTTTCTCGTTAGTAAGGACAACAGTGCCAGGCTCTATCAATTCCCTAGCCCGAGGTTGTGAGATTATAGAGATTTGGAAATTCTCAATCTTCCAAGTCTGAGGGTGTGGTCAGAGCCTCTGCCCTCCTCGGAGTTGTGGACGTAGTCATAGGCTTAAATAAATGCACTTTCCCTTCGTTTCTTTAAAGTATTTTAGTGTTAAGATAGGGGTTTGTTAATTATGATGGAGAGGAAAAGCGAGTAAGGGAACATACCCACCTTTATATAGTTTTCCAAATCAACTATGATCAGGTGAACGTAGCTTGCCATCTTCATTGTAGTATGACAAGCTGATATAGATATCCAGGATTTGAAATGATATAGCTTTAACATTAACGATATATAAGGAAATGAGAGATCAGAAGTATAAGATGCAGGTGCACAATTCCGGGGAGATGCAGCGGGGAAGAGTACATTGCATTCCATTATAGGTGGATGCACAATCCCGATGCTTAGGAGAGTTCTCATGGCGGAGGGAATATCGAACCCTTATACATTGTATCCGCACAATGCCGATAGATGCAGATGGAAAGAGAATATCGAAGCCCTTTCACGTAGAAAGGTTCTTTGAGGTTGACATCCGCTTCAGCTGTCTGGGGTCCTCCGCGAGATCCATGAAAACACAAAGCCTTAGACACGTCTCTGTTTCAGCCAGCTATGTTCTGTTCGCTCCAGAAATTTGCCGTATACACACTTGAATGAAACGACAGGTTTAGACATGTTTCTGTCTCGGTTAGTCGCATTTGGTCCGTCTAGGGAGGAATGCACATACCTTTGCGGAAAAAACTATTCATCACATGTTAGTTCGATTTTGTCAATTCCAAAACTCAAGTCATATTTAACAAGAATATGCTATCGTTAGAAACGAGGCAGCATGCTCACACTTTACCCCTTGATTGCGATGACCGTGTTCGGTGTTCAACTCCTCTCTTCGCGTGATCGCCGTCAGTCTCTTCTCCTGTTGGAGTTCCTCGGCTACGCTCTATAGTTGTGAAGCCGTAGGTCTGTCTCCGTCATATCCAGCAGCGGTTATTGGCTGTGAGAAATCTTGCATATGCGTCATTTCAGCTCGTCCCTACACTAGAATTGCCCGAGGCTGTACCAACGGGGGACAAGTTCCCACTCGACGCGGCCACTCATTACGACGATGTAGAACTGCATTTCTCCTCTCCAACGGTGAAAAAGAAGCCATAACTGTCTGCAGTTCCGAGCGAGACAATTTTTGGACAGCCTTCTCAACAGCTACATTGTTCGCAGTCATAAATATCACTCTCGGTAGTCCCATACCCTTGTATCCCCTGGTCGACTCACGATGTAATGAGGCAGGGAATATATTGCAAAATAGCGCGGCAGGGATGCTCACCGTGTTGAATTGGAGGGCGTGGAGGAGTCGGCGGCAGAATGGATACTTGCTCCGCCTTTGAAACATAAGTATACTGAGGAATCTCAGCCGAGGATCTTTCTGCACGCTGAAGAATAGCTCGTCCATATACAGTATTCGGATCTCTGCGATGCTCGGTTGGTAAGCCGATTCGAAAGCAAAACCGATCAGTCGTCGCCATCCTCCCGTAAGGACAAACGACGTCACTGAACTTGAGGTTTACTATGACTATTCCTCTACTATGAGAGCCTTGGGACCTGGCTCTATGCGTAAGACCGCACGACTGGCAAACCTGGCCGTATGGAATTTGATTTGACGGCCCAGCAGCAGGTGCAATCACCTGGATAGGATCTGGAACTGTTGAAGCAAATCGACCAAGTATATCGAAGCTGGATTCAGACATGCGTGGCATGCTTTATGCTCAAATACTGGCGTACTCCAAATAGCCGAATGGGAAGTCTCCTAGACAGTATACGAGAGGACTTTTATGCCTGCATGAGCTGCAAAGCCATATGCCATCTTTCTGTGAGCTCGACGTATCGATTAGTTTTCGCAAGTTCGGGTATAGATGACCCTCTTCTTCAAATTCGGAAGCTGCGCCACGATTTCTGCCCCTGTTGCAGATTCGGTTATTCGCTGGATCGAGGCGAGACGTCTCTGAACGATCTGAGTTGGTGAACGAGGGTCTAAACCTGGAATTGTGAGAAGCTCCCCCTGATTATGTGCTAGAAAATCTTGCGAAGTGATGATCTGTAGAAGAGAGCATATACTATTGATTATGCTGTTTTGAATCGACTTCGAGGATTTGAAAGTGCCGAGGTCACTACTCAGGATAGTGAAATAGATCAATTTGCAGGCGAGGGGAGGTATATATGGTTATTGCGGTACTGTCCTCAAAAGTGCGACGAAAAAGGTATTGTGGAAATGATGGTTAGATTCCACCTACGTAAGGCTGGAATGGAGTATGATAAGTTATTAATAGACAGTTATATCGCACACTCATTTGACAAGCCAGAAAGAAGGAATGCAATGAGATTTGAACTTAACACGAAAAGGTAGGACTCTTCGATTTTGAGTGAAAGTTGATTTGAACACTGAATACAAAATTTTGTAAGGAGACAGCACAGCCAGCTTACAGGCACCGGTCAAGAAGGGGCATTGAACTTAATTATCATGACTGGTACTGGCGAAGAGCAAAAATGGGACTGCGCAACCCACTCATCCTCCGCGTTTTCTCCCGCGATTTTGAATCGCAGGCAGAACTCGCAAGGGGTGTGAGCGCACTTGCACTCCTTGTTGAAGTTTATGGAAAATGCCTGCCGGGTTTTTCAGGCTTCTTACTTTCCTTAAGCGTAATAAAAATCCGCCTACCTAGTTTCTCTTTCGGCGCGATCTCTTGGACAATTATCTCCTTTGGTACCCGCGTATACGAGCGCCCACAGCGACAGCAGACCCAACCAAATATAGTGCGTGGGGACCCGTCAATTGTGCCAGATATGGATATTATGTAGTGCACCCCTTTAAGTCTGATAAGGGAAACATTTGTGATCTCTATCACACTGTTGGTGGCTTGTCCGCAGCGGCACTTCAGGCGGCCGATGGGTTGCACATCTAGGGTGCGGTGGAAGCGATGCTCTAGGATGCACCCACTGTACGCCCAGGAAGCATTATCCGGTATCTCAATGGGAGATTTATAATGTTCGGTGGGTGCATTCGTTCCATAATGTCGATGTCTATGGTTTGGATGGATATCTATCGACGTGTGCACAGAGGAGTGGTAGTGACTATACATCCTCAATATGAAGTAGAAGGTATTGAAAATCCTACAAAATCATCTGGAAAATGGAGAGGAAGTCAAGATAGAAGGGGATTTATACATGCACAAGAGACTTTCCGAATTGTGACACAACTATGTCGAAGAAGCCATCCTAATGTGACGAGACCAGTTGGCAATTCCTTAGTTACTATGTTGTGCGAGAACAAGGCAAAATGGCCTCACCTTGGGTTAATACATTGTGTATCTAACCATTCCTGTAATCCCCTCTGGAAAGGCTTCCTCAGGGCAATACGGAGTTCAATTTCCTCCACCGAAATTGCGTCTGCAATCCAAGCTTGAGCTCATTCCATCAGTTGCTACAGCTGGGGATGGATCTAATTCACAAATACCTTTTCACGTAGATAAGGAAATGTCTCGACTTGAAACCTACTAATATTCGGGAGCCAGATACACATCTCTGGGCTGATTCCATTTTCAAGGTTCTTGACGAAGGTCTGACACTGGACGACGTCATCAAGCAAAAAATATATTTTAATTATTAATTGAATCTCGCTACTGCAGAAGCAGCGGGTTGGGACATCGAGTTGATCTGCAGCATAGTCCTTGGTTGCTATCCATCAGCAACTTCGCCAAGATACTGTGTTTAGAAACGGAGTGTCAATGTATTATGGATCGAACCAGGCCTCTATTTTTCCAACTTGAATCCCGTATATCCATTCGCAGCACATTCGTTGACGGTCTTGTAGTACGTCGGCACGCCTCCAAGATAAATCAAAGGCTCCCTAGGCTTTCCTGGAATATTGTCGCCCATATACCACTGCGAGTAAAGCTGTCAGCTTCATCTTATAGCCATCAAGAAATACGAAACCATGAACTCACCGACTTAGTACTGGGCAAAAGCGACGCATTAGCCAACTTCCAAATCTCGTCCTTCCACTTCTTTTCGCTTTCTCTCTCCGCATCCACCTTTCTCAGTCCCTTCTCCCGCATATGGTTCATGACCCCGACAATCCAATTGCCTTGCAGCTCTGCGCACGTCGGCCCATTGCAAAATGCTGTAGGAGCCTGAGGCCCATACGTGAAGAACATATTTGGAAAGCCAGCGACAGACATCCCGAGGTATGTTTTCGCGCCATCCTTCCAGTGCTCCTTGAGCGACTCGCCAGACGGACCGCGGATATCGATTTGAGCCAGGCCACCGGTGATGGCGTCGTATCCCGTTGCGCAAATGATGTAGTCAAACTCCAACTCCTCCTCGGTTGTCTTGATACCGGTCTCGGATAATTCCTGGATCGGAGTCGTTCTCATATCCACAAGCTTTACGTGTGGCTCGTTGAAGATTTCGAAGTACCCGTTTTCCAGTGAGACGCGTTTGCATCCGAAAGCATGGGGTTGCTTCATTGGAGCCAGGATATCGGCAATTTTGCTGTCGTGAATTTTAGCTCGCGTCTTGTCGCGCCAGAAGTTGTATGCTTCGCGATTGGCCTCTTCACTGAAGAGCATATCATAGTAGGTCGCTAGCCAGAACTTAAAGTCTCCCTCAGCCCATAGGCTCTCGTAAGTCTCCGATCTCTTCTCAGGCGTGTCGTCGAAGGTTGACCGGGGCAGGAAGTTGAAGGAGAAGCCGCTGAAGCTGTCTGTGCGGTGGTGGAAAAAGTCGGGGTACTTGGGTTTGGGGAGTGCTTGCTCAGGCAGGTTGTAATCAATCTGCTTCATAGGCAGTGACATGTTGGGGGTGCGCTGGAAGACGGCGAGAAAGCCTGCGACTTTGCTGAGGTCGGTGGCGAGTTGAATGCCTGTGGATCCAGTGCCAATGACAGCAACTTTCTTGCCTTTAAGATTGGGTTCTTCATGAGGCCAGTATGAAGGATGGATGAAGGTACCTGTGAGTACGTTAGGAACTGTATACAAAGAGTTTAGGTGAGCCAAAGGTCTGTACCTTGAAACTTCTCAATGCCCTTCCATTCCGGAATGTATCGTTTCGCTGCAAAGCCTGTATTGAGCAACAGGTACCTGACGCTGAATGTGTCACCTTCTCTCGTCTTCACTGTCCATCTCGCTTCACCGTCGTCCCAAGTCGCGTTCTCAACAAAAGTGTTGAACTTGGTATCTTTTCTGAGATCCCACGTGTCGGCGACATGAGCGAAGTATGCACGCAACTCAGCCGATCCGGGAAATCGCTGCTTCCAGATCCAATCCTTCCATAATGCTGGATCAGAGAATTCATAATGTGGAATTGCGCTGTCAACTCGAGCACCGGGATACCGGTTCCAATACCAAACCCCACCATAATTGGTGCCGGTCTCAACAAGCTTTACATTGTAGCCTTCGTTGCGCAGCTTCCAGAGCTGGTACGCACCACCGAAACCAGCACCAACGATGAGGGCGTCAAGTTCCTGTACGCTACTGGCAGTGCCGTATCCATTTAGGCTCAGATGTTTCATGTCGTCAATCGATCCCATTCTGCAGTACCATGCAGTGAGCGATGATAGGATTCCAGAAGGGTGGTAACAGCGTTGGGATGCAGTGAAAAGTTTAGTTGGAGTGCAAAATCATCGACTGAGATGCAAACGCAAGAAGCATGGACGATGACCAGGCAGCGTCTGAACAGATAGTCCTTGGGTGGGATATATCAAAGAAAGGATCAAGTCGTAGAACCAAGTGATCATATTGGACTATACTGGGTTTGGACTGTACTGGTGGGTTGATGATTTTCCTGCACCAGGTTCTTAGGATTGGGTCTTAGTGTTTGCACTGGATTTGGTTAAGATGGCTTATAAATCACCTACTTATGTAAGAGCTAGTCCTAATTAGGTATATGGGTTATGTTGGTTTGTATTGTAATGTATTTAACCTCGAACCCGGTCCAGTCCAGTCCAGTCCAATACTATCACTGTACAGCCATCCACTTAACAAAATGAACAGTGAGATAATGCCACGTAGCTCACAGCGAGCAGTATCTTCCAATGGGCAACATGTTTCACGGCATACATCACTTTGTCTCCAAGATATGAGTTCCTTGTCATCATAACGGCGGGGATGACAATTCGGCAACGATCAGCGTACGCCTCAATTTCAGTGAGAGGGGTGAGTGGGGAGCTAAATCTTCAGACGCTGCATCTGGCTCCCTCTACACTTCCACGCCTGCGCAGTTGTGCTGGGGAATAAGTTCTAGTGCTTTAGACATGACTCGCCGGAGCGTCTAAACTTATTCCCGTAAGACGGCTCTGGCCAACCCTTCCTAATCGAGGGAAACCCGTGTCCCCGATACCCGCCCGGCTGGTTCACATAGCAAGATTGCCGTTCTTGGTTTCCTTATGTGGTATGGTTTACTAACGAGAAGTCCCGGCGACGTTACGGCTGTTTTCCGACGACGTCAGTGGAGAAGATACTAACTCAAGTTGGTTTGACAGCTGGTAGCTGCTCTAATCACCCCACAAAAGCAAAACAACTACATTTCAAGGGTCATGTTCCGTTGCTCTAACGTGAATGGTTTAGAGAAATTATTGCACGAGATGGCGCCTCGATTTGAGGGCACAATGGGAGAGAAGAAACATCAGGCACCGCTTTGGGACCCGTTTTCCCTTCCCCTGCCTTCAAATTCCAACGTCAAGTCTGGAAGAGCCTCTTGCGATTGCGCCCATTGAAACCACTCTGCAGCCTGTAAAATGGCTTCTTCGAAGGTACAGCATCAATATAGTTAGCGGTGGCTCGGCTCGTGCGGGAGTGGGGGTGCGACACTTGTTCATCTGCAGGAGTTGTGTGGGTCTCACCAAACTTGATAGACCTAGAAAACTCTCGCAGGTTACAAAGTAGGAAAAGTTAGTATTAATAACAAAAGGCTACAGCTCAGAAGTCTCGGGTTGAGATCGTATCAAATCAAGATGAAAGCCAAGCGTTGCACAGCTCGATCAGAAAGAACACAAAGAATTGCGCCACAAGGCACAAAACCTGTTAAAACCTACTGTGTACACTACTGGTTGCGAAAATGTTCCATTCTGAATATGCCGAAACGGTTAAAGGGTTTACTACGCTTGGCGGATACAGCACAAACCGGGTGGCCCCCCCAAACAATCCATCAACACAACTCGACCCTAGAAGCTCCCACATCTCTAGCCTCAATTTAGCTCGGGCCGCCTAGTGGTATGCTGATACCAACCGAAAGTGGGAGGCTCCTAGGAGATCGGCATACCGTAGAACGTACCCAGACCTGTATCAGAACAGTGAAGCGGTATCCCAGTTATATGACAAAATCTTCCTCCCTTCTGGAAGTCAAGCATGTTTCTAGCACAGTGTGTGCCAGGGCATCTAGGCGAGTATATGTGATGGCCGGGTCGTATTAGGGTGGAGAGTCGGAGAATTTTGGTTTTGAGTTTAAGTGTTAAGTCGTTGATGAACTTTTACTTTCTGTTTGTGTTAAGCCATGGCAGTGGATCCTCTTCAGGCAGCCCTCATTGAGACGTGGACGCTTTACGCCTTTGGTAGTCTTGCCATCATTCTCAGAGTCTGCAGTCGCACGAGACTGGTTGGATTCTCGGGGTACCATGCTGACGACTATCTGATATTCTTCGCGTGGGTAAGCCACTCCTCAAAGACACTTGAATTGGGAACCAGTGAGCTGATTATACTTTCTAGGCATGTTACACTGCAATGACAGTCGCGATTCACATAGTGGGTGGCACAGGCGACACATCACACTTGCCAATGGAAGTCCGCCTTTCCCTCGCTCCCAATGCAGCGGCGAAGCTCCAGAAAGGAACAAAATGGTTCATGGTCGGATGGTACACATACATCGGCCTCATATGGACTCTGAAGCTGAACATGCTCTTCCTGTACCGGCGAGTCGTGAGTGTTATGTGGGTTAAAAAATTCATCCTACCCACCATGATTGTTGTTGGAGTTACAGGCACCGCAATCTGGATACTCTTTGCAACAGCATGTCGGCCCTTCCACAAACTGTGGCAGATTCTTCCAGACCCAGGACGTAAGTTGCTTCTTTCCCAGTCGGATTAAAATTTCTCTGATGATCCCATAGCATTCTGTTTTCCCCAAAGCCCAATATTTCTGATCACTGTTCTTGTACTAAATCTCGCCACTGATATCTGTATTATTCTGATCCCGATTCCTGTGAGTGGTGTCAAGCGCGTGCTATTAACGACTTAAATCTGACAGCTTCCAGATCATTCTCCCCCTCAAGATTTCAACCGGCCGCAAAGTCGGCCTACTAATTCTTTTCGGTGCCGGCCTCTTTGTAATGATTGCGGCCATTCTACGCGTCTACTTTGTACTTGTCGTACGTAGTCCCTCTTCTTGTCCAAGATTGATCATTAACAGTTGCAAAGGAAGAGAAAGGTGAAACCGCCGCGATCTGGTCTTGCCGCGAGGATGTCGTTGCTGTCATCATCGGTCAAGCGACTATGATTCGCCCGCTCTTCACTTCCCGCTTTTGGGGCAAAGACCCACTAAACTCCGGATACTCCTCCAACAAACGCTCGTACGGAAACTCCGAGTCTCATGAACTATCCAACCGGTCGAAGATGGGTGGTGCATCACGACTAGGGTTCGGCAAGATGAAGGATCCGTACAGTATTAGTGTGTTGGATACAAGGCAAAATGAAAGCGAGGAGATGATCGTCGAGAATGAGAGAAAGCCGTCGAGCGTGGGAACTAAGTCCGCAAGTCCGGAGAGGAGTGAGAGGGTGGAGCGCGATAAGGGACTCTGCGGGCCAGGGTATGGAGTTCACGTCAAGAGGACTGTTGATGTGTCGAGCGGGCAATATGGCGAGAATAGGCATCAGGGCTATAATCGGAATACTGCACACTCGAACTGGAACGCAGTATAGTTAATGCCAAGGAGTCAAGGTTCGGTCTGCCATGTTCAACAATGCAGGTACGCATGCCATTTACCATATGTTGAGATCCCTACTTAAGGCGGATGGGTATTCGAGGGGTAGAACCATAGATTGGCTGTAATCGGATTATGGGTCATTTCGAGGTTAGAAGCTTTTTTTTTACTACCTTTTCTACGCCTTTCTACAGGCGTAGTTCATTATATAGAAACCTTAGTGTTATAAATCTTTGAACCCATCTCAGAGCGTTTCGTAGTTTTTTTACCTCTTATAGGTCTTCACTACATTATCTATCACTAAAGCTTATACCCACCACGGGATAGGGAAAACCACGAGTAATTCGTGCTGAAAGATTCTGTGGGGACCTGCGGAAGGGAATCATACCTCTCTCTCCCATCCCGGAGGCTTAAAAATCTTATACCTCCTTTCCGTGGAAGGAAAATAAGCGAAAATTCCAATTAGTTAGTATAATACAGACATTTATATAGTTAATATTATAATTAACTAAAATTATATTTTATATAAATTTTAAATTTTAAATACACAAATTAAATTAAATTAAATTTCTAAAATAATAAAATATACTAAATTTAAATAAATTATTTAATACTATAACTTTCTTTTTTATAAAATTAAAATTTTTATATTTATATATTTATATATTATTATTATTATTATTATTATTATTGTTTACTACTTAATTTTTTTTTTTTAATAAGTTTATATAAGTTAACTTTTTTTATAAAAAAAATTCCTAATAAAAAAGTAATTAATATACTATTATTAAAAAAAGCTAATACTTTACTATTTTACTATTTTATTTCTATTTTCTTATTTTTTATATAGTTAGTATTTTAAGCTAAAATACTAAAGCTAACATTAATGTTAGAGGGCTTCGCTACGCTTAGCAACAAGTAGTGTAAGAAAAGCTACGTGAAAGAGTAGATATAGAGAAGTAGCCTGAGAGGCAGTGTAAAAGAAGTAGCGTAAGAAAGACAGCGCAAAAGAAGTAGCGTAAGAGAAGCAGGGTTGGAAAAGCAGGGTGAGGAGAGAAGCAGGAGGAGAGAAGCAGGGTGAGGAGAGAAGCAGGGTGAGGAGAGAAGCAGGGTGAGGAGAGAAGCAGGGTGAGG
The DNA here is from genome assembly GCA_010093925.1 of Zopfia rhizophila CBS 207.26. Classification (NCBI taxonomy): domain Eukaryota; kingdom Fungi; phylum Ascomycota; class Dothideomycetes; family Zopfiaceae; genus Zopfia; species Zopfia rhizophila. The sequence goes on from ML994635.1 coordinate 1,276,040, forward strand.
AGAGAAGCAGGGTGAGGAGAGAA